>CM021100.1:561282612-561671506 GCA_007115665.2 Sequoiadendron giganteum | reverse complement strand
CTCTCTCTCAATTATCTCCCTCCTACCCTCTCTACCTCTCTCAAGTCTCTCTCTCTGTCTCTTTCACTCACTCAGTCCTTCTATCTCTCTCCCCTCTACCCTTAATCTTCTACCCTCTATCCTCTACCCTTAAACCCTTAAAACCTTAAACCCTACTCCCATTCTCTCCATCTCCCTCTCTCCTTCTAAAGTCTCCCTCCTACCCCCTCTCCCTCTCTCAAGTCTCTCTCTTACTCACTCACTCCTATCTCTCTCCCCTACCCTTAAACCCTTAAATCCTCTACCCTCTACCCTCTATATCTCTCCCACTCCCTCTCTCTCTTTCTCTAAAGTCTCTCCCTTTTGCCCCCTCTCCCTCTCTCACTAACTCACTCCTTCTATCTTTCTCCCCTCTACCCTTAACCCTTAAACCCTTAAACCCTCTACCCTAGCTTTCCAATTTGGTGAAATTGGGAATGTAGTGGCCTGTTTGAAAAAATGGGTCCAAGAAATGGGGTTTCTTGGACCCATTTTTTCAAACAAGCAAGTTCGGTTGCTAATTTCACCAAATTGCCAAGCTAGTGGGCTCATTAGCTTGCCAATTCAGTGAAATTGGCAATATAGTGACCTGTTTGAAAAAATGGGTGCAAGAAATGGGGTCTGCTAGTGATGAAAATCATGGGGAGACCCCATTGCATCACTAGGAGACCCCATTTCTTGGACCCATTTTTTTCAAACAGGCCACTACATTGCCAATTTCACTGAATTGGCAAGCCAGTGGGCCCACTAGGTTGACAATTCAGTGAAATTGGCAAGCTAACTTGTCCTATTTGAAAAAATGGATCCCAAAAATGAGGTATCCCAGTGATTACAAGACAAGTTAGGTTCCCAATTTCACCAAATTATCAAGCTAGTGGGCCCATTGGCTTACCAATTCAGTGAAATTGGTAATGTAGTGGCCTGTTTGAAAAAATGGGCCTAAGAAATGGGGTCTCCCGATGATGTAAATGACTAGGAGACCCCATTTCTTGGACTCATTTTTTCAAATAGGCAAGTTAGGTTGCCAATTTCATCGAATTGCCAAGATAGTGGGCCCATTAGCTTGCTAATTCGGTGAAATTGGTAATGTAGTAGCGTGTTTTGAAAAAGTAGGTCCAAGAAATGGAGTCTCCCGGTGATGTAAATTTTTTGGACCCATTTTTTCAAAAAAGGCAAGTTAGGTTGCCAATTTCACCAAATTGACAAGCTAGTGGGTCCACTGGCTTGCCAATTCGGTGAAATTGGTAATGTAGTGGCCTGTTTGAAAAAATGGGTCCAAGAAATGGGGTCTCCCAATGATGTAAATCACTGGGAGAGTTACATCACTGGGAGACCCCATTTCTTGGACCCATTTTTTTCAAACAGGCAAGTTAGGTTGCCAATTTCACCAAATTACCAAGCTAGTGGGTTCACTGGCTTACCAATTCAGTGAAATTGGCAATATAGTTTCCAATTTCAGCCTCTCTTAGATCTCTCTCTCTCTTTGTCTTAAACCCTAATCCCTATACCCTATAAACTTAACCTTAAACCTTCAACCCAATACCCTCAACCCTATACCTAATATCCTAAACCATAATCCCTATACCCTATAAACTTAACCTTATACCTTCAACCCTATACCTTAAACCATAAACCATACACCCTCAATCCTCATCCCTATACCCTATACTCTAAACCCTAAACATTATCCCTAAACCCTTAACCCTATAATTAAACACTAAATCCTACATTAAACCCTCTACCCTAAACCTTGAACCCTAAACCCTAAACCCTAAACCCAATACCCTCAGCCCTATACCCAATATCCTAAACCCTAATCCCTATACCCTATACACTTAACTGTACACCCCCAACCTTGAACACTATACCTCAACCCTACACCTTCAACCCTCATGCCTATAATCTATACCCTCAACCTTATAACCTAAGCCCTGAACATCATCCACCAACCATATACTTAAACCCTAAACCCTAAACCTCAATCCTAAATCCAATACCTTCAACCCTATACCCTATGCACTTTTCCCTATACCATCAACCTTGAAAACTACCCCTCAACCCTCAACCCTATACCTTAAACCCTAAACCCTACACCCTCAACCTTATACCCTAAACCATAAACATTATCCCTCAACCCTATACTTAAATGGTAAACCATACACTCTCAAGCCTTAACCCTATACCTTATACCCTTAACCCTACATCTTAAACCTTAATCCCTATACCCTATACACTTAGCCTCATACCCTCAACCCTAAACATTATACCTCAACCCTCAAACTTATACATAGATCCTAAACCCTAAACAATCAACCCTAAACCTAATATCCTCAACCCAATACCCTCAACTATATACCCAATATCCTAAACCATAATCCATATACCCTATACACTTAACCTTATACCCTCAACCCTAAACACTATCCCTCAACCCTTAACCCTATACCTTAAACCTTAAACCCTAAACCATCATCCCTCATCCCTATATCCTATACCCTCAACTTTATATCTAATATCCTAAACCCTAAACCATATTCCCTATATAGTTAACCCAATAACCTCAACCCTATACCTTAAAAACTAAACCTTACACCCTCAAACCTCATAGGGGGAGAGAGAAAGAGGGGGGGGAGGGATTGGGGAGAGAGAGAGAGAGGTTGGGAGGGAAAGAGGAGATAAATATAAGTAGAGAGGGAAAGAGAGGTAGAGAGACATGAGAGATAAAGAGTAGATAAGGAAAAATGGAGGGACAGAGAGGGAGGTAAGAGAGAGGTGAGATATAGAGCAATAAAGAGAGTGTGGTAGGGAGTGTTTAAGGGATATGTGGGTAGAGAGGGATAGGTGAGATAGAGAGAAGTAGAGAGAGATAGAGATAGAGAAAAGGATGGAGGGTGGGTGAGAGAGGGTAGGAAGGGAGAGGTAAAGAGGGATATGTGAGACAAAGATAAGTAGAGAAAGAATGGTGACATATAGAGGAGAGTGTTACAAAGAGGGAAAGAGATAATGGTGAGATAGAGAGGAGAGAGTGAGAGAGAAAGAGGGTGAGGTAGGAGTGAGAGAGAGTGAGAGAGAGTGAGAGAGAGAGGTAGAGGGAGGGAGAGGAGAGATAGAGAGTAGATAGGGGAAAATGTATGGAGGGAGACATCTAGTCAGAGAGAGAGGGCTAGGGGAGATAAAGATAATTAGAGAAAGAAGGAGAGGTAGAGAGAATTAGAGAGAATAAGGGAGGGAGAGAAGTGAGATAGAGAGAGTGGTAGGGAGTGATGAAAGGAGAGGTAGGTAGAGAGGGAAGGAGAGGGAGAGTTATGGAGGGGGAGAGAGGGAGGTGAGAGAGAGGTGAGATAGAGAGAAATAGAGAGAGTGTGGTAGGAAGTGATGGAGGGATATGTGGGTAGAGAGGGATAGGTGAGATAGAGAGAAGTAGAGAGAGATAGAGATAGAGGGAAGGAGGGAGGGTGGGTTGGAGAGGGGAGGAAGGGAGAGGTAAAGAGGGATAGGTGAGATAAAGATATGTAGAGAGATAATGGTGAAATATAAAGAAGTAAAGAGTTACAAATAAGGAAAGAGAGAATGATGAGATAAAGAGGAGAGAGTGAGAGAGAAAGAGGCTGAGGGAGGAGTGAGAGAGAGTGAGAGAGAGAGGGGTAGAGGGAGGGAGAGGATAGATAGAGAGTATATAGGGAAAAAGGTAGGGAGGGAGACATATAGTGAGAGAGAGGTATAGGGGAGATAAAGATAATTAGTGAGGGAAGGAGAGGTAGAGAGAGAAATAGAGAGGGAATGAGGGAGGGAGGGAGAGAATTAAGATAGAGAGGTGTAGAGAGAGTGTTAGGGAGTGATGGATGAGAGGTAGGTAGTGAGGGAAGGAGAGGGAGAGGTATGGATGGAGAGAGTTGTAGGTTGTGATGGATGGAGATCTAGGTAGAGAGGGAGAGGGGAGATATATATAAGTAGAGAGGGAGGTGTTGTGCCTTTAGCACACACACCCCATTCAGAATGGAGACCCTCTCTTTCTATTGCCTTGTTCGGCAATTTTTAGCCACCTCATTTTGTGTGCCCTCCATTCTCGTGTCCTAGTTGGTCAACATGCCCTTCAAAGTCTCATTTTAGATTGACCATATTTTGCCCCTAAAAGATTGCTAAGTCTTGGGCCTTCTTTGTCAGTTTGCCTTTTTGGGTGTCTGTGGGACTCTTCGAGATCGGCCCTTCAGGTTTCCCCTTTTGGGTTTCCTTTGTGCCTTCAACATCCCAAATGACCGGTGTTCGACGTTTGCCTGGACCTTAAACCCCGGTGCATCCTCTGCCCTTGGGTTCACTTGTCAAAACTTAACGGTCGTTCCCTAGCATCTTTCTGTCATACTCCCAAGGCCCGACCCTTCGGGATTCCCCTCTCAAGTTTCCTTGTGGTCTTTTCTATTGTGGATGATTTTCAATCTTCATCCTCCTAGACTTTGGACCCAGACGTTGTCTTCGCTATTTAATTTCACTTGGCAAGTTTTCCAATGACATTTCCTTCACATCTCTCTGGACCTCAGGCTCCAGCATTCCTACCGCCATCTTTAATTTAAATTTATCAACCTCATTGACCGTCATACTTGCATTTACTATGGGAATTAATTGTGATTAGGAGTATAAATATTGGGTCTGACATGCCATTTTCACCTGTCAAGAGTCCCAGAGAAATGCAGTGCCTCCCAGCTTTGTTGTCCTCATGCCCGAGCCTCCACTTTACCGTTCTTCGAAGATTAAACAACGCTCTTCATCGAGCCCATGAGGTAAGATTTTCATCTGACCTCCTGTCGCAATTACCTCACTTTCATGCCTAGATAGCAAGTAAAGTGGATAAAAATGAATGCGTCTGATAGAAGAGGGATCGGGTTACGAAACCCATGAATTGAAAGTTCCAAAACAGCCCTTAGGAACTTTAAAATCAAACTCGAAACCCTAACTTCTCGTGGTCATTATTTGAACTAGGAGACCATGCCCTCCGGGCCCGAGACTCCCTACTGTTGTGATTTTTTACAATGGAAATTTTACAAAGTTACCTCAGTGTCAAAGTTCCTCTTGGATTCTGGATTCTGTGACTAAGCCCTTCATTGGCCACTCCCTTTCAGCAATTTTAAATGATATTTGCCTCACATCTATTCGACCCTCGGACCCCAGATAACTAGTTGATACGATACTTATGAAAAGGAATCCACTTCCAACCGCCTATCGGGTCCCAATCACGAGACTTCTATCTCTGGACCGTTGTTTCCATTCTGCCGTTTCTAATCAATCATCAATCCTCATCCTTTTGGCTCTCGGCCCTCGAGTGCTTCCCTGCCGCTTGAATTTGAACAATGAAAGTAGTCCTTGCCTCCTTCAAACCTCGCTTACCAGACCTTTGTCATTGGGATTCCATCCCACCTCCGCCATCCAAAACGGAAAAACCAACACGTCTTTCCATCCCCCGGGGCCCGACACTCAAATCTCCTCCGGGTTTTTGGATGAAGGCAATGTCTTTTTGGGTTTGGTCCATCAGAGTACATGCCTCAAACTTCTGTTTCCGCTTCACCATTTCACACAGCTATTCCCAACGGCATCCCGGGCTCATGAACAACTAAGAATCTTAAAATATGGTCTCACAACCTTCGGCCTCTCAGGTTCTGGACTCCTGAACTCCTCCTCTGGAATGCCATTTCTAAAAAGTTGTTCCAAACAGCTAACTGTTGATAGCCCTCCTTCAGTTTGAGACCGAGCACCTTAATGATGATCTAAATGACCTCAAATTTGTAAACGGACTTTGACCCACGTGCTTAAATTTGACCTTCTCCCACATGGACCCTTCATTATCCAAATCCAAGATTAGAAGAAGTCATTTGGGACGCCCTTCCCTATTTGCCCTTCCAAAACAACATTCTGGCAAGGGAAGTCAAGTCCCTAGGGTCCGAGTCATCCGTTTGCCCTCCAATGTTACTTGGATCAAGTGTTAGGTTTGAATGATAAATTGTTTAATCTAACCTTCATTTGCAGAAATTTTCCAGAGGCTGCACCCTCACACTTAATTTTATTGACTCCCACCTCTTTGTGAAAGATATATGGAATCTGGTGCAGAAGCTTCAGGGGTGGTCAAGGAAAAAGTGAAAAGGACTGCCAAGGTTCTCTGAGGCAAGGAGGACAAAGACCAAAAGAAGTACCAATTCTAGGGAGTTCCATTGCACTCCAAAGTTACAACTAAGTGGAAAGATATCATAGATACCAATATTGGGCATGTCGATATTGATGAATTCACATAGAGAGTCAGGGTAGAGCCAAAGATTGATAATGCAAGACTCATCAGAAGCAGCAGACTAGCTAAGGCTATTGGCTTCCCTCCCACCTTGATTTCCCTTGAGATGGTAATGGCCTATAGAGAGGCATATCAGCCAGAAACAAGGATAATTATGGACAGAGACAACAACATCTTGGCTGATATGTCCCCTCTAGGGATAACAAAAAACTTCCACATACCTATCTTCAAAATCATGGAGACCCCAACTATTTGGGAGTGCAAGGCATTGTGGGATGAGGATCCTTTGAGATGCAAGAAGCTGATCAACCAGTATTGGTTGAAGGAGAGGTGGGGCAGTGCTGCCAAGGTTCTTCAGGAGCTCTACCATAGTGACTTCTTCAAGGACTATCACGATCTGATTACCCTACTGAGAAGAGTACACCGCATTCTATTGGGGAGATATAATCAGTAATTGCTTCCATGAGCAATTCATTAACGTAAAGAAAACCTCAAGATTCTATATGACATCCTACTTGGTATATTTGCTTGGTGATCGACGGTATTATAGTTGATTTTCTGCAGTGCCCAATGAGATGCCAGGAAGAGAGCTCAAACCATATGACAAGTACCCTCAGCTGCAGTACACAAATTTCAAGAGGGATTACTATAGGGTAAATGATGCGTTTATCGCCTACATCATCCGACTGCTTGGAGGTTATTTTGAGAGAAGAGTCTCTCATGGTGCTAGGGCCCTCCTCAAACATTACACCTTATTCTTCATCCAGTAGCCCAAGTTCACCTACATTCGTGCCCAGGGATTCTTTGAAAGGCCAAATAAGCTGCCCCAGTACCCTAATGACCAGATCATACTATTGGAACTATCTTGGTAGCTATGACATATACACAAAATTCTAAGTAGTAAGCATCTGGAGGGGATCCCTTATCCCCTCACACTTGGCCAAGGAATGTATGAACTTTATACTTCCTAATGCATGGGCAATTCAGAGAAAGAGCTGGCTGAGTACCACTTCAGGCCAAATATAGCCAGACATCTAATGGACCCATACGACCACATTAGGAAGGCAATTGGAAATAAATATGCCCACCTCCACCATATCGAGGATTTGTGGACCAATTGCAAAGATGATGTTGAAGTGCAGGTAAGGCACCATATGCGTATGACCGTGTACTTTGTGTGAAAAGGGTGAACCTATTTTCGGTGCTAGATCAACTGGAAGAAAAAGAGAGCACCGTGATTGACCCAAGATATAGTTCTATCAAAAATTTATGATTGCCTTTAATTGATTGGAATGAGCAAGAGGTTGATGACCTCAAAATTCTTACCAAGCTCGTTGAGGCTTGAACAAAGGAATGGATTGATGGGCAGGTCGCTTGTATGAAGCAACAAGGAGTCACCTTGACCTTCAAGGGACTCAAGAGTGAACCAAGTGGTTCTGATGGTGGGGAAGCTGCTGCTACAACTGGAGAAACATCTAATTCCCCACCATCTGTTCGGTCAAAGAAGATAAAGGAGGTTGACAAGTAGCAACCCAACCCACAAGTGTATGCTAGAAAGGCCTCAGAGAGTGAACCTCCCAAAAAACATAGAAGAATGGGCAACGTCACAGAAATGTTGGTAATGCCAAAAGATCCACTCCACGAGGGAGAGGAGATGGATGCTGATCTACCAAGATCTCTGCTTGCTTCATCTACTACTACCACTACTGCTGCTATTGCTACCACCCCACCTATGCCACACGCAATAGTTGCATCCTCTCCGCCTATGGTGGACATCGTTGTTCACCTCACCTCTACTTCTCCTATCACACAAGTCATATCAGTGGATTTATCTTCTGCCACTACCTCACCGATTTCTTCATCCTCCATGTCTCCTTTCTCTCATCTTTTAGCTATCGCCACTACTACTACGATACGTGCACTCACTCTTCCAAAGTCCTTCATCAAATACATGCAGAATGTGTCATCTGAATGTTTGTGAATGTTTGCAAATCCAATGGTGCAAGCTGTAATTTCCAAAGCAATGGTTAACACCCCGGATCCTCCTCCTCCTACTAAGCCACCTAGTATGGAGGCTACGATACAAATCTCTAATCAGTTGGAATGACAACAACTAAAGGCAGCTGAGAGATTGGAAGAAGAGGAATTTTATTATCATGAGCACCCAATGTATGAACATCGGGTAATCGATGCGGTAGCCTATGAGTCTTTGAGTGATGCCAACGAGGATCGAGGCACAAAAATAAATCAAGAAATAGCTAATCTAGAGCTTGACACTAAGTGGGTGAAACAACTCAAGGAGATTGAAGAAAAAGAGGCTAAAAGGCATCCTATGGCTAAAGAAAGAGTCATTTATCTAGAGGCAGAAGGTGATAAGTCTCTGGTGGATGGGCATGACCGTACCCCTAATCATGATGAAGAAACATACTCTCATTAAGATAGATAGGAAGATAGGCTTGAAGAACGTGGGAATAATTAGGATGAGGAAGAAAAGGATGTTGAAAGGGAGGATCACCCTAATGAATGACTACCCACCAAATCTCCCATCAAGAGCACAGTGTTCATTCAGGACTTTGATGAGGAGAAGGAAGACACAAGGATTGAGCAAGAGATCCTCAACAAAAATCCCATTGAACTTAGGGTAGAGGACAATATGGATTAACATGAATCACCTAAGGAAGGGTCCCCAATGCCCAACTAGTTGGAAAGCAAGCTGGAAAAAAAGACTCCCACTCTAAAGGATTAGAAAGCAAGACTCGAGGCAATATTGGCTAGAGCTCATATTGGTACCAAGAAAGAGAAAAAGCATAGAATTAGATCAAGAGTAACGATGGATGCCTCTAGATTTAGAGCAGTGTAGATAGCTATGTCGATGGTTTGAGAACAAGGAATAAGCTACAAAATTTAGACCATTGACTTAGGAGTGGCCCCTAGAGAGCAAAAGGTTGACCATCTCTAGGAATCAGTTGCCACAGTGGTGCACCTCATTCAATAGGATAAAGTTTCAAAGGAGGAACTTAATGCACATTTGGCTGATTCAACAGCCTATATCCAACAATGGTCATCCACAGAAGAACAACTGACCACATCCTCGGCCCCGCCATAGTTGTTGTCCAAAGAATAGATTATAAAGCTGGAGAAAAGAAAGAACTTGGACAAGACCCCAGAAAACTATTTTCAGCAGGTCTTAGATATTGGGAATACAGATATCAATCTAGTTATTCGAACAATGAATGAGTTCTTGGAGGTACAAACATCTCTTGAAGGTACGAGGTGAATCTGCATTGAGTTCCCAAAGAAGTATGGAGATTCTTACCAAAAAATTGAGGCTATCCTCAAGCTACCGAGTGAGATTTGGGAAAAGGATTTTACCTTCAAGGACAATGACCATTGGTTGATTGGTGTGTGGAAATGAGACTTTGATCACTAGAAGGAAAGGCTAGAATAGGTACTTAAGCTAGTAACTCTGAATGTTGAATGGGCCAAGGAGGCCAGAGGGGATTGCTTTCGATACCTGAAGCTGATGACGGGTTATGAGGTGCCCACTATCAAGATCAATCCAGAAAGAATAAAGCTTCACTTCCAAAAGAGGATGGAAGATGGGATATCAGTCGAGACCACTACAGATTTTATAAGCTTTTCTACTTGAGCTTTTGCTTAGTCTGAACTTTTCAGAGACCACGTTGCCAAGTATGAGGATGGCTGGGAAAAGCTTGTTAACAATTCCAAAGAATGGAGCTACCAAGTGCTAAAATCCGACATCATTGAGGTCAAAAAGCTTTGATGGATGAACTTGAGGCTCATGGAGTATGCAGCTTCAAAGAAGCGGGAAGGTAACCCCTGTTATTGATGAAGATTTTCTAAAGGAATAGCTGTAGCAAAGAGCAATCAACAAAAAGACAAAAAATGCTACAGTGCTGCCACTAGAAGACAAAATAGGAATATGGACAAAGTTTATTTTAAAATTGTAATATATTGGGGGGTAGGTAGAGCCCTAGTTTACAGTGAATTGTGGCTACACAAATGTAAATTAGTCTTGGTGACATGTTCTAATTTTTAGACACTATAAATAAGGGGTCTCCTCTCATTTTCAAGAGGGTTGAGTTGTTGTAAACACATGTTGCAAAAATTGCAATAGAAATACATTGATCTTGGTGCATTTCTAGATTTCTTCTCATGTTTCATGATTCTTCTCCCATAAGTTAAAGATTTAGTTAGATTTACTTTATTTTTCTAGTTTGCTTTTAGTCAACTTTGGTAGATTTAGTAATGTTGTTCCTGATTGTGAATATTTCTGTTGTGTAGATGATTTTCTTTTCCATACTTTTGGTCATTTGTTGTTGGGAGATGGCTATGCAAAGTTAGTCCAGACTTTTATTTTAAAGCTGCCTCTAAAATTTATCTTTATTCATGCATATGTACGGTGAATGAATGATAAAACATCAGCAGTCCTTAGAAGATAGCTCATAGGTTTCATGATACTTTTAAATTTATGGTTAAGTGAAATTTTGTTTAAAGGGAACTATCCATAGTAGAATCCTCCATGACCACTATTCATTCGTAGTTGTAGGTCCAGGAGCTTAGTCTCTTCCCTGATATTTTCCTTATTTTTTATAAATAACCTATGCTAAGGTTCATTGCACATTGTAAAGCCAAATCTCAAACCGAAATGGAGTTCAAGACTATTGTTTGAACCTGTAGCAAAGTATAATAATTTCCCATCCTAAGAACTCTATCCGTAGATCCAATTCCCCTCTATCTTAACTCACATAAGTCTGCCCTATGATTACTAGCAAAATCACAACAAAATCAACCAAGGTTTCCTATGCTAGTCATGACCTGACACCTGGGAGACCTTGGGGTAATTTTCAACAACTTTTTGAATATTTCCTTTCAAGAGAGGTGATGCACCTAAGCATCACCTGTGTTGAGAAAGTGTGTCAAAAACACCCATCAACAAAAATGGCACTAGAAGGAGGGAATTGAGGGCTAAGATGGATCGAATTGGGTCTTTCTCCCCCTTGAGAGATTTTACAAAATACTAAGGTCTACACCAAAAAAAGGGGAGTTTCAAGAGCTACCACCCCCTACCCAAGCTAGGAGAGCTAAGAAAGGGGAAGCCTCCATCTCCAACTCATCTGACCAGCACCATCATCCTCTTCTTCTATCCATTCACCACTGTCTTCTCCTTCATCCTTGGTGGAATTTTTCACTACTCGCCCACTCCAAACATCCATCCAGGCTACTACTCCCCAAGGGCTAGACACTGCATTCCAACCCAATGCAATCCCATTCTCGAAAGTTTTTCCATTAGCTACTGCTGCCCCTCTGTAGTTACAAGCCAATTTGGTGCAACCACATCCACCAACCCTTTCAATGGCATGGTTGGAAAAAAACCCATCTTCTTTGGCCTTCAACTTCTATCATGACATGCCAAAGAATCCTAAAAGCTTTTACACGAAATTCAACACTCGAGACCTGCAAAGGTCAACATAGGAGCATGTGAATATTTTTGAGATTGCTCTAAAGACTATGCAGATTATTTATGAGGATGTGGCTTGCTGACTCTTTCCCTACTCCCTAGGTGAGGAGGCCTTTTATTGGTATGTCAATTTGGTGGCCGAAACTATCAACACACGGGACCTTCTAAAGAGTGCTTTTCTGCAGAAGTTCAAGACCTCGGTCAGCCCCGCTGAGTCATGTTGGAATTTCATGTTGGTCCAAAGAGAGATCAATGAACCAATCAACTCCTTTAATTACCATTTTCACAGAGCGTACACTCGGTTGCAAGCCTCGTATGCTTTCAATGACACTATTGTTCTACCTATTTATTATGCAGTACTGGACAACCTTACTTTAGCTCTAGTAAAAAGGATGCGACCACTGCCTGCTAGGTGAGTGGATGTGTACACTGAGGCCATCATTTCTAGCACCGATTCAGTGCAAAATATCTCTTTTCCACTACCCTCTCTTGGGAAAATTGCACATCTTGCATAGATTCAAGGGCTTACCCAAGCCTTGCAACATTAGATGCCCCTCATGAATTTGGTACCGCATCTGCCTATAGTTCTGCACCCTGGGCAACCAATGAATCAAGCACCTCTGGGTTCGCACTATCTACTGCCCTAGTAGCAACAAGTCCATCCCTAGCTACCCCAAGTACCGACATATCTCCAAGCATCTGAATTTCTGCCCGCTCACCAAAATCAGCTGGTGTTCCTCTAGAATTTCACTCCATAGCCAAACAACATAGAAAAGGACCAGATTGATGAACTCACAGAGATGATCAAGAAAATGTCCATGGAGATGATGCATCCAAGGAACTAGAAAAATCAGCTGCAATCATCACATAAGAGCATCCAAGCCGACCTCAACCATGACAATCGGGACAGCCGCGATGCCAACACATCATCTAGATAAAATTATGACAGAAATCATAATTTGAGATAGAAGTTTGATAGAAGGCCTTTCCCGAGGCAAAACCAGACATGCAACATGAGGCCCAATAATGGTGGCATTCCCACTCCCATTGACCAACCCATCAAAAATGACAAAACTACAAGTGGAGTTTACTTGGCCGAGGCTTCTTTATTTGGTTCATGTCGTACACACAAAATGAATCGGCATTTAGAGCTGGATTTTCTGGAATTCCAGACAGTTGCTGACATTTTCCAGGTTGAAGTCCAAAATGCTATAGACAACTCAGGATGCAGAGACATCGTTCTATATGAACCATATGACTCTACTGTGTTGGTGGTGAATTGGGCTCTGTTCTTGAAGGCTGAGTGCAATACACTAGAGCAAGAAGGCAACACTACAAACAAAAACAACAAGCCAAAAGAGGTAAGTTTTGAAAGTTCTTTGGCTCAGCTTTTTGATTCAGTGGACAATGGTCCTAAGGATGAGGAAGAGCCTCGGGAAGACGAAGTCCAAATGTTTCACCAGTGAACTACCCCCTATGACCTTAGGAATAGATAGGTCGGTAGTCATGCTAGAGGTCCTTTTACAACCTCCACCCTACCTAATAATTTCAGTACTCTTCCTGACCCAAATGTGAGTAATAATTTGGGATTTCCCCATGTACCCATGTGGTACCTTAAAAAAAATAGATAGCAATACCATAACCAATTCCAACCCACTAGCTCCTTCCAAAATACCACTGGCTCCTCCCAAAATGTTTCTTATGATCAAGAGGTTGAGCGAATGGGAGAGTATATTGCTGAAGAATTTAAGAAGGTTAAGTTGAGTGTGTCCGCCTTTGAGTTACTCAAAGTCCTAGTTGTAAGGAATTCCTTCTTTTGAATGATAAACATGACACCATCATCCAGGTCAGCTCAAGAAGAACTCAACAAGAGAGTCTCCTTCAAATATTCACAAAGTGAGCCCGTCATCTGACAGGTCTTCCACAAGAAAGTTGATCTGCTTGTGAATCAAAAGCTAGGAAAATAGTCCACCAAGGAAATGGATCATACATAAGCCCAAAATAGGGGCCATGATAAGGACAAGGGTCAGGTCACCCAAGTGGATGTTTCAGGAGGAATCTTTCAAGGGAGACTTGAAACTCCTCCTTTTCTGACCACCATCCATGTGTTTGGGAAGAACCTCCATAATTGTTTGTTGGATTAAGTGCTTTTGCCAATGTCATACGCCTAAGCATGTGCAAAGCATTGGGAATAGTCCCCACTCCATCTCGACGTAAGGTAATGCAACTTGACAAGATTGAGATCAACATAGTGGGTGAGATTAATAGAATACCCATGCAGGTTATTGTTGATCCTAGAATTCAATATACTATTGACATCCAAGTTGCTGATGTCCTGGATACGTATGGTATAATCCTAGGAAGGGATTTCATAAGAGCGTTGAATGGGTACACTACAACTGACTATTCTAATTTGTGGTTTCCATGGAAAGGGATGCCAAAATAGATTTGAATTGATTGGGAGCTGTGCATGAGGTTCATGATCATAGAATACAACAACATGAACAAATTTTTGCTCACTTAAAAAAAACTGGGGAATTACTCCCCATTATCATATCTAAATGAATAAGAATTCCTTGAAGAAGAAGGAACAAGTGAGGTTTTCCTTGTGTTGTCTAGCCCACGTGTCAATTTGGCTAATACCCCTCACAACACGGAAATGTTGATAGAATCAGATGACGAAGAGCCATGCGAATATGGAAATCTTGGATTGCTAGATGGTTTCCAAGATTTCATGGAAAAATGTGTACATTACTAGCTCAGTTTGGGAGCCTGAATGAACTTTCAAGAACTCTTGTTGCCTAGTTGGTGTAGGGTACATAATGCTTCCCATTTAGAGTTTGAGTGTTGTTTGTGCCAAATAGCAATTGCGCATGTTAAAAGAGAAATCACACCAAAGGAGGAAGCTGGGTCAACACCACTAGAACAAACATGTTCCTCCCCTACACCTCCCCAAAATTTTACTGAAATGAGGTCCCCATAAAAGGTGAAATTTGGGTTTGTTGATTCTACGTTCAAGGATTCTCCTAGATGCTTGACGCTATTCTTTGATGGATCCAAATCCAAGCATGGTGCTAGGGTTGGCTTCGAACTAATCAATCTGAGAGGTAAGTCATACTTTGCTTCTCATAGGCTTCAATTTTTTTGCACCAACAATGTAGAAAAATATGAGGCCTTGGTCTTGGGACTCCTTATGGCATTAAGGAAAGGTGTTAAAATACTGCAAGTTTTTGGGGATTGAGAACTGGTCATAAATTAAGTTAGAAAGCTCTACTCCTATTATGACCGGAGACTCACGAACTATAGGCATAGGGTATGGGATCTATTGGAGGGACTAGATGCATGTTATATCCAACTAATCCCATGCTCCCAAAATTATATAGCCAATGCCTTAGCACATGCGACAAGCACGCTATGGCCGTTGTCCTTATCTAGTCTCAAAAGATTCATTGTGGAACTCACCTCTGTTCCATCCATGCCAGACAATGTAGCCAATTTCCAGGTGTTCAATGATGACAGACACATCTTATATTTTATCACCAGATTTGATGTGTTTGCTACTCAGATAATAGACAAAGTTGAACCTCAAGAGGCTGACCTAGATATAGAGGGGGTCATCAATCTAAAGACCAACACTATCCCGAGAGGGATGGTCCAACTCAAACACATATTTGATCTAGATCAAATCAGGGATCATGATCAACAAGACAAGAAGGACACCATAAGTGGCCATGTGACACCTAAAACCTCAGAACAACCAATGCAACAAGGAAAATTTTCATCGACAAAGTGTGCACGCCATAGGAGAAGGGGGGTATAGTGGATGCTTTGCAAAAATACTATGATGTCATCACTTGGATCTATGAGGATCTCAAAACATATGATACATCAATCATCACCCACACTATCCCTCTCAGACTAGATGCGAGACCATTTCGACAGTGACAACGTCCTATCAATGCTTTGTTGGAACCAATAATATACAAAGTACAAAAATTATTGTCGGCCAGGATTATTTTCCTGGTTAGACATTCCACATGGCTGGAAAATTTGGTTCTTGTTAGAAAGAAGAATGGGGAAATTAGGTTATGCATCAACTTTCACAATCTGAACAGAGCCTCAGAGAAAGATAACTATCATATACCCTCATTAGATGAGGTGTTGCAGATAGTAAATGGTTCTTAGATGATCTCCTAATATGAAGAGTGACACAAAACAACGTTCACCACTAAATGGGGAACTTTCGCTTATAGACGGATGCCATTCGGACTCACCAATGCTAGTGCCACCTTCCAACATGCCATGGATATTTCTTTTTAGGACCTGATTGGCAAGTGCATCATCATCTACATAGATGATTTAACAGTATTCTCAAAGTAGTGGAGTAATCATGTCGCTGACCTATGCAAAGTATTTTAGAGATGCCGAGAATTCGGGTTTTCGCTTAATCCAAAGAAGTGCATCTTCGATGTCATTGAAGAGAAACTACTTGGACATGTCCTCTCAAAGAGGGAATGTCTATTGACCCCGAGTGTATCTAGTCAATCATGAAGAATCAACAGCTATACAACAAAAAGTAGTTAATTTTTTTTTCGAAAAGATTAACTTTGTTCGTAAGTTTATCATGAGCTTCGCAAAAATTGTCAAACCACTCACTCAAAGAGGGGAATGTTTATTGACCCCGAGTGTATCTATTCAATCATGAAGAATCAACAGCCAGACAACAAAAAGTAGTTAATTTTTTTTTTTCGGAAAGATTAACTTTGTCCGTAAGTTTATCATGGGCTTTGCGAAAATCGTCAAACCACTCAATGCTATGCTAAAGCAAGATGCCAAGGTCGAGTGGACCCCAGAAGAAAACTAGGATTTTGGGGAAATCAAGAAAGGAATCACTGATGCACCTATGTTGGTCATCCCCAACTATCTGAAGCCCTTCTACATCTATTCATTTGCTTCAGATCATTTGTATGCTAGTATTTTGACACAAAAAGATGATGAGGGGAGCGAGCATCCAATCGCCTTCATGAGTGCCCCTTTAAAAGATGTCGAGCTACGTTATCACAACATCAAAAAACAAGCTTATGCCCTTGCTAAAGGGGTAAATAATTTCAGGCATTATATCTTGCGCAAAAAAGTGTTTGCCATAGTTCCTGACCCAGTAGTAAAATCATTGCTCATGCAAAACGAGCTAGGAGAAACAAAGGGCAAAATGGATTGCATTGCTGAAAGAGTACGATATGGAAATCCAACCAATGAGACTAGTTGGAGGGTAGGCACTTACTAAAATGATGGCAGAAGTAGTTATTGAGGTTGGGCCTGAACTCATAGTGCAACAATACCAACTTGAGGATGTCTCTCTAGGATAATGGTACGATGACATAGTGTATTATCTGTTGAAACATAAATGTCTGCCCCGCTTGTAGGGAGTCCAAAAGTGCACACTTAGATTGAAAAGCAACAACTACATGTTGCAACAGGCAATACTTTACAAGAGAAATCATGAAGGTATCTACCTAAGATACCTTGGTAAAGAGGAAGTTGACCCAGTTCTCAGGGAATTCCATGATAAGTTCGGAACTAGTCATGGTTTCGGCTTGTATACCACACATCAAATACTAAGGGTAGGGTATTATTGGCCTATGGTCTTCAAGATTCCCATAGCCATGTCCACACTTGCCATGTATACCAGATCATGGCGACCAGAGAAAGGAATGTTGCAGTCCCATTGCAACCAATTCTTGAGGTAAGGCTGTGCACACAATGGGGTCTCAACTTCATTGGTTCGGTAAGCCCTCCATCATCTACTGGACACAGGTACATTCTAACCACTTTTGATTACTATACTAGATGCACAGAAGCAATTGCATGTAGGCAATGCACAACTGAAGTAGTCACTAATTTTCTGGAAATTTTTATTTTAAATCACTTTTGTTGTCCTTATGCATTGGTATGTGATAATGGTCCTACATTTTCTTCATTAAAATTTTTTGGTTGGGCCTTTGACTATGGTATCACCCTCAAGTTTTCCTCCAACTATTATCCTCAAGGCAATGGTCTTGTTGATTCAACTAACAAGAACTTGATTACTGTGATAAAAAATTGCTAGATAGGAACCCTAATGACTAACATACCCAGCTTTATTTTTCCTTGTGGGCAGACCACACCCATCACAAGGCTTCCCTTGGAGATTCCCCCTACCACCTCATTTATGGCTTGGAGCTTGTTTTCTCCATACATTTGAAAATCCCTACCCTCCAGTTCATTAACAATTTTTATGAAGGAGGATACCACAGAGAAGCTCGCCTCACCGAGTTTTTACACTTAGAAGAAGTATGATATTGTGCAATAGAAATTTTTTCCAAACATTAGGGTGTAGTCAAAAGATGGTTTGACCGTCGAGCCAAAATCAAGGCCTTCCACATTTATGATCTAGTCCTTTACAGGGAAAAGGCCCACAAAAAGAAAGGGGGGCACAAAAAATTTGACAAGCTTTGGCTTGGCCCCTTTCAAATTGCTGAAATCCTTGGAGCTAATGCATTTCGGTTAAAGACCTTAACTAGCAAGGATGTCCCATTACCTGTCAATGGGCAACACCTTAAGCATTACTTCCAAGCCTGAGCTCTTTTAGAGCTATCTATGTAGATACCTGTACATAACTTACGGTAGGTTTCCTTGCTTTGCTCTCTTATTTTCTTATTTTTTTTGTTTGTTCCCTTGTTGTTTTTTCTTTGGCAAGAGTCTCCCTTTGTGCCTGCTGTGGTGGCCATGCTTAGCTCTATGAATGGTTTTCCCTGCTTCCAACTCTTACTTTGTTCTCTAGATAAGCCTTCATTCCCTATTACTAATCTTTGAAAGCCCAGATCATTTGTTTCCTCTCTTGAACTCTGGACTAAGCTAGGATGGTGTTCCTATTTGAATTTTTTGTGCTTATCATGGAACACATAGAAACATGCCTTAAAGGTTTGCAAATAATTGTATGGTAATTACTAGGAAGGCTGGATAAGTGAAAAATCTAAAGTATGATCCAATGACCGTTGTGATTTCCAAACCCATAGTGAGCTTCAATGCTTACACGGTTGAATAAAAGAAAAGAAAAGTATTGAAAAACAATATCAAACAAGAAAGAACAAAAAACATAAAAGTAAGCAACTGTATGGGCATACGAATATCTCTACCGAAGCTATGGAGGCCTGGCTGGTAGTAGTGCTATGTCTGTGGGGTCATAGCGACAACTATGTCGGTGCTATGGACACCTGACTGGCAATGGAGCAATGTCCAAGTTACTTTTGGAGTTTGACGAATTACGTAGCTTGTCCTTTCAATCAGTAATTATCCACATGATTTTTGAGGAAAAGAAATGAACTCATGATGCACACACTTCCATGATAATATCATGGCACGATTCAATCTCGCCCTCCTTAACTTATTCTTAGTTCAACCTTGGAAATCATCTTTTGGTCTACGAAACTAAAGATTCTAGGTTCAGAATGAATGTTTATCTTTAGAACGCTAAGAGCTTTCTCCCAGCGGAGTCAACATTTGTTGTGCCTTTAGCACATACGCCCCATTCAAAATGGGGACCCTCTCTTTCTGTTGCCTTTCCAGGCCCTTTTTGGCTACCTCATTTTGTGTACTCTCCATTTTCGTGTCCTAGTTGGTCAAAAGACCCTTCAAAGTCTCATTTTAGATTGACCATATTTTCCCCTAAAAAATTGCTAAGTCTTGGACATTTTCGGGCCTTCTTTGTTAGTTTTCCTTTCTAGGCATTTGTGGGACTCTCTCGACCCAGCCCTTCAGGTTTCCCCCCTCAGGTTTCCCCCCTTCGGGTTTCCCCTTTTCTTCCCTTGGTTTCAGTTTCCCTTTCAGGTTTCCCCTTTCGGGTTTCCCCTTCGACGTCTTGAACAACCAACGTTCAACATTTTCCTAGACCTCACACCCCAATGCATCCTTTTCCCTTGGGTTCACTTGTCAAAACTTAACGACTATGCCAAGCCGTCTTTCCATCGTACCTCCCAAGCTCGACCCTTTGGGTTTCCTTGTGGTCTTTGCTATTGTGGACGACTGCCAATCCTCATCGTCTCAAACTTTGGACCCCGATGTTCTCTTTGCCATTTGATTTCAATTGGAAAGTATTCTGACAACATTTCCTTCACGTCTCTCTGGACCCCTGGCTCCGAAATTCCTGCCCCCGTCTTTAATTCGAATTTACCAACCTCATTGACCATCATACTTGCATTTACTACAGGCATTAATTGCAGTTAGAAGTATAAATATTGGGCCTGACATGTCATTTTCACCTGTCAAGAGTTCCAGAGAAGTGTAGTGCCTCTCAACTTTTGTTGTTCTAGCACCCGAGCCTCCACTTTTCCGTTCTTCGAACATCAAACAACGCTCTTCATTGGGCCCACAAGGTAAGGTCACCATCCGACCTCCTATCACATTTCCCTCACTTTCACACCTAAATAGCAAGTAAACTGGCTAAAAATGAATTGGTCTGATAGAAGAGGGATCGAGTTACAAAACCCATGAATTGAAATTTCCAAAATGGCCCTTAGGAACTTCAAAATCAAACTCAGAACCCTAACTTCCCATGGCCATTCTTTGAACTAGGCAACCGTGCCCTCCGGCCTCGGGAATCCCTATTGCCATGATTGTTTACAATGGAAATTTAACAAAGTTACCTCAACGTCAAAGCTCCTCCCGGATTCTGAACTATGAAATTCTGCCCTCAATTGGTCGTACCCTTTCAATGGTTTCAAACGGTATTTGCCTCACATCTATCCAACCCTCGGACTTCGGATAACCAGTTGATGTGAGAATTATGAAAAGGCATCTACTTCCAAGCACCTATTGGGTCTCGATCCCTGTACTTCTATCTCTGGACCACTGTTTCCATTCTGCCATTTCTGAATGGTCATCAATCCTCATCCTTTCGACTCCCAACCCCTAAGTGCTTCCCCACCACTTGAATTTGAACAATGAAAGCATACCTTTCCTCCCTCGAACCCCGCCTACCGGACCTCCGTCATCGGGATTCCATCTCATATCCGCCATCCAAAATGGAAAAATGATCACGTCTTTCCATCCCTTGGGGCCCGACACTCAAATCTCCTCCAAGTTTTTGGATGAAGGCAATGTCTTTTTGGGTCTGGTCCATTGGAGTACATGCCTCACACTTTTGTCTCTGCTTTGTCATTTCACACGGCTATTCCCCAATGGCATCGCGGGCTCACGAACAACTAAGATTCTCAAAATATAGTCTCACATCCTTCAGCCTCCCAGGTTCTGGCCTCCAAAACTCCTCCTCTGGAATGTCATTTTTGCAAAGCTTTTCCAAACAACTAACTCTTGATAACCTTCCTTAATGATGATCGAAATAACCTCAAATTTGTAAACGAACTTCGACCCACGTGCTTAAATTTGACCTTCTTCCACATGGACCCTTCATTATCCAAATCCAAGATCGGGAGAAGTCATTTGGGATGCCCTTCCCTGTTCGCCCTTCTAAAATAGTATTTTGGCAAGGGAAGTCTGGTCCCTAGGGTTCGGGTCATCCATTTGCCCTCTAATGTTACTTTCATCAAGTGTTAGGTTTGAATGATAAATTTTTTAATCTAACCTTGATTTTCAGGAATTTTCTAAAGGTTGCACCCTCATACTTAATTTTGTTGACTCCCGCCTCTTTGTGCAGGATATATGGAATTTGGTGTAGAAGCTTTAGGGGCAGTCAAGGACAAAGGGAAAAGGACTTCCAAGGTTCCCCGAGGCAAGGAGGACAAAGACCAAATGAGGTACTAATTCCAAGGAGAGTTATTGCACTCGAAAGTTACAACTAAGTGGAAATATATCACATACACCAATATTGGGCACGTCGATATTGATGACTTCACACAAAGAGTCAAGGTAGTGCCAAAGACTGATAATGTAAGACTCATCTGAAGCAGTGGATTGGCTAAGGCTACTGGCTTCCCTCCCATCTTGATTTCTCTCGAGTTGGTAATGGCCTATAAAGAGGCATATCAGCTAGAAACAAGGACAATTGTGGATAGAGATGACAACCTCTTGGATAATATGTCCCCTCTAGGGATAGAAAAAACTTTCCACATACCTATCTTCGAAAGCATGGAGACCCCAACTAACCAGGAGTGCAAGGCATTGTGCGATGAGGATCCTTTGAAATGCAAGAAGCTGATCAACCAGTATTGGTTGAAAGTGAGGCGGGGCAGTGCTTCCAAGGTTCTTCAGGAGCTCTACCGTAGTGGCTTCTTTGAGGACTACCATGCTCTGGTTACCCTACTACGGCCTTCTTCTAGGAATGGATGATGTATTTCATTAAACAAATTCTTCGTAAAGAGGACACCACATTCTATTGGAAAGAGATAATTGGTAATTGCTTCCATGAGAAATTCATTAACGTAAAGAAAAACTCCAGATTCTACATGACATCCTACTTGGTATATTCACTTGCCGATCGACGGTATTATAGTGGATTATCCACAATGCCCAATGAGATGCCAGGAAGAGAGCTCAAACCATATGACAAGTACCCTCAACTGCAGTACACAACTTTCAAGAGGGATTCTTGTAGGGTAAATGGTGTTTTTATCACCTACATCATCCGACTGCTTGGAGGTTATTTTGAGAGAAGAGTCTATCATAGTGCTAGGGCCCTCCACAAGCATTATGCCTTCTTATTCATCCAATACCCCAAGTTCACCTACATTCGCACCCAGGGATTCTTTGAAAGGCCAAATAAGCTACCTTGATACCCTAATGACCGGATCATACTATTGGAACTATCCTAGTAGCTGTGACATATAAACAAAATTCTAAGTAGTAAGAATCTAGCGAGGACCACTTATCCCCTCACACTCGGCCAAGGAATGTATGAACTTTATACTTCCCAATGCATGGGCAATTCAGAGAAAGAGCTAGTTGAGTACCACTTCAGGCCACATACAGCCAGACAACAGATGGACCCATATGACCACATTAGGAAGGCAATTGGACAAGAATACACCCACCTCCACCATATCGAGGATTTATGGGCCAATTGCAACGATGATTTTGAAGGGTGGGTAAGAAACTATATTTGTATGATCACGCACTTTGTGAAAAGGGTGGACCTATTTCTGGTGCTAGATCAACTGAAAGAAGAATAGAGTACCATGATCGACCCAAGATATAGTGCTATTGCAAATTTATGATTGCCTTTAATTGATTGGAATGAGCAAGAGTTTGATGACCTCAACATTATTACCAAGCCCATTGACACTCAAACAAAGGCATGGATCAATGGGTAGGTTGCTCGTCTGAAGCAATAGGGAGTCGCCATGACCTTCAAGGGACTTGATAGTGAACCAAGTGGTTCTGATGGTGGGGAAGCTACTTCTACAACTACAAAAACATCTAAGTCCCCACCGTGTGTTCGGTCAAAGAAGAGAAAGGAGGTTGATGAGCAGAAACCCAATGCAAAAGTGTACTTTAGAAAGGCCTCAGAGAGTGAACCTCCCAAAAAAAACTAGAAGAATGGGAAGCATCACTGAAATGCCAGTAATACTAGAAGATCCACTCCACGAGGGAGATGAGATGGAGGCTGATCTACCAAGATCTTCGCCTACTTCATCTACTACTACCACTTCTGCTTCTATTGCTACCACCCTGCCTATCCCACACACAATAGTTGCATCCTCTCCGCCTGCGGTGAACATCATTGTTCACCTCACCTCTACTTCTCCTATCATGAAAGTCATATTGGTGGATTCATCTTCTGCCACTACCTCATCGATTTTTTCATCCTTCATTTCTCCTTCCTCTCCTCTTTCGACTGCCACTGCTACTACTATGATACCAACCCTCACTCTTCCAGAGTCCTTCATCAAATACATGCATAATGTGTCATCTGAACTTTTGGGAATGTTTGCAAATCCAATCGTGCAAGCTGCAATTTCTCAACCAATGGTTAACACCCCGGTTCCTCCTCCTCCTACTGAGCCACCTTGTATGGAGAATACGATGCAAATCTCTGATGAGTTGGAATGACAACAACTAAAGGTAGCTGAGAGATTGGAGGAAGAGGAATTTTATTATCATGAGCACCCAATGTACGAACATCGGGTAATCGATGAGGTAACATATAAGTCTTCTAGTGATGACAGTGAGGATCGGGGCACAAAAATAATTCAAGAACAAACAACTCAAGGAGATTGAAGACAAAGAGGGTGAAAGACAACCTATGGATGAAGAAAGAGTCATTGCTCTGGAGGCAGAAGGTGATAAGTCTCTTGTGGATGGGCATGACCATACCCCTAATCATGATGAAGAAACATTCTCTCATGAAGATAGACAAGAAGCTAGGCCCAAAGAATGTGGGCATAATCAGGATGAGGAATAAAAGGATGCTAAAAGGGAGGATCACCTTGATGAACAACTACCCAACAAATCTCCCATCAAGTGCACAGTGTTCATTCAGGACTCCAATGAGGAGAAGGAAGACTCAAGGATTGAGTAGGAGGCCCTCAAAAGCAAGGCCATTGAACTCAGGGTAGAGGGCAGTAAGGATCAACATGAATTACCTAAGGAAGGGTCCCCGATGGCCGACTAGTTGGAAAGGTAGCTGGAAAAGAATACTCCTACTCTGAAGGACCCGAAAGAAAGACTGGAGGCAATATTAGTTAGATCTCAGATTGGTAACAAGAAAGAGAAAAAGCCTAGAATTAGATCAAGAGTAACGATGGATGCCTCTAGATTGAGAGCAGTGCAAATAGCTACATAGGTGGTTGGAGAACAAGGAATAAGCTACAACATTTCCACCATCGACTTAGGAGTGGCCACTAGAGAGCAAAAGGTTGACCATCTCTAGGAATCAGTCACCATAGTGGTGCACCTCATTCAGCAGGATAAAGTTTTGATGGAGGAACTTAAGGAACAGGTGGCTGATTTAATAGCCTATATCCAAAATGGTCATCCACAGAAGAACAACCAACCACATCCTCGGCCCTGCCACAATTTTTGTCAGAAGAATAGATTAACAAGGTGGAGAAAAGAAAGAACTTGGACAAGACCATGGAAAACTGGTTCCGACAAGTCTTGGATATTGGGAATATAGGTATCAATCTGGCTATTCGAATAGTGAACAAGTTCTTGGAATTACAAATGTCTCTTGAAGGTATGAGGCGAATCTGTGTTGAGTTTCCAAAGACGTATGGGGCTGCTTACCCAAAAATTTAGGCTATCCTTAGGTTGCCAAGTGAGATTTGGGAAAAGGAGTTTTCCTTCAAGGACAATGACCATTGGTTGATGGATGTGTGGAAATGAGACTTCGATCACTAGAAGGAAAGGCTAGAATAGGTACTTGAGTGAGTAACTCTAGATGTTGAATGGCCGAAGGAGGCCAGTGGGGATTGCTTCTGATACCTGAAGTTGATGACTGGGTATGAGGTGCTGGCTGTCAGGATCAATCTAGAAAGTATAAAGCTTCACTTCCAAAAGAGGATGGAAGATGGGATGTCAACCAAGATTACTACAGATTTTATAAGATTTCCTGCCCGAGCTTTTACCCAATCTGAACTATTCAAAGACCACGTTTCCAAGTATGAGGAGGACTGGGAAAATCTTGTTAACAATTCTAGAGAATGGAGCTACCAAGTGCTGAAATCTAACATCATTGAGGTCGACAAGCTCCAGCCGATGATCTTGAGATTCATGGAGTATGTAGCTTTGAAGAAGTAGGAAGGCAACCCTGTTATTGATGAAGAATTTCTAAAGGAATAGCTGCAGCAAAGAGCAATCAGCAAAAAGATGAAAAATGCTACTGTGCTGCCACTAGAAGACAAAACAAGAATATGGACAAAGTGTATTTTAAAACTGTAATATATTGGGGGGTAGGTAGAGCCCTATTATAGTGAATTATGGCCACACAAATGTAAATCAGTCTTGGCCACATGTTCTAGTTTTTGGACACTATAAATCGAGGGTCTCCTCTCATTTTCAGGAGAGTTGAGTTGTTGTAAAGACATGCTGCATAAATTGCAATAGAAATAAATTGATCTTGGTGCATTTCTTGATTTCTTCTCAGGTTTCATGATTCTCCTCCCATAAGTTAAAGATTTAGTTAGATATACTTTGTTGTTCTAGTTTCCTTTTAGTCAACTTTGGTAGATTTAGTAATGTTGTTCTTGATTGTGAAGATTTCCATTGTGTAGATTCTTTTCTTGTCCATACTTTTGGTCATTTTCTATTGGTAGATGGTTGTGCAAAGTTAGTCTAGACTTTGATTTTAAATTTGGCTCTAAAATTTTTCTTTGTTCATGTATATGTGTGGTGAATGAATGATAAAACATCTGCAATACTTAGAAGATAGCATAGGTTTCATGATACTCTCAAATTTATGGTTAAGTGAAATTCTATTTTAAGGAAACTATCCACAGTAGAAGCCTCCATGATCACTGTTCATTCATAGTTGTAGGTCCAGGAACTTACTCTCTTCCTTGCTCTTTTCCTTCTTTTTTTATAAATAACCTATGCTAACGCTCATTGCACATTGTAAAGCCAAATCTCTAGCTGAAATGGAGTTCAAGACTGTTGTTTGAACTTGCAAAAAAGTACAATAATTTCCCATCCTAAGAATTCTATCCGTAGATCCAATTCCCCTCCAACTTAACTCACGTAAGTCTTCCCTGTTATTACTAGAAAAATCACAACAAAATCAACTGAGGTATCCTATGCAAGTCATGACCTAACACCCGAGAGACCTTGGGGTAATTTTCAACAACTTGTTGAATATTTCCTTTCAAGAGAGGTGATGCACCTATGCATCACCTGCATTGAGAAAGTGTGTCAAAACACCCATCAAGAGGAGGGAGAGATGGAGGGAGATGTAGTGAGATAGAGAGAGGTGAGATAGAGAGAAATAGAGAGTGGTGGAAGGAGAGGTAGGTAGAGAGGATATAAAGATAAGTAGAGATGGAAGCAGAGGTAGAGAGAGAGGGGAGATAGAGAGAAGTAGAGAGGGAATGAGGGAGGGAGGGAGAGGTGGGGAGGGAGAGAAAGGTGAGATAGAGAGGTGTAGAGAGAGAGTGGTAAGGTTTGATGGATGTAGAAGTAGGTAGAGAGGGATTGGGAGACAAAGAGTAGATAGGGAAGAAGAGAGGGAGAGAGAAGTATGGGGGAGAGAGAGAGGTTAGGTAGAGAGAAATAGAGAGAGTGGTAGGGAGTGATGGAGGGAGAGGTAGGTAGGTAGAGAGAGAGAGAGAAATAAAGAGAGATGGAGGGAGGGAGATAAAGATAAGTAGAGAGGGAAGGAGGGAGGGAGGGAGAGAGAAGTGAGGTAGAGAGAATTAGAGGGAAAAGGAGAAAGAGGGAGAGAGAGAGAGTTAGAAAAATATATGGAGATAGTGAGAGGGAGGTCTAGAGTGTAAGGGATAAAAATGAGTGAGAAATAATACAATTTTTTGTTTACTAAAATTTGACTAAGTCTGAAATTTGTGAGATCTTCCAAAAACTAGAAGAGAGAGAGGGGAGAGAGGGAGGAAGGGAGAGAGGGAGGGAGTGGAGAGATAGAGTATAGAGAGAAGGAGAGAGTGAGAGAGAAAGATGATACAACTTGCTGACTACTAAAATTTGACCTCCTGATTACTAAAATTTGACATGCTAATTACTGAAATTTGACTAAGTCTAAAATTTTTAAGATCTTCCAAAACCTAGAATTTTAATTATAACTCCTAGAGATCTGAAACCACACTCAAACATCCAGCCTATATACATGAAATATAACTTAAAGTATAAGAAATTAAATGTCAACTTATACTTAATGTTTATTTCATGTATATAGTTTCCCTCAAAGACAACGAGAAGAAAAAAAAAGAGAAGAAAAATAATTCGATGTAGATCAAAATGCGAGCACATTATAACATGCTCACATTTTGTCAATGCATTCACAAAACATGTCAAAATTGAGATATAACGCAAGCACATTATAATGTGAGCACAATATAACGCGCTCGTGTTATATCTTTCTTTGGGAATCCCCAAGCCTTAGGATTGTTATTTGTCTTGGAATACCAACACAAAGGCTTGGAGGGCATTCCCAACAACCAAAGATGTATTTTGAAAATTCTACAATTTTTCAAATAATCGGGTTCATGCTCACCATCCGGATTGCATGCGGTTCAATATCAAAAAAATCAAAGACATGGGTAATGTTAGGTTCTCTCTTAACTATCCAACGATGTAATATTTTTCACTTTTTGACAATGTTAAGCCTTTCATCCATAATTTATTTTATGTGTATGTCTCTTTTTTGCCAAAAAGAAGCGTTTGGTGTTTTTTCATTATAAGTTAACCGCTCATCGAAATTTCAAATAAATTACATTTTTAGAAACTAGACTACATTCTACAATTTTAAAAACAAAAATAAAAAATCAATTACTTTCCAAAATTTATAAGGGGAGCACGACAAAAAAATTGCTTTTTAGGAAGTGTCCACTTCAAAAATTAGTAAAAAATCAAATATTCATTAAAAAATAATCAAAAAAATTATGCATCAACTAAATACTATTAGCTAACTTCTGACAATAGCGATTTTAAAAATTTTACAAAAAAATCCACCATGCTAGGGTCATACAATAGTTGCTATGTTATATTTTTCTGACAAAAACAACACCAATTTGTATACACTCCACGTTTGAACCCCTTAATCTCAACCACTTTAAAATTAAATTAGTAGTTTAGAAAGTAGATTGAGAGCACTTTGATCCTTTTTTTTTTCCATCTCAAAATTTTGAGTGTAACTATTCTCAATTTCATGGCCAAGGTTAGTATTTCCTGATTTCAGAAAAAAAGGTGTCCACTTAAGTCCCCGTTTTGGGAACCATCTTTGTGCACTTAGCTGTTTCATTATTATTATTCTTAAATACATGCTTATGTGTTTACATTTTAATGTAGATGCATACTTACATGATATTATCCTATTATGATAACATACTCATGTTGATTAATATTATTCCATAATTATCTTATGGTTTATTCTTACATCTTATGATCTATCATTCATATATCATGGTTACATGTTTATATCAGTATGATCACTTAGTATATGCTTATGTATGATGATATCTAGAACTATCTATTTTATCTTATTTATGATCCTTATTTGAGAGAAAACCAAGCATAATTTGATTTCCCCTCTTTACACGTGATTTCATAATCACATATTATCACATGATTTTAGCTATGAAACATTTTGTGTGATTACCAATTGAATTTTCATATCCTTTTCTCATCTCCTCCTTGATTCATTGCCACCTTTGTATGTAACCAAAAGGAGGGGAATGCATTATCATTAATATTATTTTATAACTATGATTACAATTAAATAAATTGATAGCCTTTTATAGGCTTCATGCTACTATGACTTCATTCTCTTTATAGACTTTGTGCCCACCATGGCTTCATGCAACATAACTTCATGCTATTTAGAGGTTTCATGCCCATCGTGAATTCATGCTACCATAGGCTTTATGGCCATCTTTATTTTATGCCACATTATAATTTTATACTCTCATGGATCCTACCATGCCTAAAAAATATTTCATTTGTTTTAATTTTATTTTTTCTTCGCAAACATTATTAATCAAAATTTATTATATTTGACTATTTTAAACAATTACCAAATATTTCTCAAGTGCTATATATTATATTTTGTGCATGTAGCTATTCAAATGGAGTATTGATTACAAGAAGTAAGCATACAATTGTCATCCATACCTAAATCCTCTTTATTAGTGATTGAGTATATTTCTGAGATCGATTAGTTGGTGTTTCTATTAGGGCCCCACATTTAAAATTGTGAGGTTTTTTTATAGTACACAAATCTCATGCAATTTCATTATGGGGTAATATCACATCAAATAAATCTCTGTTAATGAGGGATATTGTTGTTATAATCCTCTAATAGTGTGAATACTACTTTATTATAATTTAACCTATGGGGATAATACTCTTTGTTGAACACACCAGAATACTGAGAGGGGGGATGAATCAATATGCTTTAAAATTCAATCTCGATTAACTATTTTTTATGCTAAGTTAAACCAATTAAGCATTCAAATAATTAATCAGAACATGAAAGAATATAAAAATCCACACAAGAACACAAATGACACTAGATTTACATAGAAAACCCCACAAGGAAAAACCATGGTAAGAAATGAAACTAGGAGCTACTATCCTAATACACCTTGAAAAGTAAATAACATTATATAATTTGATTTTAGGCTACAACCCAAGGAAGCAACTACCACCTAAATTTTTTTTAGGGTTTGAAACCTAAGGAATCTACTACTCCATAATTGAAAGAAAGAACAACTAGAATATGACTGATAGTATGGCTTCAACCACTAATAGTCATCAATTCTACTCATTAGGTCTATAGAAGATCTTGTCATGCTCTACTCATACACTCCTACATATTTTCAAACTTCCATCATCATCCCATGACTTTTATCTTCAATATATATCATCCACACACTTTGTAATTATAATTCAGTCAACCACAAATAAGAATTAATGAAATTTGTAACATGTTGGCCTACATCTTCATTGGTGCTATACAAAAATTATATAACATTATTTAAATATCTTCCAAATGAGTTGGCATGACCTATAAAATGTCTAAAAACACACCTTGAACTCTGCTTGATCATAAAATTATGGTGCACAACAAGAATATACCTTAGTCAGCCTCTACAACGTCATACCATCAAAAATTGACTTGAAACAATTGTGCAGTATTGGAAACAAGAAATATCTACATGTACTTCAAACTCAAGATACTCTAAGACATGTATAATGTTCACACAAACTCATACAACTGATCTATACAATCTTCTTCTAGCACAAATGCTCAAACATATGTTTTGTAGAATAATAGGCATCTAGAACCAATTGTAACACTCTGTTACTTGAAAATTAAACTTGTGGACAACCACACCACTTGAATCTTCAATGCAACACTCTTTAGAAATCACTGAATATGTCCTTAGAACCACATGTACAAAAAATCACTTTTAGAGGAATGTAGATCATTCCAACAAGCCTTCATCAACACTTTACTTTGCTAGAGCACATACCAAAACTCTATCACATCTAAATTTCACTACAAAAGGTGTAATGACTTGAAAAATTGGATATAACACCTTCAAATCTCAATAAAATTATATTCTAAACCACACGACTAAATATTTCTCTACGAAAGGATGCAAACCAAAACAATGTGTCACTACCTTAGGATATGTACTAAAAAAGCCTTAGACAATATTTTGCAACCTTTCACAAAGTGCAGCACATGAAACTAGATATATATCAATGTAAACATATTGTAAACACATTAAAACATGTGTACCCACCTCTACATCACACTTAGACATTAGGCTGATCATCTCTCTTCCATATACTATAATGTTGACTTACACCAAATTAACTGATATCTTTGCACATTAACTATCTCCAAAGCATATATACTATTTACCACACTTTTGACGTCAATGAAAACTAATCTTCTCAAGATGCAACAAACTCCCCCTTTTTCATTGATGGAAAAACCAAAAAGTTGTGCTCAACCACTCCCCCTTAGGTGCACATATTTCTCTCTCCCCCTTTCACATCAAGGGAAAAGGACAATTTTTTTTCTCTATACAAGTAAAACTCTACAAGCTGCCTCTTAATCTATAAAAAATTTACTCCCTCTGGGATGAAGTCCGGATGCTTCATCAACACAAAATATCCTTATATCTACTCTACATATATATACACAGAAAATATATATATATATATCTTACATGAAAAATTACCCTCAACTCACTTTGATGATGACAAAATGTAGTTGTATATGGACTTGAGCTAAGCTAGGCTACTATCCCATTACTTATTAGTAGTAGTCAAGGTCTACACTTGAAAATTTAGCTGCACATATGTATCTTTTGCATCTTCTAAAGAAGATGGTGCCTAGTATTTATGAACAAATCCATTAGCTTATGTTAGGAGTCTGATGAGTGAGGCCAACTTGAGGCTCACTACTTCTCTCAACTATTTTACCCAAATTTTGAATTAATCCCTTTGGTCCCACAACTCTTGTATTTGGGAGTGTAGGCTTTCCACTTGAGCCCTTATGGCACCATCACTATCTTGTACTGGATTGTATGTTGCAGCCACATTAGTGATATTCATTTCAATGGAATTAATCCGATCCTTAATGATCCTGGTTGTATTTGGCCACTTCAAAAAAAAAAAATATAGAACCTTGGCTTCCTCCAAGCACTTCTAAATATTTGTGATACATGTTTGCAATTTGGCCAATGTGTTGTCTTATTTCCCAAAGGCATCATTCATTCTCTTCCCATTGATATTTTTCCCTGCCTTCTTCTTTAGATGAGATGAGTAAGTCTCAAAAGACTCCATTAATTGCTTCATCTTTTGTGTGGGGGATGATGAGGAATCCCATTTTGCTTCCAATAGCTTCTCTTCCAACAAATTTATTGGTTCTTCCAACACATCTGCACTCTCCACTTGTTGTAGTATCTCTTGTCTTGCAATGGAGTGAAGTATGTCTCCAAGCTTCAACTTGTGAAGGGGAGACATTTTAGACAACTTCACTTATCTATCAAAATTAGGAAAATGTAATAACTATGGAGTCACTACTGGTTGGATTTGTATTTCCTGAGACAAAAATTTATTTATTGAGTCTATCAAAGAGGAATATGATTTTTTTGAGCTCTCTTCTCTAGCATCTTTCTCATTCTCCTCCTTTTCTTATTCTTTCTCTTTTTCCATCTCCATAACCATTTCCTTCTCCATATCCATACTAGAGACATCTTGCTCCATTTGTTGACTGGAGACATGTGCTTCTTTCTTACTAAAGACCGCTTGATCATTTCCATCATTTGAAGGGGGCATATTATCAGTTTCTTGTTCTTCTAGAGGCACTTGTATATTCATTTTAACATTAGTATCAGGCTTTTTAATAGTCTCCTATGCAACCACATCAACTTCACTTTTCAATTCATCCATGATTTCATTTGTAGCATCTTTAATTTCACTTTGACTCTTTCTTTTGATATCCTCATCCATGCTCATCAGAAGATCTATTCTTCTCTTGGCATGAAGCTCCTTAGCTTGTATGTGGACCATATTTTCTTTTTATTCATAGGAGACAAATATCCCAACCTTTTCAATTGATTGTTGTTTCAATTCCTCATCAACTTTGATGACATCTTCTCTTCTTTGTCTCAAAGCCTTAGCTAGTCTATTCAAAGCTTTAACAACAATGTCACTAAAAGAAATGTTTTGTTTGAGCATGTATTCCATGATAGACTTCTTATTCTTCTTGTCTTTTAGAGGAACATTTGGATGCAACTCCATCATGTCATTCAAAAAACCATACTTAACAATTCCTTTCATGATAGCACAAAAATCAAGAGGATCATGTTGAACTGGAGGAGTTTGCTCAGTTCCCTCCTTTTGTATCTTCTTACCTTTCTTTTTCTACAAGGAGATTTCTTCAACTCCAGATTCTTCCTCTTCTTTAGGTTCTTCCTTATCATCTATCTTCTTCCTCTTTTCCTTCTGCTTAAGAATTGTTTGGACAACTCCAATATATTTCTTCTACGGTGGAGTTATAGATGCAACTTTTCTTCTTCCTCTAGTTGATTGTATTAATCTAGTGAAGTAGATGCAGAAGCAAAAAGAGTATCTATTGGATCTCCTTGGCTCTTGATTGGCTTCCGAAGGAACACATTTATCTTTAGAACTCTCTACAGGGAAACAGGTGTAGTTTTTATTGACAAACCCCATTTCTTGTGAAGCTCATCCTTGTATTTTTCAAAATGTTCCTCTACATGCTTCTTAGCCAATTTATTCATGATCTATCTATATGTACCAAACCTCTCAACAGTTGTATCTTTTGGCTTCTTCAATAGGATATCCACATATCCTTGCACATACTCAGGAGCAACCTCATAAGGTAACTCACAAATCCATGAAGTTTTACACTCTGCAACTTCCATATAACAGTGATATTTTTGCACCATGAATGTTATCTCATTGTTATACTTTTGGACCAAATCAGATATAATTTTTTCCATCTCTTGCATCTCTGCTTGTAAATTCTTAAACAATCACCAGTAGAAAGTATTGTATGCTTGCTTGTTTTGAAAAATATCAATGTGTTTGTTACTTGATTTGTGTAGAAACCAGAGTGAACTTATCCCATAATTTACCTTTAAATATACATAATTCATTTAGGAAATAGAAAGTAAGGCATATGATCAAAGATCCAAACCTAAAATTGTAACCAGTTTCCTTTGTATGGTTCAAGTTGTCCATCATATGCTCTCTCAATAGATCACATAGGTCAAAATTAGCACCTTCCTTCACCATTTGATGTGTGGTGTGAATTGTAGTGGCAGTGGTAGACCCTTTTCTATTTGTGAAATAAATCTTGTATGCAATCCTCATGTAGAGGCATACTAGACACCAAGATCAACAATATCCTTTATATTCAGGGTTCTGTTATAAAACCTAGGTTCGGTAAGTTCCATAACCCTTTCAATTTTTATTGAATTCAACATCAGGACTAGTCTAGTGGAACAAAGACCAATAATTTCCCTAATAGATTCATTTGTGATCATGTAGGGTTTATCTAGCCAAATGAAATTTTCATGAATGCAACTCAAAATAATTCTTACCCATTCTTTGTTGGTGTAGAAGTCTACAAAATATTTCCAGGTGTCCAACCCTTTCACAACCACATTTGCATACTCTGACTTGTACACTCCATTGTTATTCAATAATTCATGTTAGACCACTTCAAAAGATGAAGTATGATAAATGTCACTTAATGGGGCATGGATTTATATCCCCACATCTTCAGAGTACACCACATCCATATGAACTTTCAAGAATACACCGTCTTTGTCAACCTCCATCGCCTTGAATAGAAACTTCTTATATTCTGTCCTGGGTTTCTCCACCACATCAATTACCTGAGGTACCACCATTGATATTTCTTCATAAATCTTCAAAAAAAATAGTTAGGGTTTCACATAGATAGCTCAAGAACCTAATCACACTTCTTCACTCAAAACTCAAATGCACTTGATTGAAAAAGAGATCAAATGATCCAAATAACTCATAAAAAATCCTTTAACTTTCCCTAAATTTTAACCATAAATATTTTCGTACTTGTTAGGTAAATCATCTGCCAAAAATATATTTCATCACAATGATACAATGATGCTCAACACACGTTCGCAAGTCATTCACTTGCTCTAAAATTTTCATAAAAAGATTCAATCTTTCTCAGTAGAGTTGCACACTAGAGGTATAATCCAATTCATGTTTCATGTCAAAATATTTAGCACTTTATCCTTTTTAGTTTGTCACTGGGTCTTGTGTAGAATGCACAAGTGTAGAATCATCCTTCTTCACATTTTCTTGACCTTCATTCTCTTTCCAAACCTTATCATTACACTTCTTTTGCTAGCTTAGTGTTGCATCCTTCTTCTGGTTCTAAACAGGTGTCTTCACAAAACCACTCCTACAAAATTTCTCCTTATGCCCAACCTTATTGCACTTGTAGCACACAATTTTGTGCTCTAAAACAAATTTGTTCCCCTACACCTTAGTTTTGCACTCAAAAACCTTATGACCAAAATTGTTGAATGCCTTGAAATATCCATGAAATGAAACATTAGATTTTTTGAAAGGCGCAAATGGTTTTCTACCTATATGCAATCATTTCTTATTTTCTTAGATCTACAATCAATAGCCTTATGCCCAAATTTATTACAAGAATAACAATAACCTTGAAATGAATGATTGAACCTAGTGGGGGCATTCTATATAATAGGTGGAGGACCTTTTAATCTTTTTTATCTTTGGATAGGAATAAATCCATCTTCTTTCTTGCTATCTTGATCAGTCTTTGCATCTTTGGAGGCGGTTTTCTTATATTCTTCAATGGAAGCTTTCTCCTCTATTTCAAACTTTCCTTCTTTAAAATTTTCATATAGGTTTGCAGAAGCACTTGTTATAGGAATTTTTCCTTTTTCAAAACCAAGACCATATTTTGGTTTTGATGGATTTTGAGAGTTGATCAGATCATTAAGAATTTTAGAACCTCCTTTCAACTTCAAACCTTTGAAAATTTATTATTTTATGTTTTATAGTTCTTTCCTCAGGGAAACAAACTCTTCTCGAAGCTTTGAACATTCAGTAGTTTTGTCAGTGAGCTTGAAATCCATAAACTCTTCAATTCTTTTCCCTTCTTCAACTTGAAATTTAAACTTTCCAATTTTCTTCTCTAGTTTTTCAAGTTGGAATTGAAGCTCTTCATTCTTTTCTCTTTCGTCATCCAAATCATTTAGAATAGAATTAAGCTCTCTTACAAAATCCACTAGACAATATTCCTTATTGAATTCAAATTCATATTCATCATCCTCCTTTTGGAACTTTATGACCTTTTTTTCTCGAGAGGAATTTTTCTTGGATACTGCTTTATTCTCCATGTGTTCAAAGAAAAGATCTACCTCTGTTAAGAAAATATAAAGTAACCTTTCTTTGATACCAATTGTTGAACACACCAAAATATTGAGAGGGGGGTGAATTAGTATGCTTTACAATTCAATCCCAATTAACTATTGTTGATGTTGAGTTGAACTAGTTAAGAATTCACCTACTTAATCAAAGCATGAAATAAGATAAACATCCACACAAGAACACAAATGACACCATATTTACATGGAAAATCCCATAGGGAAAAACCATAGTGAGAAATACTACACTAGGAGCTACTATCCTAATCGAGCCTCACAAGTAAATAATAGTTTACAATTTGATTTTGTGCTACAACGCAAGGAAGAAACTACTCCCTAAATTTTTTTTAGGGACTGGAACCCAAGGAAGCTAATACTCCCTAATTGAAAGAAAAAACAACTAAAATATGATTGATATTATAGCTTCAACCATCGATAGTCATCAATTTTTCTCATTAGGTCTATAGAGGATATTGTCACACTTTGGTCATGCGCTCATACATATTCACACACTTCAATAATCATATCCACAACTTTTATCTTCAATATATATCATCCACACACTTTGTAATTACAAATTCAATCGACCACAAACAAGAAATAATGAAACTTGTAACATGTCAGCCTACATCTTCATTGGCAGTATAGAAAAGTGATAGAATATTATATAAATCTCTTCAAGATGAGTCAAAATGACTCATACAACATCTACAAACACTCCCTAAAATTTTCTCAATCATAAGGGTAAAAGAACAAACTTGTGCCACACTTTATAAAGGAATCAAACAACAACAAAAAAGTTTTTGAACTTCCACCACATAAAATTGGTCAAGTTATGTTTGAATTTCAAAATGATGTAAACTAATGAAATGTAGAAATATTGACGAAAATTATTCTTGTAAATTTTTAGATTTTTTAAAAATTGTTTTGATTATTATTTATCAATTTAAGAGTAGATTTTGGAATGCTGAAAATTTCAAGAAAAAGTGACCTTCACTTGACGTTAAGAAACAAATAAAAATAAATAAATATTTTCCCCTAATTTTTTTTCCCAAATAGGTAACCTCACTATCTAGTGCATGGAATTTAAAAAAATAAAATTGATCTATATTTTTCTCATGATAACATTTTAAAGTCAAAATAGTCAGAATTTGATAGTTTTCATTTGACGTCAACTATTATCTATTTTTTTAATCATTTTCAAAAAATTAATTATACCCTTTTGAAAAGGATTCTCTCCTCTAGTGCATCATATATTTTTCAAAAAAAATTAACATGTTTTTCTATTTTTCTTTTAATTTTTAATTAGCATCCTTTTTAGCTTTAACAACGTAATTGTATTATTTAAAAAATATATATAATAAAACTAATCAAAATATAAAAAAATTATATGTTTGGATTCACCATTTTGAGATCTACAAAAGGGTATTTTTCTTTCTTTTTTAAAAAATATTTTTATTGAATAAAAAGTTAGTTGAAGTTGAAAGTTTGAGAAAAATCTAAAAAAAATTGATCTGGCTGCCAACTAAGATGCCACATAGATAGTTTTGGTAGAAAGGGTTTCAACCGAAACCCTTTCTACCAAAACCATGCATATAAAATAAGCCAATTTCAAAGTGGCAAAGGGAAAATTTTAAATTTTTGGATTCAAGCAAAACATATTCGGTTGAAAATTTGTGTGCCACGTAGAAGCCACATGGTTTTGGTTGAAACCTATTACCCATAAACTTCTGGTGGACAACAATAATATACCTTTTTCAGCCTCAACAACATCATAACATCACAAATTGACTTGAAACAACTATGGAGTACTAGAAACAATAAATATTTGCATGTGCTACAAACCTGAGATACTCTAAGATAGGTAGAATGTCCACACAAACTCATACAACTGATCTATACTATCTTCTATTGGCACAAATTCTCAAACATATGTTTTGTAGAAGAATAGGCATCTAGAATCAACTATAACACTATTAATTGAAAACTAAACTTGCAGACCACCACACCACTTGAATCTTCAATACAACACTCTCTACACATCACTGAATATGTCTTTATAACTACGTAGCCAAAACTTCATTTCTGGAGGATAGTGATCCTACAATACTGGTTTACAATTTTTGGCCAAAGTAGACATTGAACTAAATTTTTTTAACTAAATCTTCACATTTGGGCAGCTATAGTTGTTAAACCATGAGGAATTTGAAGATGATACAAACTAGTGATCTGTTACATTTTATCTATAGATTCTAAATATATTGTTAAATGTTTTTTTGAATTAGATTTTATTTCATTTTCCATTTGTTTTGAAAACTAGTTTTTAACAATAAACACCATTTTTAAAGAGTGATGCTCACCGTAAACAACATAACTTTTATCTTTGAAGGATAAATTTCCTTTTTTTTTGAATCTAGCTTTGTAACTATGATATCTAGTACATTCATTTGGTTTCATAGTGTTTTATTGAATATTTTTTCTTAATCAAGTTTTGAAGTCAAACCAATTATAATTTAGACATAGGCGTATTGCAAACAACATAATTTTTTTGTATGCATTGAAATTCATTTTTTTTTTAAATATGGGATCAAGGACATCAATACCTAGCACAAACATATTTTTTAGATTTTTTTTTGATAATCTACTATTTTTCCATGTGTAGAACAAAAAGCTTGATTTTCGGTGAAAAACCTACATTCACAAGAAATAAAAATTAAATATAATAATAAAATTAAATGTATTTAAAATTATAATTTTTTGGAAGCTTATAATAAGGACTACATACTTAAAAAAATAAATTTTAAATGAATTCATTTGATCGCCCAAAAGGTAAATCAAAAGTGGGTTTTTATCAACATTTTGATAGGTGTAACAGAGACTTTGTTATAGGTATGGTTTAAAACAAATGAGGTTTTATCCAAGGGGGTTTGATCTAAGGAGGTTTGATCAAACCCTCTACAATTGGAATCCTTTAAATGGAAATTTTCAAGGCTTAAATCATTATATTTTCTAAAAATATGTGATTTCAACGAAAATCAAGATGTCCCAAAAAGTGTAAACCAATATTGTGGGATCACAAGACTTCTAATGTGGAGCATTCCAACAAGAATTCATCAACACTTTACTTTGCCAGAGCACAAACTAGAAATTTATCACATCTTTCACTACAAAAGGTGTAATGACCTGAAACCTTGTATATAACACCTTCACATCTCAATCAACTTATATTTTGAACCACAAGACTAAATATTTCTTTGCGGAAGGATGCAGACCAAAACACTATGTCCTTGCCTTAGGATATGTACCGTGAAAGCCTTAGACAGTCTTCTACAACCATATATAAAGTGTAGTACACCAAACTGGAAAAATATCAATGTAAACATATTTTAAACATATTAGAACATGTGTACCCTCATCCACATCACACTTAGACATTAGGATGATCACCACTCTTCCATATACTATAATGATGACTTGCACCAACTAATATCTTTGTACATTAACTATCTCTGAAGCATATATAATCTTCACACACTTTTGACATTAGTGACAACCAATCTTCTCAAGATGCAACACTCTATTCTCTATTTTTCCTTCTATAGCATCTCCTCTATTTTCCCCTTCTTCCAATCATGTACTTCTCTCAAGTCCTCCTTCTCCTTGTGGTATAACCACTCTCCTTCATACACTCCTATAGATTGAATCTCTCTTATCACCTCTAATCTCATCCTATCATACATCTCCTCTTCTCCAACATATTCTTCCTCCTATATTTAAATTATTCTCCTCTAAGATGACCATCTAGCTTGAATTCATTTCTCTTTTAATCCCATTCTACATGGAAACTAATCCTTATTCCTTCCTCATACATTACTCTAATTCATACCACTAACATCATCTATAAGACTACTAATCTATCAATCACCTGAAGTAGGACTAGTAGTTCAACATGTTTATGTAACTTGGGATATTTTAACTTTTGTTGAGTCAACATGAGAACCAAGTGGTCCTACTACTTGAACACAACCCCTTTGACACTAGTGTCTGAATATTTACTTTCATATGTAATACCTATTTTTATTTTCCCATGCATCTTCATAGTTCACATACAAATCAAAGTGGGGACAAAATGTAAAGGTGATTTTCTTTTACCAAGCACTTTCCACCTTTATTTTGGATTCACATTGACTATGTTGTCCCTAGTACAATGACTAGCATACACATGACATATTTTTATATGTAAAGGTGTGAAAGAACTTGAGCCTAATCTAATTCTATCCTCATGTTTGGATTGGGATTCTAAAATTGGTTTATGTTTTATCCTTTTCTTTCCATGGGCCAAATCCTAGGCACAAAAGCAAACTTGGTTCAAATTAGTGAAATAGAAATGATGCTTGAGATAGTAAATTTAAATTTAATCTTTCTATCAAGCCAACCCATTTCTAACTAGGTATTATTTTCCCACTTGACCATGTAATATTCAAATATATATGCATTATGTTGTTGTACATAAGGAAAATACTAATTTACTTTTACATATTTAGTGTCTAGACGAAATTATAGGGGAGTTTTTTAATACACGAATATCATCATAATTAGAGCATTGTATTAGCAAATAATTACAATATATATGACGTACTTACATATTGCATGGTGTGTCTTCAATGTTGTTCAAACCATTGATTCCGATCTAGGGGTTTGATATAAGAAGAAGATGCTTTCTTGATAATCTCTCAAACGTGTTCACCAAAGTTATCAATCATTTATTATAGGTTCATCTAACAAGATGACTCTTAATTTGTAGGTACAAGAAGTCTATGGTTATCAAAGTTAGAAATCATAGAATAGGATTGTTTCTGCTAGTCATGATTATGTAGCATTATCAATCTTAAATCCACAATCTAAATCTATTCATTTATTGATCTCAAATAATCTTGAGAAAATGTGCGAGCTATGAAAGATGTGAGGAACAATCCGTGTATGGCAATAGAAGATGTGAAGAATTAGGTGGTGGTGCAGGTGGCATAATGAAAGAGATGGTATGCATATCACATTAAGACCATCCACCCAATTTTCTACAGTTTAGCAGTGTGGTGATTTGAAAGGCTTTCTGAGTAGAGGACATGGACATGGATAGATGTAGATCGGGAATCTACTTTTAATGTGGACCATACACATTTTTTAATTGTCAAACACGCTGGCCACCTTCACACTGCCGATTTTGGGAAAGTTATGGAAAAATAGGAAATGTTTAGAAATTTGAAACCTAATTTACAATTTGATCTTAAAACTATATGATGGAGTATTTGACATATGTGAGATTGACTGAGAATCTCAAATCCTTTGGATTGTCCAGCACGCTCACGAAATACTTTTTGATTGTCAAATACAGAGAATCAAAGTGAATTATAGTGGGATAGGGGATGGCGAAGAAAATGTAAAAGCGATGGTAAATGAGGTTTTAAAATGTGGAACGAAATTGACGGCCTCTTGAATGACATTCTCAAGAAATTATAACAAGTGGGAGAATGAGAAGACAGATGTAAGGTGGGAATTTGCTTTTCTTGTTGGATTTTCAGACTGGTACAGAGTCAAAGTAATTTACCGTCATAGACTGGAAAATAGGGATCCTGTGAAGATAGAAAAACGAAGGAAATCATGGTTTCGAAATTCAGGTTTTATTCCGTGGATGTTCCCACTTGTTGAACTATCTCAAAACTGTATGTTTGACTTATAGGCATTAATATAAATAGCAATTCATTTTTTATCAAGAAACATTGTGAAAATATATTCCTACTCTCTTTAACGATAGTTTCTATCATAGTTACTGTCTTTGTGTTTGATTCTTGTTCTACATCATTTTTCGCATGGTTCTAGATTGTCACTTATTTTCAATTATGCTTGGTATTAATATTTTGGTTGTGATATATTTCAGAACTATCATAGACACATATAGTGAAATTAAAAAAAATACATTTTGAATTTTTTAATCTTTATATTATTTTCAGAAGTGTGTTATATGTTTCATACATTTTTGACTTTATTTATTATTAAGAGGATATATGTTTGGTGATCTTGGATTATATTTATCGTTCAATGTGGAGAATCCATCATTAGAATACGAGAAGTTAAAAATTGAGGGGGGCTACATGGTCTCCCTTATTTCCTCTATTATAAGGAATTTTTTTCCTTGCATTGGTTTGTATCCCTTTTAGTTCCTCTAAGTGTGGTCACTTAGACCTTCTCTTTTCATCTTCTCTTAGTAAGAGTTTTCTCTTATAGGTTTTCTTCTTCTCTTTTTTCCAAGGGGATCATTTTTTACATGGTTATCTAACATCTATAAAAAATTATTGGAAACATTTTATCCATTTTTCAACACCAACCTAAGCTATGCTTATGGAGGGTGTTGGTTCATTATTTTATTTTTTCTTATTTCATTACTTTATTGTATTATGTTAAATTAGGATAGGATAAGTTTGTTTAGGTGGATATCTATTGGAGTATGTTACATATGTACATCATTTGAATTGTACTTTTTCATTTGGTGAAGTTGTAGTAAAAAATGTGACATCTCCTTTACCCCGTAGTATTTTTCCATTCAGATCTATTGGTGGCATATAATATAAAGGCTCAATTATAGTTCAATTTCAAGAATCCCTGTGAATATTCTTACATCCATATTAGAATAGTTATCATCTTGCATTTTAAATCTTTGGTTGTGATTTTTCTATTATGACTTGTTCATTTCTTTAGATCTTTGAAATTTTCCCTAATTAGCTTGATTTCCATTATGATTCTCATACTTCATTTTTGGATCTTATATGTACTTTCATATATCATTTGATTTTAGTTCTCATGATTATATGTAGGATCATAATAAATTTTCTACAACAATTGGGTATTCAATATTATATTAGAGTCATGCTCATATCCTACCATTAAACATGAGAAATAAGTTGAGCACATGAGATTGACATAATCAGCTTAGATCTTTCCCTTGTGTGTTATTTTATTTTTTTCTTTAGATATTTCCCTTGTGTGTTATTTTAATTTTTTTCTATCTTATTTTTTTCTTAGTTAGAGTATAGATGTGGCAAAGACACCTTTAATGGTGCATATTAACATGTAAGTGACTAGAAACGTGTGTTTTATCATTATTTTTCATTTAACTTGTATTAATATATTTTATTTGTTAGGAAATGTGACATTAACATTGCATTTCTATGTCATTCATGTGTCTCCATGTTCCTTGGAAAGCATTCTAGGGGACACGAGAGGAAAAACATTTAATATTGACAAATTATAATTGCATTTCAAAGAGGTGAATATGTGTTGGTAATGGTTACAAGGTAAAATGGGATAAGATTCTTTCTAGGTGTCCATCTTTGGTAATGTGAAAACTCATGTGTTGGGAATTCAAGATTGGAAGTTAAAAGGTTGTCCTATTGTGTGATTGAAAGAGTCATCGACAATTATGAAGCATCCAAAAAGGAAAAGGTTTGATTGGATATGGGCTAGGCACCCATGCTAAAGCCATGTGAAGATAATTAATATTTATTTATGTCTATTGGCTGCCCATTATTCTAGGCATGGGTTTTTTCAAGTGGTATTTTCCTCTTTTTTCAACTTACAACTATGGTTTTCCCTCCCACAAGTTTCTATAAATTGGAGCCATGAGATGGTAATTTTATGTTGAGTTTTTTTAGGTAATAGGGTGCTATCAGGTTGATCAAAGAATAGAAATGAAGTGTTTTGTTGTGTATCTCTTCATTGACAATTAATAATATACTCACCCTCTTTCTCATGTGGAGCTTTTTCCCAAAAGGGTTTCTCCACATAAATCTGGTGTCTCTTATGATTTGTTGTTTTTGTCATTAGTGTTGAATGTGAAATCACACATAAACTCATTTGGTTAATCTAATTTTATGATTTACAAACATATTCGTTACTTATTATTGTATCTTTGCTTCAACTTTCTTTCAACATTATTTTATATTATTAATTATGAGTTTTTGATTGTACAAAGTATAGAGTAATTGAAAACCATTTTTATCATGTGGGATGATGCAAGAAGTTGGGTCCACAAAAAGCTCAAAAAGTGGAAGTGTTTTTGCTGTTTTTCAGAATTTGTTACACTTGAACTAAAAATTCGACGCACTTACACAATGAATTTTTAAAAAAGTCAGTAATATGAAATTTAGAGATTTGAATCTAGTTTATAAATATGTAAATTATTCAAATACCCAAATTGTAGAAACTAAATTTTGATAAAGATCTATAAAAACCACTTTTTAAAAGTCCCTTTTTTTACCATACCATGCACGTGTACGGACAACACTTTTTGAATCAAATAAAAGTATTTTACTAATTCCTTTTGGGGAAAGAGAGCTAACAACATGAAGATTGATGAGGAATTTTTTTTGTAATTTTTTGTTGAATATTTTTTTTATTATTTAATTTTTATTGGCCTTAATTGTTGTTTTTAAAAATCAACGTGTACGGACAGCATAATTTGACCTAAACTAAACTTTTTTTGAATTTTTTTTTTTTCATTGTGTAAAGAATTGTCTAAAGATTGATGTCATATAATTTTTTTTCTAAAAACTTTAACCAAAAAAAAGTTATTAAAAAACAAAAAAAGTCTGATATTTCAAGTTTAATGACTAGTTTGCTTTGAAATTAATCAAAAAATAGAAAATATAATCCAATCTTAATAAAAATTATATATTTAAAAACTAGACATCATGTTCTGTAATGGATTTTAATTTTATAGATTGATTCAGAAAAAAAATTCATCAACCATATTGTCAAAGTTGAACATTCTTCTTCAATCTGCCTTAGTTTTTTAGTTGCAAGTCAAAGGCTAAGGCTCGGATTGCCAAAGCTTTCCCGAACCTAAAACCAAGTCTCCAGGCGGGTTGGGAAACAATTTTTTTAATAATGCATATGCGTTATTGAAACAAAACGCGTACGCATTTCATAATGCATACGCGTTATGTTTTTACCCGTTGGGTAAAGGTAACGCGTACGCGTTCCTTTTTAAGAACGCGTACGCATTTCATAACGCGTACGCATTTCTAATATATCTGTTTATCCTGATTTGACATTTTCTGATATAGTACGGTTTTCCTGCAACATTCTTTTTCTGCAGTAAGGCCCGCAAGTTCAATTTTCTACATTTTTTATTACAAATTTGTCTTGTGCAGGGTATATTCTATTGCAAATTGGTTGAAAAGTCAAGTGCAGGTTGAATTTTCTAAAGTGGAATCAAGTACAAGAATAATTTACAAGAAGATTCAAAAAAAAGTTTTTGGATGTATTCATAATATTTTTGTGTACTTCAAAGTTCAAAGAAGAAAGGATCTTCATAGTACAAAGTGTTATTTGAATATTTGAAGGAGATAAAAATTTGAAAATTGGTTACAAGTAAATCATTTGTTTTTTCATCAAAAAGGGTTTTGTAACCATGGGATCAAAACAAAGACAAAGAAAAAAGTGTAGAATGTCAATGACACCCAAAGAAATTCAAGCAAATAAAGATATGGAGGCAAAAAGACAAAAAGATAGAAGAGAAAGAATTCGTCAAATGAAAAATTTGGAACCATCTACTTCAATGAATGTTGAAGAGAAAGTCATGAATGATGAAATGAATGTAGATGATGCAAATGTGGAGATGGTGAATATAGAAGAAAATACAATTATGGAGAGAAACTCAACTATGTCTTCAACTACAACTTTGAATGATATGGAAACAGTACATATGCAAATAGCTTCGGGTATGTCTTCAAATCCACCTCCCAATGATATGGAAAATGCACCTATTCAAACAATCTCTCCAGGTATTCTTTCAAACCCAAGTCTTGATAATATTGATTTTGCTTGTTTAGATGAAGCTGGATACACCATTGATGATATCAATAATTATAGGGTTGAAAGAATGCAAAAACAAAAAAATGATGAAAATATATCTTATGAGAATGCAAATGCTAATCAAATCCCTCATATTGATGAAAATGAGAATGAAATCTTTTTAACTTTTGAAAATGAAAATGGAACCCCTTGTGTGAATGAAAATGAAACCCCTTGTGTGAATGAAAATGAAACCCCTTGTGTGAATGAAAATGAAACCCCTTGTATGGATGAAGATGAAAATGTTTTTTTTACAATTGAAAAAGATGTGTTAGATAACCTTCGTGGTAAAGTTTCTTGGAGACAAATTAGAACTTATGGAAATAAAATATATAAAATGTTTTTTTATAGAAAGAAATTAGGATTCCAATGTCAACTCATGGTGCAATTGATGAGAATGTGGAAAATGAGAAAAGTGATGAAAAAATTAGGTATTTTTGTAAAACCAAAAAAGAAAGATGATTCAGTAGAACAAGTCATTTCTAGTGTTGCTAATGCTATTGATTTTATAGGTAAGAAAAGTCGATCCAAAGATAAAAATGTGGCTCGTCGTGCAATAACAACTGCTTTAGTTGATAAAGCAACTTCAAATAAAAGAATGTTAAGTAGGATTAGTAAATGTATAAAAGTAAATCCCAAAACTTTGATTAGAGCTGCTAAAAGAAGAGAAAATATTGAAAATGATCCAATTAATCAATGTTGGAGTTTTAGTGGTAGACTCCCAAGATCAGACATGAAATTAACTAATGAAATTAAATCTTTAATCGATGATGATATCACCTATTAGAACATTAAGGGTGGGTTCCAAAATTCGTGTACCTCATCCAAAGCATCTCTTAGATATGACTCAAACTGAATTATATAAATTTTTTTTAGATGCTTCAATCTTACCATTGAATATTAAAATAAGTCAAAGATCATTCAAAAAGTGTAAACCTTGGTATGTTAGAATTAATAAGCAACGAATTTCTTGTTGTTGTAAGACTCATGTACAATTTCGTTATTATTATGATAGTTTTCGATATATACGATGCACTTTGCATGTTAACCAAATTATGCAGGACATTTGTGGTATTAATATGCCACCTGAAAGAATCAAAGATTTTATATCAGGTTTGTTTTGCGAACCCTCTAACGGAAACTTATTTTATTTAAAATCATGTATTTCTAGAGAATGTGATAGATGTGCTAACTTTTCATTATTAGGTGAATGTATGCATGAAAGTAGTTTAAATGAATTTGGACAACAATTAGTAGATGTAAAAAGATTCAAAAATGTTGAGTATTCTTTAAAAGATGGAAAAACTGGAAAACGTTGTGAGCTAATTATGGAAAAAAATACTGTGCATGCATTTATTAAAGAATTTAAAGATAAGATTGTACCTAAATATGTTCAACACTCTCAGTATGCTCATTGGCTTGATAATCAATTTCATTTATGTAAAAACACATTCCCAATTGGAACTATATTGTCGGTTGTTGATTTTGCTGAAAATTATACTCTTGCTCCACAAGAAGAAATTCAATCACAGTATTATAATTCAGTGCAAGTATCTATTTTTGTTCATATTGTTTATAGACATGCAGATGATAGTAGAGAAGATAATAGAAATTTTTTGAGAGAGTACCATTTTTATGTAAGTGATAATCGATTACATTCATCTGAGTTTGTTCAATATTGTTTTGATATATTTTACAAAAATTTAAAAGAAAGAGGAATTCAATTGCTAGAACATCTCATATGGTCAGATAATTGCACGGGTCAATTCAAAAATGCTAGGATGTTTTATTGGTTATGTAGAGTTCATAAGGAAAATAATATCCATCACATATGGAGTTTTTTTGAAGCCAGTCATGGTAAGGGAGAACACGATGGAGCAGGTGCATGTGTGAAAAGAGCTCTTGCTAGAGAGCAACTAAAATTTGAGGATGCTGCAAAATTTAGAGATGCACATGCAATTGTAGATTGGTGCAATACCAAATTATCTACAAGAGTAAGTGAGAGCTCAATAATTCACCACTTCTTTTGGTTAGTTGAAGAAAATGATATTTGTTCTTGACAAGATTGTGAAACAATTAATGGATCTGCAAAATGGCATTCATTTAAGAGTTTGAATGCAAACACACGGACAATATGGACAAGGGAGTTGGCATGCTTTTTTCAATTTTGTATTGCAAGTGATTGGGAGGCTTGTGAAAATATGAAATGGGTTGAACAATGGCAACAAAGAGCCTTAACACCTACATCGACACATGTTCAACATGGAACAATAATTGAAGATAATCAAGTGTTCGCATCAGATGATTATGATCATGTTTCTGATCTTGTACAAGAAGGTACATTATTTATTGAGATGAATTTTATATGTATGCATGTTTATATACATGAATTAAATATAAGTCGTGCTCTTTATTGAATTTTTTATCTATTTTTGTAGGACATGTGTATGTTGTTGTTGCACCCGAGGGGAATGAAGAGGAGACAGAGTACTGGTTGGCTAGATGTGTTGAGAGAAAATATAAGTTGGTACATCCTAGAGTGGATGATGATAACTTTGAGTATCCAACTGGTTCAGTCGTTGTTGTTGGCACCTGGCTTCGAAAATATTTGATAAGAAAGAATGGCTTGCCTACATTTGAAGATTATGAAAGACACAAGAAGATTATACATTATTCACATTTGATTTTGGCAACCAATATAAAACTAGTTAGATATCATGGGAGGCCTGCTAATAAAGTTTTATGGACACTTTCAATGGATGATCATGAGACAATCATAGATGCATTACAAAAAAGAGAGGATGTGGATGGTACAACAGAGTAAATAAATATTGGTAAGTATATCTAGTTGTATGTATATATTTAATTGATATATATATTTGTCTTTAAATTCATTTCCTTATTAAAGTTTTATATCATTTTTTGTTTCAGGTCTCCCTTGATACAAAAAAGAGAGGAGATGCACTCTTATTACAATGGAATTCGAATCTACAGACAGGTAACTATATATAGTTGTAGATACATTTAGTTGAGAGTATAAATATAAAACTAAATTTAACTCATTGTCATTTTATAAAAAGTTTATAATTTATTTCATATCCCCTTAAGCCATCCTCGTATGTGCCATTAATCCATCTGCTTGCATCCCCTTTAAGTCTCTATTAATTCCCCTTAATTCATTCTATTAGGACCCCTTAATCCATATCCTTGTATATCTATCCTTAATCCATCCTCTTGCATCCCCTTAAGTCACTCTCTCAACACCCCTTAAGACATCCCCTTAAGCCATCCCCTTAGGTCACATGGTTTAGAGTTTAGGGTTTCTAGGGTTCATGAGATGCTTAGAATAACAAATTTATATGGATTAATGGTTTAGGGTTGATCTCCTAGGATTTAGGTCATGTGGTTTAGGGTTTAGGGTTTCTAGGGTTCATGTGATGCTTAGAATAACAAATTTATATGGATTAATGGTTTAGGGTTGATCTCCTAGGATTTAGGTCACGTGGTTTAGGGTTTAGGGTTTCTAGGGTTCATGTGATGCTTAGAATAACAAATTTATATGGATTAATGGTTTAGCATTGATCTCCTAGGATTTAGGTCATGTGGTTTAGGGTTTAGGGTTAAGGGTTTAGGACCCTTAAGTCATATCCTCTTACATGTACCCTTATTCCACAATCTTGCATCCCTTAAGTCACTCGCATAATTCCCCTTAAGCCATTCTCATAGGACCCATTAAGCCATACCTTAGGGTTCATGACATGCATCCCATTCATCCATCCTATGGAAAACATCATTTGAATTTTTATGAAATTTATAAGATCCAATTTTGTAACTTTTACTATATATTTACTTAAATGAATCAAAAAAATTATAGAACTACTTACAGTTTACATTAATTATTTTTGCAGGTTCTCATCAAGTCGGTCTACCATGCGATTGTCACTGAAAAATTATTTTATCAAGAGACTATGTAAATATCAATTTTTGGTCTTCACGTAAAAATTGATAAGCTAAATAATTGGATATACATGTGCACACATATATGTTTCATCATGTTGTATAGTTGTATGATTTTCAATTAACTTATTAGTAGCATTTTAAAAATCTCATTCCAATTTTATAGATTATACATTTCATATAATTGTTCAAATATTTTCTAGAATTGGTAAATAGTTAAAATTACGCGAGCTCTTAATTTATTATGAATATAATCTAAACTATTTAAGGAATATTTAAATTTATCACCTTTAACCATGTGATAAATTATATATTTATGAAATTTGATTGTAGAGATAAGAATTTATATCTAGTGCATGTATTACTTGAAAATTAGATAAAATATCTAGATCTACATATACATATGAGTGCATATAATCATCAAAATGAACATAACATGATCATAATTGACTGCATATATATAATCATCACATTAAAGTCATTTGATATAAATAAACAAAAATATGTATATGTCAAGTCCAACACATAAAAGTTTAAATAAAACTAGAGATGTCTCGTCTATTTAAAATTTAAAACCATTTAACTATCAGGCTGATCAGTCAAATCAAGTCTCCTCTTTGTTCCAGGTCGATTAGATGTACCTACATCATGCTGTAAAAGAGTACAAGTAACTTGAAATTAGATTTAAATTTATTTATAAATTTTGATATAATTAAACATATTTAAACCTGACAAAATATAAACTTTTGGATAAAAATAAATAAATTAATTAAATATCTAGTAAATACAATAAAAATGATTTTTAAGACATGAATAATTTACCATATGATCATGTGGATCTACTGGAACATTTTGTTCAACGGTAGCATAACTGTCACTTGAGAAGATTCAAATGCCTGATCTACTATATCCTGCATATTCATATAAAGCAATCAATATGTTAAAACCTCGAATATATATATATATTTAAAAGATCCGTAAAAATTGTTTAGGATATTTAGTAAAGTTTACAACCTTGAATGATATGACCTCAAGATCACGCACCTGAGATTGCCCATGCATAAATGCTGACGATGTCTCAGGTGCACCTGCAATGGGTGTCTCATGAAATGCCTGCATATATATGTACAACAATTTGTATAGATCATTCACGCATGTGTATGTAAATGTAAAAATTAAATTAGATCTATGATGTGTATTTAATTCAAACTTAACAAACTTTTTGAAAGAACGCACCTGAACTGATGATGACTCAGGAGCGCTCACCACAACTTGTGCTTGGTTAGCACTAGGCATACTCATCTGACCTCCTTGCATCTAGATATAATATATATCAATCACACATCATGTGTAAACATTCAAAATAAATTAGATATATATATCCACACAAACTAAATTTAATATATATTGGTTTAAGTACCTGACCAAAAGGTGAGCCCATATCTACAACACTCGACATATAGACATGATCATTTTGAGTTTCAGGCATTGTCTGATCATGCGTCTACACCAAACACTTATTGAATTAATATTGTATTATATATATAATTTGATGTTATTATTTAAACATGAATTTTGCACATTCCAAAAAAATATATATTAAGTTCAAAAGATGAACATACCTGTGTAAGATGATGCTCAGAATATAGTAAATCCATAAATGACTCTGTCTCAGACGCAGGTGGGTCACCTGAAGTGGATGCCTGAGTATTCCTATTGCTGGAGCCTCCATGCTCTCTATTGACCACTTCAGCCGCCGCGTGTGAAGTCTGATGAGTGAGATGTCCTGAAAGTGAACTCAATGCTCCTAATGTCGATAGCATGGTTTGCTGCTGAAATGCAGCAGGAACACCAGGAGAAGCAGGAGGAACAATAGGAGCAATTGGAGCATGTCGTTGAGGATCAACACGTGCTCCTAATCTATGTTGGGGCATGCCACGCCCAGCTCCCTAAAATGACCTCATATCAAAATAGTTGGGTTTTAAACCCAACTCAAACTCTGCCCATAACTTTCTCAAAAAGTATAGGGGCACCTCAGAATTGCCATGTGGTGGAGTATCAAACACCATCCACCATCTATCCCAAAAATGTGCAGCTATCAAGGGGTGCCTACACCATAAAATTAAAATTCATTTTTTGGTGGGTGGAATTGGTTGGCTAGTTTGGGGGTTAAAAAAATACTGGCACAGGGCTTCTTTGGTAATTTTAAGGTCATTAATTTCTTTATAAGACAATCCATCTACATAGAATTGTCTCCTCTCGTCTCTCCATTGATGGAACCTATCTAGGTCCACATCAATAGATCGAACAGAATCGACAATAATTTGCATCGTAGATGCAAACCGTGAGAGATGGGGGGGAATTCTAGGCTCATTTTTATCAGATCTATATTTTCTTGAATGACTGTAAGATTTTCCCTAATGCTCTCTCTCAACTGATCCTGGTCTACTATAGGGGGTGGGGGGTTAGGAGGTGGAGGGTTTGGAGGAATGGGGTTTTCTGGTGGTGGTGGGTTAGGAGGAATGGGGTTTTCTGGTGGTGGTGGGTTAGGATCTATGGGATCTACAGGAATATGTGGTTCAGGCATAAAATCCTCAATGCTAAATAGTGGATCCATGTGAATGTACAACCAAATGGCAACTGCACATGTTAAACAATTAAAAAATATATATAAACAAACTAATTAAATAATGCAGACAATTTGAAAGAACTATTTAAAAATCACATTGAATGTGCACAAATCCAAAATGCAATTCATTTGAAGACCATTCGATTTATCATTAAAAAATCCATAATGTTCATTAAAAATCCATAGCATGTACACATTAAAGTTTATAATTTAAGTTTGTACAAGTTTTGAAAATTTCAAATTTGTGGTTTACAATTTGAGTTTTGGGTAAGGGTTTGTGTTCATATTTTAGAATGTAGGGTTTAGTGTCTATGTATATTAGAATAATGTAATAACCATTAAGATCTAGAAATTAAAAAAATTGGTTATAAGGATACATTTAAACATATTAAGGATACATTTAGAAACATAGGAATCATGGTACATTTGAAAAGGGGAAATGATAATAGGAGTTACCATAGAACACAAAATATTGTTCATATGAGAGACATAAAAGGTATGAGAATTAAATATTATTTTAATAATAAATTATTAAACAATAGTATACTACATGAAACTTAAAGGATGCAAATAAATTAAAATTATAGTGATTAAAAGTAATAATTATGCAAAAAAATAAGGAATCCAAACTACCAATTCGGTAGGGTCAAATCCAAGAAAGTTTGCAACCCAATCCTTCACCAATTATAGAATTTAGAGTTATACATTTTAATTTCTTGATTTTTTTAAATTTTGAGTAATAATAATGAAGGAAAATCTATAAGTTGATGTTCTAGGACGGTCCCCTTTGACAAAATGGTAACAATCGACCTAGATTATGTTGAATCAAGAGTGAAGGAAATGAAAATTCAATATGTTATGACTAAAAGTCTATGGTTGTTATAACAAATTGAGGGAAATGCATTGTCTTGTGATACCTCACAATTATCTCTACTAAAAATAAACTTTGTTGATCACACCTAAAGACCCCATTGTTATATAAGTTTGTAAATAAACTCTTTCAAAACTAAGATTGTGAGAAACAAAAATTGAAGAAATAAGACTAAAACCCTATGTGTTTTAAAAAGTTCCACTAGTATTCATGATTTTTAAATCCTTATGAAACCATCAAAAACCTTAGGTACATAAGTACAAGGATTCAGTTCAAAAAGACATTGCTAATAGATTTATTTTTCAATTTTAAGATAAAAAATTTAATCGATATAGATGAAGAATTTTTTAAAATACGATTTCATCTAGGGATATGTTGCCTTATATTAGAATTTTTATCACACTAATTCTAACTTGGACCATAGACGGGCTAATTATAACTTGAACCATAGACCCTAATTATAACTTCAACCCTAATGTATTCTAACTTGAACTCTAACCCTAATTGTAATTAAATCGGGTATCATAACCTTAGTTGAACACTAACCCTAAATGCATATAAACTTTTTAATCATAAACCTAATTAAATATTGATTGAATGTTTAACTCTCACCAAAATTACAACCATTTAACCCTAGACTCTTAATTTAATTTTTACCCCAACCCTAGAACCCTACACCAATTGACGGGGCTAATTCTAACTCCAACCCTAACCTGCATCTTAAATTTTAATTCATAATTTCATAATCCTAAACCTAACCCTAATAAAAATATAACCCTAACTCTAAACCTAGTTGAATACAAACCCTAACCTCAACCCTTACCCAAATATTTATCTTAGAACCCTAACCCTAGAATGAATTTTAACCCTAGAAGCAGGTAATTGAATTCTTTAATATTAAACAAGTAAACCTAATCATAACCCTAATTGTAATTTTGAAATCTAACTATACAATATATATTAAAGTTTAAGCCAAACCCTAATTGTACCCTAGATTTAACCTAATTTTAACCTACAAATAGGGTTTTAGTTTATGTTACGTTTTCTAGGGTTTTAGTTTATGTAAATTCTAGGGTTTTAGTTTACGTTACGTTTTCTAGGGTTTTAGTTTATGTTTTCTAGGGTTTTAGTTTACGTTTTCTAAGGTTTTAGTTTATGTTTTCTAGGGTTTTAGTTTACGTTTTCTAAGGTTTTAGTTTATGTTTTCTAGGGTTTTAGTTTACGTTTTCTAAGGTTTTAGTTTATGTTTTCTAGGGTTTTAGTTTATGTTACGTTTTCTAGGGTTTAGGTTCAAAGATTAACGGTCTGAGTAAATTAGTTTTTTAGAACCTACAGTTTAGGGTTTCAAATTTCAAAACTAAATGTGTCAAATTTAGGTTTTCGATTTAAAATTTTATGTTGTTTGTTTCGTTGATGTTTTCGGTTAATTAAATGCAGTTTAAAAACTATTAAATATTAAATTAAAACAAACTAAACAAAAATAACTAAATAGCAATTATAAAACAAAAATAACTAAATAGCACTTATAATGCAAAAATATTGTAGAATTCAACCAACCTGGAGGTCATTGAGGTCAGGTGTGTCGACGGGAGGAGGTGAGAGTGAAAATTTGGCAGATTCCGGTCATCCAAAACACGTACGCGATCTGCTGTTTCTTGTCCTGGCACTCCAAACTCGACTGTGAAAATGACTTTCACAATCACTTATTTAAAAAAATAAATAGTCTTTAGAAACAACGCGTACGCATTTTGGAATGCGTATGCGTTATTAACGCGTACGCGTACGTGTTTTAGGTTTGTATCCCGAACCGTAACGCGTACGCGTTACTGATTTAGGATCGCGTATGCGATACATAACACGTATGCGTTTTTGAAAAACACGTATGTGTTTTGCGCGAGAATTTTTTTTTCATCTGAAACTTCCCCTCTTCGTGGACCCAACTTCTTGCACCAACCCATGTAGGTCCCAAAATAATAGATTTTTTTAATTTCCCTTTTAGATGTTAAATATTTGAAAATTATGTTATTTTTTATTGAAGAATTTAATAATATCTTCTATTCTCTTATTTATTTTTTCAATTTCAATACAATTTTTATCATGCTATGATTGTGGTACCTTCTTAATAAGTTATGTTTGTTGTTTTTTACTTTTCTTAGGTACTTTATTATCTTATGTCTAGTTTAATATTATGCTTTGTTATGTGATATTTTAATTTCCATTTCACCTTCTATACTATGTCCTTTGTCTTGTTTCATGATATTTATATGCTATGCTATACATCCCCACTTAGAGGAGACCCCTTTATATATATTATTATTTTCTATTTTAAAGTTATTATCTCATAGTTATCATATGATTCATATGATTATAATTCTTATATGTCATTATTATTGTGCTTAAATACATTATTATGTGTTTACATTTTAATGCATATGCATACTTGATCTTATCTTATTATGATAACACACTCATTTTTGTTATCTCTTACATGTGATTACAAGATATTATTACATAATTGTATTATAGTTTGTTCTTACATATTATGATCCAGAATTCATATATCATGGTAACATGTCTATATTTTATAATTACTTAATCTATACTTATATGATTATATAGATAGCGTTATGGATTTAATCACTTATTTATTATGCTTATTTGAGAAAAAAATAAGGCTAATTTTATTTCCCCTCTTCACACATGTGATTTAATAATCACATACTATCAAATTTTTATTAAATTTTTATCAAATTTTTATCACATGATTTTAATAATGACACATTTTACATGCTTATCAATTAGATTTTTAATGGTTTTTCATATCCTTTTCTCATCTCCTCCAATTCATTGCATCCTTTGTATTCAACCAATAGGAGGGGACATACATTATCACTAATATTATTTTATGACTATGATTGTAATTAAACAAATTGATACCCTTTTATAGGCTTCATGCAACCATGAATTCATTCTTTATAAAATTTATGCCCACCATGGCTTCATGTACCATAACTTCATGCTATTTAGAGGTTCCATACCTATCATGAATTCATGCTACCATAGGATTTATGATCATATTTCTTTCATACCACATTATAGCTTCATGTTCTTTTACAAGCTTCATGTCATATTATAATTTTGTGCTCTCATGGTTCCTACCATGGCTAAAAATATTTCTTCTGTTTCAAATTTATTTTTTTCTTCACAAACATTTCTAATCAAAATTTATTATTTGTGACTATTTCAAATGATTACCAAATATTGCTCACTACAAGTTCTATTTTATGCTTGTATCTATTCAAATGGAGTACAGATTACAAGAAGTAGCCATATAGTTGTCACCCATACGTATATCCTTTTTATTAGTGTTTGAGTATATTTTTGAGATCAATTAGTTGTAGTTTCTATTAGGTCCCCACATTTAAAATGTGAGGTTTTTTTATAGTATACACATCCTATGAAATTTCATTATGGGTCAATACCACATCAACTAATTCTCTATTAATGGGGGATATTGTTGATGTCATAATCCTCTACAAGTGTGAATACTACTTTATTACTATTTAACCTATGGGGATACTACTCTCTTCTCTATTTTTCCTTCTATAACACCTCCTTTATTTCTCCCTCCTACAAGCATACTTATCTCAAGTTCTCATTCTCCTTGTGGTATAATTACTATCCTTCACACACTAGACTATAGCATATTATCACCTCTAATCTCCTAGCATACATCTCATCTTTTCCAACATATTCCTCCTCCTATATTGAAATTATTTTCCTCTAAGATGACCATATAGATTTAATTACTTTCTCTTTTGATCCCATTCTACAAGGAAAATAACCATTATTCCCTCCTCGTATATTACTTTAATACATACCACTAACATCATCTATAAGACTACTTATCTATTAATCAATTGAATTAGGAATAATACTTCAACATGTATTCTAGTGATATATTGTCACTTGGGATATTTGAGCATTTGTCAAGCAAACATGACAACCAAGTGATCCTACTAGAACACAAACCCTTTGACATTAGTGTCCAAATATTTACTTTCATATGGAATACCTATTTTATTTTTCTATGCATCTTCACAGTTCACATACAAATCAAAGTGGGGACAAATTGTATGCCAAAATTTTATACCAAGAACTTTTCACCTTTGTTTTTTGTTCACTTTTACCATGTTGTCCCTAGTGCAATGACTAGCATACACATGCCATATTTTTATGTAAAGGTGGGAAAGAAATTGAGCCTAATATAATTTTATCCTCATGTTTGGATTGATATTCTAAAATTGATATATGTTTTATCCTTTTCTTGCCATGGGCCAAATCCTAGGCACAAAAGTAAACCTGTTTTAAATTAGTGCCATAGAAATGATGCTTGAGATAATAAATTTAAATTTAATCTTTGTATCAAGCCAACCCCTTTCTAACTAGGTATTATTTTCTCACTTGAGCATGAAATATTCAAATATATGCATTAGATTGTTGTACATAAGGCAAATACTAATTCACTTTTACATATTTAACATCTAGAAGAAATTATAGGGGAGTTTTTTTATACATGAAATATTATCATAATTAGAGCATTGTATTAGAAAATAATTACAATATACATGTCTTGCTTACATATTGCATGGTGTGTCTTCAATGTTGTTCAAACCATTGATTCTGATCTAAGGGTTTGATATAAGAAGATGCTTTCTTGATAATCTCTCAAATGTGTTCACCAACCTTGTTAATTATTTATTATAGATTCATCTAGCAAGATGAATCTTAGTTTGTAGATACAAGAAATCTATGGTTTTCAAGATTGAATTCATAAAATAGGATTGTTTCTGCTAATCATGATTATGTAGCATTATCAATCTTAAATCAATAATCTAAAGCTATTAATTTATTGATCTCAAATAATCTTAACAAAATGTGGGAGCTATGAAAGATGGGAGGAACAATCCGTGTGTGGCAATGGAAGATGTGAAGAATTAGGTGGTGGTGCAGGTGGCGTAATGAAAGAGATGGTATGCATATGCACATATCACATTAAGACCATCCACCCAATTTTCTAAAGCTTAGCAGTGTGGTGATTTGAAAGGCTTTCTGAGAAGAGGACATGGATATGGATAGATGGAGACTGGGAATCTGCTTTTCATGTGGACCATACAGTTATTTTAATTGTCAAACACGCTGACTACCTTCACACCGTCGATTTTGGGAATGCTAAGAAAAAATAGGAAATGTTTAGAAATTTGAAACCTCATTTACAATTTGATCTTAAAACTATATGATGGAGTATTGAAATTGAGATTGACTGAGAATCTCAAATCCTTTGGATTGTCCAGCACGCACAGGAAAAAAAATTTGATTGTCAAATTCAGAGAATCAAAGTGAATTATAGTGCGATAGGGGATTGCGAAGAAAATGTAAAAGCGATGGTAAATGAGGTTTTAAAATGTGGAACGAAGTTGACGGCCTCTTGAATGGCATTCTCAAGAAATTATAACAAGTGGGAGGATGAGAAGACAGATTTAAGTTGGGAATTTGCTTTTCTTGTTGGATTTTCAGACTCGTACAAAGTCAGAGTAATTTATTTACCGTCATAGACTGGAAAATAGGGATCCCGTGAAGATAGTAAAACGAAGGAAATCATGGTTTTAGTCTGTGTAATGAAGTGATATTTTACTCGGTAGATGTTCCACTTGTTTAATTATCCCAAAAGCTGTATGTTTTACTTACTAGCACTTGCACCGGAGGGGGTGTAAGGGTTATGCCGATATAAAAATATAGAGTAGTAAGAGGGAGTGTGACATGCAGTTTAGCACTTATATAAATTTGTATGTATATTTTTACAAAGTTGCATGTAATACATATTTGGAGATACAGCCAACAGTACTAGAACAAACAAAGTTTTAATCTCACAGCAGAAAATAGAAATTATGAAAAGATAATGGGTGTATAACCATCTGTATAGAGAATAAAGAAGTAAACATAAAATGTGTTCATTCTAGCATGTTCAAATTATATAGAAAATGTTAGTAATATGTAGAGAAGACTTTTGACATTTTTTTCATATTCCCAAATACATACAATTTTGTTTGAATTAAATATAAATTGCTTATAATAAATAGAGAACAACTCTAGCATGTTTTGCATACTCCTTTATTAAATGAAAATAATATATATGTATAAACTAAGATGTAATAATAAAAACAATAGATATGTGTAAACTAAGATGTAAGTATTTGCCCCTAGTTTAGGTAGTTATGAGATCACTTATAGAAAATAAAAAGGAACGCCGTTTCATCAGAAACATGTCTCGCTTGAGAATACGTCTAATTACATAGTGTACACCATAAACCCATTTTGCAGTGGCCTAAATGTTCTTAGGTGGCTAAGACTTTTATAAAGTTAATCTTTTACATGGGTTTAGAAAAAATAAATAGAGCAGATACTTACAAATATTTAAATCGTAAAAAGAAGACTTTTAATGAACTTACCACATGAAATGCCAAACAAGTAGCCAGAATCCAATGGGCTTGTCCAACCAAGCCAAATGGGAATATGGCCCTAGCCATCTTGGAAGCAATGTATCAATCTATGACACCTCCTCCCCTTCATTTACCATAGTTTCTAACAATCTAGAGAACAAAGCAGTGGACTGGTTCTAAAACCATGATCTATTTTCAGCCACAAACACTGTAGATTTATGATAATTATTAAAACCCAAAGGCTGCAAACATGAAACTCCACCCTTGAGCTCAAGTGGGTAACCATTGATCAATCCATACTTATTTCTTAGGCTATGCAAACACTGATTAGGTAATACTAATGGTTCCTTGTAATACTAATGTGGAGGATGCAGAGATGTAGTTGTAATGGGTGTTTGACTGATAGAACAATTCAGAGAAGAGGAAGAAGAAATCAAATGAGCCATACCCAACTATTGTTTTACAACTGAATCATCTTTCAAATCAACCAGAGTTCGGTCTACTCATCTAATAGTGTCTATCAGATTTGCTCAAATCTTGCAATCTGGCAAGAACTATGTGGAAATTTGCTTGTCCCAAAGACCTAGATATTTGTAAGCATGTCATCTGTAGCCTAAGAATTGTCCTATTTGCCATGTGGACCAAGGAATTGTCCTATGTGCCATGTGAACCAATAAAATGCTGACATGAATGAATTGTAGCTAGAGCAAACCCCACCCTTCATAAAGATCGAACTGGGATAGTTGAACCATAGCATCGATCTTAAAACAGGGAAAATAACTGACAGTTATTTTATCCACATGCTTATATTGCAAAACATTTGCATGGCCATAAAGGAGAACGAATAGCTCCACCAATGCACAAAGAAAACAACTGGCAACTGATCATACCATTCACAGTATTTCGGCATGAGATTGATGGAAAACCACAGTTGTTTTATGGCATGAGACTTGTTTCAGGCCAAAAGCTCATGCATAATATAGCCTATCGGCTAATAAACATTAGAAATTCTTCTTTATTATGAAATATTGTAAAAATATATTCACTAAAAATATTATATGTTAGTCTTGAGTTTATTTTAATGGAACATTTTTTATTTAATTGTATATTAAAAATATATATTCTTTCAAGTTAGGTTGGATTTATGTTTTGATTCTTATTTATTTACCTTTTCTTTCGTTTTCACTTATTTTCATATATTTGACATTCAGCTTTCAACACTTCAACATACATTCTCTTTAACTTGTGTTTATTGCTTCCCTAACTAAATTTATTTCCACATCATTTGAGATTAATCCTAATATTAATGAGAATGAACTTCAAACTCAAATTCTAATTTCTCAACCCCTTTCCACTAATTATTGAAATATATACTGAAATTTACTCATAGTCAACATATGTATAGTCCATGAAATATTGACATACATATTGAAGTGTAGTCATAGTCAATATATAAAATAAATACATAATAGTCTATGAAATAAATACTAGGAAATGTGCGAGCATAGTCAACAGAAAATAAATACATGGACTAGTATCAAAAAACTCATTATCCATGAAAAAATATCAAATTACATTCTATATTTTATCATCACTAAAATGGAGAGGTCTCTTTGTTTCATGAGAAGTAGATGAGCTTGGCTCATATATAGAAGAAAAAGAAACTTAAAATTAGATAAAGTTTCAAAAATTACATGTGTAAGGCCCAACTAATGCTCAATAAACTTGGTGATAAACACACAATTCAAAGGTGGTTCCTAACTGAACAATCCACTAAACCCTTGTAAAGACTTCCTTTAGTTATTGACCGGGGATAACGTAAGCTTTTGATGATGCTGGCACTATATGTGCATACAAAGATTCTATATTGCCTATAACATCTAGTATAAGTTTTTACACATGTGGAAAAACATAAAATTATGAAACATGAAAAATATTAATTCTGGAACTATTGCTATAGATACCTACAACTAAATACTGTGACTAGTTAACTGTTAAAACCTGAACTCTGTAACTACTAAAACTATTAACTATGAATTCTAATGACTTGACTCACTGCAGAGGTTGACATATTGAGACAAAACAAAACATAAAGTACAAGACAAGATCTCATTCATGATTTCATTCTCATACGAGAAATATAGAATCTAATTAAGATGAATGCAATAAATAAAAGAATCTACTATAACAACATAAATTAATGGTGGAGAATAGTTACCTTGAGTGGCCCTTGCTCAAGTTACCGTATCCACGAAGTAAACTCAAATCTAAACTCCTTGAATCAACTAAACATAATGATAAACTGAAAAAATATCATTGCATATAACAAGATTTCACAATATGACAAGAATCTTCAGAGATATCTTATACATGAAAGCATAACTGGAAAATAAGTTTTATTTGTGTAATAAAAACTATCACTATTTGAACATATTCACATGTTATATCTACAATTGAGATTGTTTTAGGTCATGGAGGGTATAAATACAAGGATAATTGTTGTGTAGATGAAGAGCAGAGTGTGTGATTTGAAATATGTGAAAGTGATCAAGGTGTTGATATGAATGCAAGCCTTAATTCTTATGACTTCCTAATGCAGTGAGCAAAAGGTGTCTACATTTCAGTCTGTTTGATGAGTTGTTTGTGCTTCAGTTTACTTGTACCTTTGACATATAAGAGATGCATTGTTAGTAGTTCAAATTGCTAATCAGCCACCCCTTCTTCTATTCTTTTTTCTTCAAGAAAATGAGTCCTTTAGCAGTGAGTTGTTTTCTATCTTTCTGGGTAGTGAGACCTTAGCAATGAGCCTTATTGTATTTGATGTTGCAATTCATATATTAGTGAGATAATCCCCATCATGGTTTTTCCCTTCTTGGGTTTTTGACGTAAATCTAGTGTTCTTATGTGTATGGATGTGTTTGCATTATTGTTTCATGTTTTTACATTGTGTTAATACATGTGATAAGGGTTCAATGGTTGTTAAGGGTTTAAGGGCTTGTGCATATATGAATGTTGATGAGGGTTTTTGATGTTTTAAAGTATACAATTGATTCACTCCCCTCTCAGTTGTCTTGTGAATCTAACAATTCGTATTAGAGTTTTGGTTCCTCGGAAGAAGCTTAATTGCTTGAGGTAGATCTAGATGGCACATAGGAAAGGTGTCAAAGCTCCCTTGTTCGATGGAAAAAATTTTACCTAATGGAAAGCTAGGATGAAGTCCTTTTTGGTTTCTCTTGGATTTGGAGTTTGGAAATCTATTGAAAAAGGTTATACTATGCTTGCAAATGGTTTGAAAACTAATGATGAGATCAATGATTATGAAAATAATGGAAAAGAAAGGAATGCAATCCTGAGTGGTCTTTCTGATTCTGAACTTGGAAAGGTGATAATTTTGAAGTGTGCTAAAGATATCTAAAAAAATATAGAAGGAATCTATAAAGGAGATGACATGGTCAAACAAGCAAAGATGCAAAACTACAAACCCAAATTTGAAACCCTAAGTATATTTGAAGATGAATATATTACTACCTACATGCTCAGAGTTGATGAATTTTGAATGCCATCAACGGTCTTGGTGGAAAGTTGGATGAAAGGGAAGTTGTGAAAAAGGTATTAAGAATTTTGCCTAAATCTTATAGCCCTAAAAAAATTTCTATTGATGAAGCTCAAAATTTGGATAATTATTTTAGAGATTAGATTTTTGGTGCTTTAACTTCTTTTGAAATGAGAGATTTTGGTCAAGATGCTACAAACAAAGAAACTACTTTTAAAGTCTAAAAAATGGAAAAGGACAATGGATCAGATCCAGATGATCTTGATGAGGTGGAAGCAAAAATTTTGAGGAGATTGAAAAAGGGTACAAGAAAATACAGAGGTAAGCTACCTTTCAAATGTTTCAATTGTGGAAAGATAGGCCATTATGCATCTAAATGTCCAATTAAAGTTACTAATGAAAAAAAAAGGATCGTAAGGGTAAATTTGTCAAGAAGAGTAATTATGTTGAAAATGAAAATGGTGGTTTTGATGATGAGGAATAAGATTATCTGGATGAAGGAAGTGATGAATGTTTGTTCATGACTTTAAATGTTGGAACTAATTCTAATAATCTTGAAAGATGTGTGAAGGAAAGTGCTTCAGAAATTGTTCATAGCATTGAAGGAACTATGTTGACTTCTTTTCATGCTAGAGAGGAGAAGAACTACTGGATCATTGATAAGGATGCTCAATTCATATGACAAGTGATAAGAGTAAGTTTGTTAAGCTTGGAAAGTATGATGGTGGTCTTGTTAAGTTTGGTGATGATACATTTGCTAATATCTGTGGAGAAGGTTCAATTAGTTTTTATGGAAAGCTTAATACATATGATGTTCTTTATGTCAAGGGTCTCCGACATAATAATTTAAGTGTAGGACAATTATGCAACAAAGGAAATAATTTTGTATTTCAGAATGGTGGTTTTGAAATCAGAAAATAAAATTTTGGTATTCTATTTTCTCTTGGAACAAGGATAGGAGGTAATTTCTATCAACTTAAAGGTAGAGGTGCAAAGTGGTTTATGTCTCAAACTAATGAAAGTTTTGTATGGCATAGAAGAATGGGTCACATTAATTTTGATATCCTAGAAAGGATAAGTTTTACTAATTTTGTGAGAGATTTTCCAAAGATTACAAAGCCTATCAATGCAATCTACAAAGAATGTCAAGTTGGAAAGAAAACAAAAGAAAGATTCAAGACAAAGGAATATTCTACCACAAGTCCCTTGGAGATAGTGCATATAGATCTATGTGGACCCACTATAATTAGAAGCTCATGTGGTGACATGTATTTCATGTTATTAATTGATGATTATTCTAGAATGGCTTGGGTTACATTTTTCAAAGAAAAATCAAAAGCTCTAGACAAGTTTAAAGAATTTAAGGCTATGGTTGAGAATGAAATGAATCTGATTTTTTTTTTTTTGAGATTTTCAATAGAGGTGGTGAGTTTACTTAGAATGAGTTTAATAGTTTTTGTGAAGATCATGGAATAAGAAGTCATTTATGAACCCCTAGAACTCCTCAATAGAATGGATTTTTGGAAAGGTAAAATAGAAAAATTTAGGAAGTAGGTAGGACAATGATGATGGAAGCTAATCTTCTAGATGTCTATTGGAGAGAAGCAATTCATACTGTAGTTTGCATTCTTAACAAAGGTCAAGCAAGAGTGAACTGCTCAAAGACTCTATATGAATTATGGTATGGTAAACCTCCCACTATGAAATATTTCAAAGATTTTGGAAGAAAATGTTATATCATAATAGATTAAGAACACTTAGGGGTATGTGCAGGATCATGATGGGCCAAAAAGTAGCAATATGATGGGTATGTGGCTGATGACTTTTTTTTTACCCAAAATTGATGAAATAAAAAGGGTTTTAAAGGAGATTCTCAACTTTCCACCAATATAAATTATGCTTTACTTTTAATTTAATAAATAATTATTATTAATTTTCTATTGAATTATGACTAAAGTCCTGATTTTTAGGTTGATTGAAAAACATCTATAGCTTTCAAACAGTATCATATTTTTTGAATCAAAAACATGTGTCACATTCTATGCTTCACATACTATAAGATTAAAAAAGAAAAAAAATGAATTTCATGAAGTTTTGACCAAGTTAAGGTGGTCAGACATACGAGTCTTTATATTTTTTTAAAGTTTTCATAAAAAAATTATAATTAATTATTTACTTGAAAAAAAATTACAAAAAAAATATGCATCACATCGGCACATGAGTCCTCTACTTATATCTAAAATCTTATAAAAAAATATTATCATTTTAATGTGGTTAGGGTGGTCAGACAGACACCTACTTCTTATCTTTTCCCTGAAATTTAAGTACTACTGTATTGAAATTTCAAATTTTCACCAAATAGATTTTATTTTTTTGTAAATAAACCTAACTAAATTTAGAAACTAAATTCAATTTTCTACAAATTATATTCTTACATATTTTTAAACTAATATAGATAACTTATTCAAATTTTTATGTCAAGTTGCCTAACTCTAATTTTTCTAAATTTTTTGCCACTTAAAGGCCTGTTTTTTCCATGATGATCTTGCACATACCCTTAGGAAATTTTGATGAAGGATCTAATAAAGGAATCTTCCTTGGATACTCTTCAAGAAGCAAGGCCTACCGGTGCTACAATAATTTTTTGAAGAAAATTGTTGAAAGTGCAAGTGTTAAAGTGGATGAAGAACCACATCAAAGCTCAATATTGATAGAAGGATGTGAATTTGATGAATCCCTTTTCAATGAAGAAGACAGGGCTAAAGATAAAGGAAAAGAGTTGATAGTTGAAGAGAAAGAAGTTGCGGAAAAGAATCCTAAAATTCCTATATATGTGCAGAAGAAACATTCAAAAGATCAGATCATTGGAGATAAGAGAAAAAGTGTGCTAACAAGAAAAAAAGTTGCAATGACAAAAGAATAAGTAATTTTTTGTCTAATTTCTAAGGTGGAACCAAAAATAGTGACTAAGTAATGCAAAGAAGAGAATTGTATCAAAGAAATGAAGGAAGAGTTAGAAAAAAGAGAGAAGAATCTAACTTGTGAATTGATCCCAAGACCGGTAAATAAGAATGTGATTGGTACTAAGTGGGTATTCTGAAACAAGCTAACTGAAGATGATTTTTTTTTCAAGAACAAGGCTAGACTTGTGTGCAAGGGTTACTCACAGGTTGAAGGTATAGATTTTGAGGAAACTTTTGCTCCAGTTGCAAGAATGGAAGCTATCAGAATGTTTTTAGCTTTTACAAAACATAAATATTTCAAAGTATATAAGATGGATGTGAATTTTGCATTCTTGAATGGTGAATTGGAATAAGTATACATTGAACAACTAGTAGGTTTTTAGTTTTCAAAAGATGCAAATATGGTCTACGCATTGAAGAAAATAATATATGGACTGAAAGCTCTAAGAGCTTGGTATGCAAGGTTAGATAAGTACTTGTTGTAACAAAGATTCAGAAAAGGCACTACAGATAGAAATTTGTATTTCAAAGTTGAAGGAGAAAAAATCTTAATTGTGTTAGGCGTATGTGCAGGATCATGATGGGCCAAAAAGTGGCAATATGATGGGTATGTGGCTGATGACTTTTTTTTTACCCAAAATTGATGAAATGAAAAGGGTTTTTAAAGGAGATTCTCAACATTACACCAATATAAATTATGCCTTACTTTGAATTTAATAAATAATTATTATTCATTTTCTATTGAATTACAACTAAAGTCCTGATTTTTAGGCTGATTGAAAAACATCTATAGCTTTCAAACAATATCATATAATTTGAATCCAAAACATGCGTCACATTCTATGCTTCACATGATATAATATTAAAAGAGAAAAAATTGAATTTCATGAAGTTTTGACCAAGTTAAGGTGGTCAGACATACGAGTCTTTATATTTTTTTTTAAGTTGTCATAAAAAAATTATAATTAATTATTTACTTGGAAACAAATTACAAAAAATATGCATCACATCATGAAATGAGTCCCCTACTTATATCTAAAATCTTATAAAAAAATATTATCATTTTAATGTGGTTAAGGTGGTCAGAAAGACACCTACTTCTTATTTTTTCCCTGAAATTTAAGTACTATTGTATTGAAATTTCAAATTTTCACCAAATAGATTTTTTTTTTTTGTAAATAAACCTAGTAATTTAGAAACTACATTAAATTTAATAAAAATTATATTCTTACATATTTTTGAAATAATATAGATAACTTATTCAAATTTTTATGTCAAGTTGCCTAACTCTTATTTTTCTGAATTTTTTGTCACTTAAGGGCCTGTTTTTTCCATGATGATCCTGCACATACCCTTAGTATATATTGATGACATAATCTTTGAAGGAAATGAAGGTATGTGCAAAAGGTTTTTTAGAGGAAATGCAAAAATAATTTGAAATGTCAATGTGTCAAGAGATGAATTTCTTCCTTGGTTTGAAGTTCAGTCAATCAAAGAAAGGTATATTCATATCACAATCTAAGTATGATAAAGAAATGTTGAAGAAGTTCATAATGGATGAGTCTAAATTGATATACACTCCTATGGTGACTGGTTGTAAGTTGAGTAAGAATGATAAATCTCCTAAGATAGATTAGGGAAAGTACAAAGCAATGATTGGTGGATTGTTGTACCTTACTCCTACTAGAATGGATATCACACATTCAATTTGTTTTTAGGATAGATTTCAAGAAGATCCCAAAGGATCTCATGTTGCAATAGTGAAGAGGATATTCAAATATTTGAAGGGCACTCCAAATTATGGTTTGTGGTATCATAAAGATACCGACTTTTCTTTGAGTGCATATACAAATGCAAATTGTTTTGGATGTGTAGATGACATGAAAAGTTCAAGTGGTGGTGATTTCTTTCTTGGAAGCAAGTTGATTTCATGGCTAAGTAAGAAACATGATTTAGTGTCATTATCTACTATAGAAGCATAATATATTGCAAGAACATCATGGTGTACATAGGCATTATGGATGAATCAAACATTGAAGGATATTAGAGTTTCATATGATGAACCTATTCCTATATGTGTGATAATAGAAGAGCAATCAATATTTTAAATAATCCAGTAATGTATTCAAGAATAAAACATATCTCAATCTGATATCACTTATTGAGAGAGAAAGTTGTAAAGAATGAGGTGAACTTGGTGTTAGTGTAATTAATTAATTATTACACTAGCATAAGTTAACTTAGGTTTTAATTAATCATATTAGTCCTAAGTTGCATTTAATCATTTAATAAAGTTGTTAAGATAAGATTCCCTTCTAGAAGATGAGTTATCTTTTCTAGAACTTATCTCCATCTTGTTATCATTCCCTAGGTAGTTGGTTAGGGTTTCTTGTTGTCACATGAAGTGTGATTTGAACACTTGGCAACATCCTTTGCATTTTACGTTTAGCACTTGCCTATTTAATCAGGCATATGTAATCTTTGTAATATCCATCTATCCATTTATCAATCAATCAATACTTTCTTTGTGGTTGAATATTTCTTCAAACTCTTGTTTGTTTTCTCCATCCATTCTCTTCCTTGTGACAGGTATCCATTTGCATGCAGGTGATCTTGGAGTCTGAAGTTCGTTTTGACAACTTCTACATGGTATCAGAGCTTTCCTGCTGCATGCTTGTTCTTGTTTAAAGAGTTTGGAGCTATTTGGAACTACAAGGGTTTGTTGCATGCAGTTTTTTATTGGAGCCGTCATCATATTTGCTTCAAAAATCCAGTTTTCGCAGGTTAAACAATTTCTGGGTTTTGTAGCCAACATCGAAATCTGAACTAGGTATCTTTTAGATTTTTCATATCTGGCACAAATCTAGAGAAAATCGCAATCTAAAAAGCATTGGGCGTCATTTTTTTCTTGGCTGAAGGTTAAAAAAAATCTTTTTTTCATTTTCTACTTGTTGGATCAAAAAACGATTTCTGGGTTTTGTTTTTAGCATCAAAATATTTCTAGGTTTTTATTTTTATCTACAAACAGTGAGTAGATTTTCTATAAATCAAGTTAGAAATAAATGTTTTTTGCTAGAAAATTCGTTTCCTGCAAGCTATATTCAATTTTTGAAAAATTCATAACTTTTGGCCACGATGTGCGTTTTTGGCAAACGAGATATTGACAGAAAACTTGTTTCGAGCACTTCATAATGGTGTATGCCATGTTTTCAGATTTGGTCACCTACACAAATCTGAAGTTATTTTCATCATGGAGGCAGATGTAAACATTGGTTTGTGCATGCACTCTTTTTTGTTTGCATGCAGTAGGTTTGCATTTTGTTTTTAATTTATGCATATTTAGGCATTCTCTCCTTTTGCAATCATTGGGTATTGTAATAAATGAACTGATATAAAGTTCCATCAGGGGGGTTTCTTGCATAATAATCTTCATCATGTTTTGATGGCAACTCGCATGGGTTATAATCTGGTTTCTTAATTTCTTTTGGCCATATTTTATCTTAGTTTGATACATATCAGATTCATATTGGTTCACACTTTAGATTAAGAGCCTGTGGTTAATGATCCGCATCGGATCCATCTCAGTTTGAGGGCCACTAAATTTGTGGTTATTGTTCCCGAGTCTGTATGGTAATTTTTCCCATGGAAGAGTTTCAGTCTCAGTTTTGACATCGGCATCGAGATTCACGGCTTCCAGATTTTGTCATCATTTTATCATCTACTGTTGCTTTATAGATTCTGGGGTTGTTCCAGTTTGGTGTTTTCGAGTGTTCCATGGCATCGGGTCTGCTGTTGCATTATTATGATTCCGATATGGTTTCTTGTAGACAGAAGTATCTTTCCTTGCTTGCTGGATTGCGGTTCCAGTGTTACTCCACAGTGTTCTTCCAGTGCTTCTTTGCAGCAGTCATATCATTGTAGGGGGGTTGTCCCACTGGGTTTTCCTTCTCTACCTCATTATTGCATTTGTACATGGGTACCTGATCAGGCCTTGTTGCCGGGACCCATTCATGCTTTCTTGCATTCATCTTAGTTTTAGGTGCATGCTTATCTAGTCTCCCTAAGTTGCGCTTATGGGGGGGTGTTAGTGTAATTAATTAATTATTACACTAGCATAAATTAACTTAGGTTTTAATTAATCATATTAGTCCTAAGTTGCATTTAATCATTTAATAAAGTTGTTGAGATAAGATTCCCTTCTAGAAGATGAGTTGTCTTTTCTAGAACTTATCTCCATCTTGTTATCATTCCCTAGGTAGTTGGTTAGGGTTTCTTGTTGTCACATGAAGTGTGATTTGAACACTTGGCAACATCCTTTGCATTTTAGGTTTAGTACTTGCCTATTTAATCAGGCATATGTACTCTTTGTAATATCCATCTATCCATTTATCAATCAATCAATACTTTCTTTGTGGTTGAATATTTTTTCAAACTCTTGTTTGTTTTCTCCATCCATTCTCTTCCTTGTGACAGGTATCCATTTGCATGCAGGTGATCTTGGAGTCTGAAGTTCGTTTTGACAACTTCTACACTTGGAATATGTGCCTATTAAGGATCAGGTTGGTATTTTCACAAAGGCTCTTCCAAAAGATACTTTTGAGTATCTTTGGGAGAAGTTAGGGTATATTGCCACTCCTTTCAAATAGATGCATAAGTGTGTGCATTTATCTAGAAAGAATTTCAAGATACATTCTTGGTCATAGACAAATGTTGAAGGCTACCTCTCAAGGGGAGTAGGTACTAGTAGTTGTTGGTGTGTAGAATAGAAAGTGTAATTTCTTGTTGATGTTGCAAGCAATGTCAAAGTGGTGTATACAAGTGTTTCCCTTTGAATGTTGTCAATTGGGGAAATAAAAAGAGTTCAATGGATGAAAAAGAGTTGGATGAGTCTATCGCCCCTTTCCATTGATGTCAAATGGGAAGAGAGGTTAAAGTGGTTGAAAAACCATAAAGAGAATCTGAAAAATATAGAGAAAGTGAAAATGGAATTGGAGAGAGAATCTGAAAACATATTGCATAGTGTAGTTCAAGTGAATATGGTCTAAAGACAATAGGGGGAGAGAGTATGGAAAAGTATTGTCTAAGGAGAAAATGAAGAGAGTGATCTAGAATACAGGGGTTGTAGGAGAAGAGTTCTATGAAGAGAGAGGATGAAAAGTAAAGGATTTTCTTAGACAGGTGGAGTACTGCTTATTGTAGTATTGTTGTTGGTTACTGGTACCAATTTTCACTACAACTCGATTGGTAGAGCTGATTAAAATTTTGTTATATCTTAAAGTGGAAGTTCTATTATTTTTTTCTTGTGCAGTAAGTGTTGTTTGCACTATATTTATCAAGTAACAAGTTGAGTAAGTGATTTTAAATAGAGTTTCAGAAGTATCACTCAATTTTTTATAGAGCAAATGAGGTACAAAATTGAATATACAAATGATTAAGCATTCATTGCTTTCATTTTATTTCATGACATTGTTACATTACATATTTTATTTGATTGCAAGAATTCAAATGATTATAATACAAATTTGCATTTTGATGCATTTATTTCAAAATGAAAAGTAGATAGAGAAATTAAGGAATCCACACAAGTCATGGAGATAACTGTTGCAATGCATCATAAGAAACACTTTACATTATTGAAGATGCAAGAAAAGGAAAACACATAAGTATGGACATAATCATCATTGCATGTGCTTGTGGTCGATGCAGAAGTGGTGCACCCTCCTTCGTCCTTGAGCTTCAATTGACCTGTAAAGAAGTGAAAGAGTTGTTAGAGATTTGACTATGAACATACCTACATGAACCACAAATAGTAATGTAGAATTTTGCTGACAATACACTGAAACGATTAGGAAGAGTGTAGAAATCAGAGCTGAAAGTGTAAACATCATGATAAATATTGTTTTTGCTAACACTATTTGTTTCCTGTGTAGGTATAGAAAAAGTCATGAAGTTGACCATATATGAAGACATAAAAACATATGGGGTAAAACGGGCTCCCACAAGGGTAGAACTTGCCATGCTGCCCCTTAATCTTACAAAGGGGCTAAGGGTGCTAGCAAGAAGTTGAGTCCACTTTTTGGCCAAAAAGTGGAAGTGTTTTCCCTGATTTTCAAAGTTTGAAACATTTGACTTTAAAATTTGAAGCACTTATAGATAGAATCTTTAAAAAATTCACTGATCATAAAATGTAGTACTCGAAGTCTAGTTTCTAAATATGTAATTTATTTCAATACCCAGATTGTACAAATTGAGTTTCAATAGGCATTTGTAAAAACCACTATTTAAAAGTCATTTTTTTTACCATACCATGCACGTGTACGACATCCATATTTTAACCTAAATTATCATAGTTTTCTAAATCCTTTTGGAAAAATACTTGTGATTCCTTGAAGCTTGTTTTGGATATTTTTTTGTAATTTTTTATTGAATTTTTTTTTTGTTAATTTTTTATCAGGCATATTTGTCATTTTGAAAAATTGTTGTGCACAACATGCATAAGATAACCTAAAGTTATCATTTTTTTTATTTTTTTTTAAATTAAAAAGAATTGTTTGAATTTTTCTCTCGTGTAATCCATTTGTCAAAATGTTATGTTGATCAAAAGTTATTAAAATAGTAAAAAACCCTAATATTTAAAGTTTATGGACCAGTTTCATCATTAATTGATTGAAAAATAGAAAAAATAATCCAATTGTAAAAAAATTTACATATTTGGAATCTCCATTGTCTCATCTAAAATGGGTTTTAATTTTTTCAAAAAATTCTACAAAAAAAGTCGTTAGCCATATGTCCAAACTCGATATTTTTCTCTGACATTGTTAGAACCTTCAACTTGTAGGTCAAACCAGGTTGAAGGCCTAGGTTCAGACTCCCAATGCTTTTCCCGAACCAAAATCCGAGGCAAAAACCCAACCACAAAGAAAAACTAATTTCAAATTTTAAAAAATGGGATCTTGATTATAGAACAGGATCCCATTTTTTTTAAAATGAGATCTCGTTCGTAATATTTAATACAGTGACCAAAATGGGATCCTGTTCTATAATCAGGATCCCGTTCCTAATATTTAATATGGTGACCATTGGTATGGAAATGGGATCCCGTTTACGAAACGAGATCTCATTCCTTTGCTAACGGTCCCCGCAATAAATATTGGGAACATGATCCCGATTATAGAACGGGGTCCTATTTTTTTTTAAAATGCGATCCCATTCTATAATCGGGATCTCGATTATTTTTAAACATGTTATTGAAATTACTATAAAAATTTACTATGAAGTCTGCAACTTCACATGTACAGCCAAGAGTAGTAAAATTGAACTATTTTTCATCAAGCATTATTTTTACAAGTGGTGACTTGCATTTTTGATTAATTTTTCAAAGGAGGAACAAAAGTTCTTCAACTTGCAATATGAATTGATTTTTTCAAAGGAGGCATGAAGAAATCAGTTTTAAAGTGGAATTGTGCTAGGTTTTTTCTTGTTTTGAGGAACACAAGAGGAAGAATTTAGTCCTTATAGGTCTTGAACTTCCAATTTGGATTGAATCTTTTGAAGAATTTCACTATTGACATTCATTTGTGCTTGATAATTTTATAATCATGGGAGATAAAAATCGTAATAAGAGGAGGAAGACATTGACTCCTGAAGAAATTGAAGCAAACAAAGAGGAGAGACAAAGACAAAGACAAAGAAGAATGAGAATTTTAAAATCAATGAATGATGGGGGAGCATCCAATTCCACAACTATTGAAGATGAAAACATAGAGGAGACCATGGTTGTAGATGAAGCTAATTTGCAAGAAGTCAATTTGGAGAAGAATATGATTATACAAGCAAGTCCTACTATGTCTTCAAATCCCTCTTTCAATACTATGGAGAATGTTTCAATATGCACAAATCCAGGTACGTCTTCAAATCCAAAGGTTAGTGAAACGGTAAATTCGCATGTAGAAGTTTTACAAGATGTTGGACTTAATGATGTTGACATTGATAATATTCAGAGATTAAAATTTTATAGAATTTGTTGAAAATGAAAATGAGAATGATCCTTTTGTTGAAAATGAAAATAAAAACTGTTTTGTTGATGCAAATGAAAATGAAAACCGTTTTGTTGATAAAAATGTAAATGAAAACCGTTTTGTTGATAAAAATGTAAATCGTTTTGAAGTTGAAAATGAAAATGAAGATGAAGATGAATATTAAAATCTAGAATGTGATGTTGAATTTAATGAAAATACCTTTTTTTTAAATTGAAAGTGGTGTTTTCGATAATCTTCCTAGTCAAATTTCTTGGAGGCAAATAAGAACACATGCAAATAAAATATACAATGAATTATTTTATTGTAAAAAATTGCAATTCAATGTCAACTAATGATGCAATTGATGAGAATACAAAAAACTAGGAAAATAATGAAAAGGTTACGCTTTTTTTTAAACCAAAAATAAAAGATCAATCATTAAAACATGCTATGTGTACTGTTGCTAGTGTCATTCAATCTATTAGGAAAAATAGTTGATCTAAAGATAAAAATGGAGCAAGAAGAGCTATAACAACTACTATAGTTAATAAAGCAACTTTGAATAAAAGACTGGTAAGAAATATTAGTGAATTTTTAAAAATACATCATAAAACATTGCTAAGAGCGGAGAAAAGAAGAGAAAGTATAGAAAATGATCTTATCAACCAATGTTGGAGTTTCAGTGGTCAACTCCCGAGGTCTGATATGAAATTGAATGTTGAAATTAAATCTTTGATTGAAAAATATTGGCATGATAATACTAGGGTTTCATCTAATGCTAGAGATGTTTTAAAATTAAGGGTGGGCTCCAAAGTTCGCGATCCTCACCCAAAACACCTATTAGATAGAACACAAACTGAATTTTATAGAATTTTTTTTGGTCATTTAGTGTTACCCGATAATATTAAAATAAGTCAAAGTCCTTTTGAAAAATGTAAACTATGGTATGTAAAAATTAATAAGCAACGAATATCTTGTTGTAAAACGCATGTTCAATTTCGTTATTTTTATGATGTTTTTCGATATATACGTTGTAGCTTGCATACTAACATGATTATACAGGAATGTGGTATTAATATGCCACCTGAAGCAATAAGGGAGTTTATTTCGAGTTTGTTTTGTGAAAGATCTAATGGTAAATTGTTTTATTTAAGTTCTTGTATTTTTAGACAATGCGTTGACTGTGGAAATCTTTCATTCTTAGGAATTTGTATGCATGAAAGTGTTGATAATGATTTTAGACAACAATTAGTAGAATTTAAAAGATTTAAGAATGTTCACTATTCTTTAAAAGATGGAAAAATAGGAAAGAATTGTGATTTAGTTACAAAAAAAGTTAGTGTGCATGCATTCATGAGTGAGTTTAAGAATAAGATAGTACCAAAATATATCATGCACTCTCAACATGTTCGATGGCTTGATGGCCAATTTCGCGCATGTAGAAACACATTTACAATTGGTACTATACTTTTAGTGGTTGATTTTGTGGAAAAATATACTCTAGCTCCACAAGAGGAAATTCAATCACAATATTATAACTCAGTGCAAGTAGCTATGTTTGTCCATATTGTTTATAGTCATGCAAATGATAGCATTGAGGATGATAGAAATTTTTTGAGGGAGTATCATTTTTATTTGAGTGACAGCCGATTACACTCGTCAGAGTTTGTTCAATATTGTTTCAGTATATTTTACAAAAATTTAAGAGAAAGAGGAATCCATATGAAAGAACACCTCATATGGTCAGATAATTATACGGGGCAGTTCAAGAATGCTCAAATGTTCTATTAGTTAAGTATGATTCACAAAGAACTTAATGTCCAACATATATGGATTTTTTTGGAGTTGGGCATGGTAAAGGAGAACATGATGGAGTTGGTGCATATGTCAAAACAATTCTTGCTAGAGAACAATTAAAATTCGAAGATGTAGTAAAATTTAAAGATGCACATGGGATTGTGGATTCGTGTAATACAAGATTATTTGCACCTGGTTCAAGTGATTACTCTAGAGTTCATCGATTATTTTGGTTGGTTGAAGAAGATAACATTGTACCTAGAGTTGACTGTAAGACAATCAGTGGATCTACTAAATGGCATTCATTTAGGAGTTCGACAACAAGCACATGGACTATCTGGACAAGGGAGCTTGCATGTTTTTTCTAGTTTTGTATCCAAGAGATTGGGAAGCATGTGAAAATATAGAATGGGTTGAACAGTGGAAGCAAAGATCGTTGACACCTGCATAAGAACATGATCAATATGAAAGAACTACTGAAGAAAATGATCAAGTGTTTGCATTTGAAGAATATGACCGTATTTTAGACCTTGTAAAAGAAGGTAATTTAATTCAATTTATTTCATTTTATTTCCCTTTATTAAGTTATTTTGTAATACTAAATTATTTATATTGATATGCGCAAGTTATTAAATCATTATTTGTTTGCAGGACATGTGTATGTTGTTGTTGCACCTAAGGGGAATGAAGAGCAAACAAGATATTTGTTGGCTCATTGTGTGGAGAGTAAACATAAGTTAATATCAGCTCGAGAAGATGATGATGGCTATCATTATCCAATAGGTAACATGATCCCCTTAAGACATCCCCTTAAGCAAATTTTGATAACAAGTTTTTTGATCCCCTTAAGCAATTTTTTAGAACAAGTCTTTGATCCCATTAAGAAAATTTTGAGAACTTATATGATGATTGTTTTCATGTTTTCCAATAGGATCGGTTGTGGTTGTTGGCACTTGGCTACAAAAATAACTGGAAAAGAAGAATTGTCTACTTGCATTCAAAGATTATGAACCACATAAAAAAATTATACATTATTCACATTTGGTGATGGCAACAAATATAAAACTAGATCGATACCATGAAAGACCTGTAAATAAAGTGCTATGGACAATTTCTATGGAATAGCATGAGAAAATCATAGATGCATTACAAAAAAGAGAGGATGCAGATGGTACGATGGAATAAGTAAATATAGGTAAATATAGTTTAAGTTTTAGATTGTCCTTTTAATTAGAGGTAATTATTAGTTAAAATATATTTAAATACATGTTTTGATTACATATTGATATTTCTTGTACATTAATATTTAAAATTGATTTATTATCCTTTTTTGTATCCTTAAGCCATCATTGCATTGATCTCATACTTTGAAACAAAAAGGAGAGGATTCTTGGATTCAACCTACACACATGTGGAATACTTTTAAATGTAGGTACTTTATTTGTGTACGTATAAATAGTTTTATATAAATTAAAATATGTATGTTTTGATGATTTCATTGATATTGCTTGTACCTTTTTGATAGCAGGCAGTGTGAAGACCTAGTACATTTTGGGCATGAGTTTGAGATGTTCTTGAGATGGCATATCCAAATTTTGTAAACATTGTTTTGAGATGACATATATGTACATATATGTCCTACTATGTCTTCAAATCACTAAATATCATGCATACATTATTGTTAAATCAATTATATCCTTAAGATGTTGTATTATGACCCCTTAAGACATTCCCTTAAGATATTGTATTATGACCCCTTAAGACATCCCCTTAAGGCATTGTATTATGACCCCTTAAGGAATCCCCTTGAGACATTTTATTATGAACCCTTAAGATATCCCCTTAAGACATAATATGACCCCTTAAGACATCCCCTTAAGATATTGTATTATGACCCCTTAAGACATCCCCTTAAGAAGTAATATCACCCCTTAAGACATCCCCTTAAGATGTAATATGACCCCTTAAGACATCCCCTTAAGATGTTGTATTATGACCCCTTAAGACATCCCCTTAAGATGTCCCCTTAAGACGTCGTATTATGATCCCTTAAGATGTCCCCTTATTTGTTTTCAATGTACATGTTTTTTTTGACAAGTTATAAATTAGTATTGGATGCCATTATTTGTTTTGACAACTTATAAATTAGTATTGGATGCCATTATTTGTTTTGATAGCTTATAAATTAGTATTGGATGCCATTATTTGTATTGATAGCTTATAAAATAGTATTGGATGCCATTATTTGTTTTGACAGCTTATAAATTAGTGTTAGATGTTATTATTTATAGAATTTATTAATGCTTTTGTTCTCTAATCTTGTATGGTTTTGTTTATTTCGTAAAATTTTATCTTTTCTGGTATATAAACGAATTGCTTTTGTTTGTAAATTATGATTTATTGACTAATTATTGATTGGTGTGAATTGAATAAGTTCATTGACTAATTATCACTAATTATTGAATGTACATATCATGTATATCATGTATGAGATCACTAAATTTGTAAACTATAAATATTAAAATGTCCTATTAATTTCAACTTTAATTTCATATTTATATTTAATTTCACATTAATGTCTTATATTAATATCTTGAATATGAACATAAAATGCATAAATGTATATGTATAAATTAAAATTTCAAACAATAATAAAGTCCATAATTTATGTAAATATATTAAGTGCATGAAACCAATATATTAAGTGCATGAATAAAGTCCATCAGAGTACAACCCATGAACTAAAGTCCAACTAAGTACTCAAGAACCATGAAATATAAAGTCCAACAGAGTACATGACAAACCAGAAATATAGTCCACAAAATAAACAAATATAACCCACAAAATCATGTTTCTAGGTCATGTATTATCTCTATAATCAAGAGACCTCTTCATGCCATGCAGACTATGCAGATGACCTGAAACACTCTGTATAAGAGAAAGATGAAATCATATGTAAGACAATGAAAAATTATTTAATGACAATTTAATTTAAAATTCATCATAAAATTAAATTACCATCATATTTGGGTTTGGATGCTCTACTGCACCTGAAGCAGCCTCTACATTCTCTAAATCAATCTACATAAACAAGACAAAGAAAGTTGAAATTAGATGCACAAGTCTACAATTAAAAATGATTTAATTGAAATTAATTTATAATTTATCATATTTTAATTGTACCATATCCATAGGTTGTGCACCCTCTTCTGCAGGACATGTTTGTACATTCTGAACTACTAGATGTGTCTCATGCTATAAAAGAAAAATAATTTAGAACATGTATTAGCTCAAATTATATATATATATATATATATATTCAATTTTAAATTTTAAATTTAACTTATATTTACAATATATAATTTATAATTAAATTTAAATTACCATTTGATCTGGAGCCTACTCTACATGCCCTCCTGGAGGTGTAACTATGTCTAGGTCAGGGTTGAAAGTTGCACTAACAAAGTCCTACAAGATCAAAATTAAAGCATGTACATACTTGAATTAGGTAAATATATATATATTCAAATTTGCACATTTTGTGTAGAATATTTTTTAAACAACCTGAAAAATCAAAGTCCTTGTGAGTAGCCACAACATCTAATGTTTTCTCGATGCCCATTCTCATTGTGGTATCAACCTATACATACATGTAGACATGTAATGCAAGCTTATAATATTTACAAGTGTACATACACATTTCATAAATAGTGAATTAAAAATTCATAATTGTAACTATACTAATGTAAGTTAAATAATTTACAATATAAATGTACCTACCCCTAGTCTACGACGACCGATAGTGGAGGAGTGTTCGACAACCCCTCAGGTGGAATCGATGTGGAAGCCAACTGACTTGCCTAAACCAACATAAATATTTTAAACATATATGTTATTCAATTATAAATTTAAAACTCAAGTTAAAAATCATTTCATTTATAGTTTAAAAAATTGAAATCAAAATACCCCATAAGGGTTGCCGATTAGGACTGGTGTCAATGTATGTACTCGTGGAATGGATGATTGCACCATCATTACTATCATCTCTACACCAAACCATTTGATTGTTAAAATGTATTGCAAAATTTACTTTGATATATGCATTCATCAAAATTCTTGTAAAATGAACGTGTAGATGCATATCTATACCTGTGTAGTAGTGTCCTCAGGATGTTGGTCTGCTATGAGAAACTCTACAAATGAACTAATGTGACCAAATGAACCACTAGAATCTCCATGTCCACCCAAACTAGGTGTGGCCTAATCAGGTCCATAGCATACTTGATGGCAACTAGTACATACATGTGGGATGGGCCTCGGCACTCCTAGAGTGGTACTCAGACCAACTCCATAAAACACTCCTTCATCATCATCATCTCTATGCTCCCCACCCGCTATCGCAGAAGCATGCTGATCAAGGTCTCTTGTGAGTGTACTAAGAGAACCTAATGTCAAGACCATAGCTTGATGATGCACAGTTATAGGAATGGGAGGACCAGGAGCAACAACAAGGGGTGTTGGAGATCAACCCTTGCCCCTAACCTCTTTTGTGGCATGCTGCCACCAACACCCTGAAATGAATTAAAATCAAAATAATTGGGATTTTTCCCCATAACAAACTCTACATACAATTTCCTCAAAAAATACAATGGGCACTCCCAATTAGCGTGTGGGGGACTATCAAAAACCATATACCATCGATCCCAAAAATGTGCACTCATTTATGGATGTATGTACCACCTCATGGATATTTTAGATTTGTTCGCAGTTTTGTTATTTTAAGGTCTAATATTTGTTTATAAGAGAGACCGTCAGCATAAAATTGTCTCATTTGTCCTCTACCTCATCTATGCCTTTCTAGATCAGAATCAATGGTCCTAATGGCATCCACAACTTTTTGCATTGCAGATGCAAAGCATCTAGCATGCGGTGGAATCAATGCTTGACTCTATATAGAATTAATTTGATTTTTTATGGATGCAACCTAATCATTTATGTGCGCTCACAAGCAAGCCTCTTCAGATGCAACAAGTTGTGGAGGTGGCATATTAGGTGGAGGGGGAGGTGGAGGTGGATGAGGTGGTGGATTGATGATATCATCAATGTTAAAATCATCCATGATATGAGATATAAGTGTACACCTACATTAAATTATACTAAATTAACATACACAATTAAAAAATTACAAGAAATAGTTAAATTTGAAACGCACATGCAAATTTGTTTAAATAGGATGTGCATACATATATTAAGATCATATAAAATTGAAACACACATATACATTGATTGAACTTGAGCATGTGCATACAAAATTTAAAATTTAACATGTACATACATTTAAAATAAAAAATTACATTCATAATTTGCATGCATACATCATTAAACTAAACTATGTACACACATACAAATTTCAAAATTTAACAACTATATGCAATTTTAATACATGTGTACATACTAAACAATAAACTTGAAACATTCATAGAAAACTCATTTTATGTCTAACGCATATATATGTATATTACAATTTTCCATCATGATCAAACTAGATAGTCATAAAATATATACTATTATAAATTCATCATTATAAGTTCATAAATTCCACCAAATTCATAAATTCATGTCACTAAAAATATCTATCTAGAACCAAAATCTTAAATTCAAGTCACTAAAAATATCCATCTAGAACCCAAATCATAAATTCACATCACTAAAAATATCCATCCAGCCAAATTTATAAATTTATCACACAACATATCCATCATTCACCAAATTCATAACAATTTAAGATCATTGTCTTAATTTAAAAACTATTGTGGCTCTCTACTGCATCTCTTCATTTATTTGTGTTTTCCTTTTCAGAATCAAAATTTCTCCTATCCTCTAGCCATTGTCGATGCTCATCTAAGATCTTATCCATATCCCTGACAACATCAACAATGGTTTGCATCCTAGATACAATCATCCTCATAGGTGGTGTGACAAATTATTCATTTTGAATAATGTTTATTTGATCTTGGATGGTTCTAACATTGTAATTGATTTGTTCTTGCAAACAAGCACCATCGATTTTAGGTGGTGGAGGTGGGGGGTTATGAGGTGGAGTGGGTGGAGGTGGAGGTGAAGGTGGTGGAGATGGATGGCGTGGATGTGGATTGCAAATATTATTGAATTGATCCATGTGATCTCTAAGATATGAGTGAACCTACATTAGATTTGTAATTTCAAAATGTAAGATACATGTTTAGGAAATACTCTTAAACCATTCAATATAAATGGCCTAATTGAATACATATCATAAAATAAGTAAGCTTCATTTATGTCTAAGGCATGTTACTTGAATGAAAATACAATTAACTATTAATATAGGTCAATTTATGAATGTTATAGGGTTTACGGTTTAGAGTTTAATATTTAGGTTTTAGGGTGATAGGATGGCTTAAGGGGATCTATGTAGTAAGGTCCTAGTACAAAATGACATGGCTTTTAAGTGAATAAAATTTGGTGAAAATTCCCAAGGCAACCAAATTTCATTAAGGTCTGAGGCAACTTCACCAAATTTTATTCACTTAAGCCATGTCATTTTGTCCTAGGAACTTACTTGACATAGATCCCCTTAAGCCATCCTATCATCCCTAAACTGTAAATTAATCAACCTAGATCATGATTTATCTCATTGATATTATAATCTTGCATGATCTTATTATTGTTAAATTTGGTTTACGGAACTTTGGGTGAAGTTTTGGTGTCCCTTGGAATATAATGAACTTGCAAGTTAGTGAAGAACATTTTCTTATGGAACAGTTGATTGAGATAGGTCTTGTATCAACTGACCAACCTAGATCATGAAATATCATTCATATTATAATCTTGTACAGTTTTATTATTGTTAAATTTGGTTGCCTTGGGCAACTTCACCAAATTTTAAGAACTTCTTTGATCCCATTAAGAAATTTCATATTAGGACCCCTTAAGACATTGATTTATGATTTAGGGTGATAGGATGGCTTAACGGGATCTATGTATAGTGAGGTCCTAGGACAAAATGACATGGCTTAAGGGAATCAAATTTGGCTTAAGGGGATCTTTGTAGTAAGGTTATACGACAAAATGACATGGCTTAAGGGAATCAAATTTGGTGGAGTTTCCTAAGGCAAAAAAATTGGATTTTAAGGTCCTAAAACAAAATGAGTGCTTTAGTGTTGAGGGTTTAGATTTTAGAGTTCAAGGCTTAGGTTTTAGCAAACTTAGGGTGAAGTTTGGGTGGCCCTTGGAATAATGGACTTGCAAGTTAGTGCCTATTTTATGAATATTTTTTATTTTATGAATAGATTAACTAGTTCCATAATAGAAACACATAATTATGTATGATTAAGATTGAGTTTGATGTATATTTTAACTGGATGTTTTTTTAATTGAATATAAGATTATTTTATTTAACATTTTTTTCATTAATATTAAACTCACTTAAATGAATTTTGTGATATAAAATGTATAATATAAAATTAGTTAATGTTGAATCAAGTATTTTATTTTATATTTTTTTTAATTGAAAGAACCTAAAAGAACTTAGAAAAGAAAAATATTTAGATTATTTTGTGTCTAGGTAACTAGTGCAAAAATTTAAATCCTAGAGCAATCCTCTAGGTATATATGGTAAATCCTAAACCATGAATTTAATCATTAAAATTTTAAAATTTAAATTAATTTTTTTTCATCCCCTACTCATTTAATAATGCATTATGAGCCAACTAAACTTTCTTAGTATTCAAATGAATTCAATTGTCTTTATTTTATCATTTAATTACACTTGATCATTATTCACAAATCATTTAAATTTTTGAAAGAACTATGCTAGGAAAACTTCAATAGGAGGACCTAAATTTTATCTAATTATGCATCACCATTTCCAAGTTTAATACTATTGTCCTCAATCATTCCCATAATCATGAACTTGATCTTATCTTGAGGGATAACCTATGAGAACATGGCAATTGAGATCCAACACTCACCCCTAGGTGTTTTCAATGCCACTACTTAATAACTTAAATATTAATTTCTAATAGTTAATTTCTAGGTGTCAAGTAACCCTCTCATTTAATTTCACAAAAAATCAATATTATGCATATTCCCTAAACTCTATTCTTTAAATTAATTTATATATTTCTTACCATTATTTTTCTAAAAAATGTATTTAAAAACTATATTTTACTTCAAAATGGATAATAAATTAAATCTTAATTTCTAATAGTTAATTGTTCAAAATCCTCATTTTTTCTCTAATAGAATAGACATCTATATTTTTTAAAGAGAGTTGATTTATTTACCATCCCTTAACATTTTATCAAAATACCCCATTTCTTCTTAAGTAGTTCAACTTCAATTCAAGAACCCTAGATGAAGCTAGAGTTTTAATTTAGAGTGTGTTTTTATTTTTCTTTTATTTTTATTTCATCTTTTAATAGGACTGATTATTTGACCTATAATCAATTATCAAAATTCATATAGCAATATTGTACTCATTTCACAAAAAATGGAAAGTTTCTCTAATCTAATTATAATTCAACATTGAAACTAAAGTTTAACATATCATTTTCTCCATACAATGCAAATTAAATTTAAAACATTTAAGAAATGCAAATGAATTTTCTTGAGCTCGAATATTAGGGTTTTCAAAATAAAAATGATTTGTTCGATTTCAATTTAGGGTTTTAGCAAAAAAAATTGTTTCAGTTCAGGGTTTCAATTTCTAAGCAATTAGGGTTTTTAATACAATTTGTTAGTTTCATTTCAAACTAGAGTTTTGAAATTCATTTTTTTTCTTTGATTTGAATTCAATATTTCAAAAATCTTGATTAGGGATTCTAAATGCAAATTTTTAATTCATTTCAATTTATACGGTTTTAAAATGCAATTTTTTTTGCTTCATTTCAATTAGGGTTTTCAAATACAATTTTTTTTTTGTTTCATCAAACAATTCAGGTTTCAAAAGTTACATTTTGATTCTAAAATATAATTCAAGGTTTATTTTTTCGTTTCTATTCAAAATCTTCACAATTTGACGTATTTTTTAATCTATTTATACAATTTCTCATTTCTACAATAACAGGAAATAAAATGCTTTAAATGTAAAAAAGAATTGAAATAAACATGCTAAAAAAAATTAATTTATTAACAATTTCAATTTCGAATGGAAAAAAGCCAAAAATGGGGGAGAGTACGGTAACTAGGAGGTCTTCTGGGGTCGTTGTTGCTTTAAAACGAGATCTCGTGTGCACTAGTAAAAATGAAGATTTCTTCATTTTTTAAAAATAAATACTATTACGAAATGGGATCCCGATTTGTAAAAAATAGGATCCCGATTTGTAAAAAATAGGATCCCTATTTGTAAAAAATGGGATCCTGATTTGTAAAAAACAAGATCCCGATTTTTACAAATCAAGATCCCATTTTTTACAAATCGGGATCTCGTTCCCTCTCTGGCAATTCGAGACCTTCTAGCAAATGGGATCCCATTTTTTTAAAAGTAGGATCCCATTTGTGATTTAGGCTCGGGATCCTGGACCGAAAAGGGATCTTGATTTTTAAAAATCAGGATCTGTTGGGGAAGGATGGGTCAACTTAGAATGAAACATCTAAGAAGAACAATGCCTTTGGTGATTTTCATTTCTTCAAATCACCCCAAAGACACAAACTACTATGCCATAAAGCAGAATAGGCACAGTTGTTTCCCCCATTAATCCTTCTAAGAAAAATATATCCAGACAAATAACAAATTCAACACATATGCATAGATTCAATTCACATAATCTAACAACATGGAAGACAAACTAATGAGCACATAGATATACATGGGCAAAACCCTTTCGAGTAGAAAACCCCACCCTCCAAAAGATCCAACCATTTTACTTTTCAGCAACAAACAAAGTTATAATACAATCTCAGGCTCATAGCCTTTACAGGAGTTACATCTTGTTTCATCTAGAGAATACAGGTAACAACACATTTAGAATCTTCACATTATTATAGCAACCTCACACAACACATAGTGTAGATTCATCTCATCTCACCAATCGAATCTCTCTGCTAGCCTCTCGGTCGACCCAGCCTAATGGCCACCACAGGTTCATATCTTTTTGTATTATGTGTGTCTTCGTGTTCACGGTTACACTGCTCTATGCATACCATTCAAACACACACACTCGTAACAACTCTTCTTCTTCCAACCAACAAACCAAAATCCATCAAGGTATTTAATTACCCCACTGACAAGCTTCCCTCATCTTTGATTGCATCGCCCTATAGCATGCATCAGGTCACACAACATTGAATTGGACTACAAAGACTTTCCAAAACTACACTCTATCAACCCCCATAATTAATTTCTACCAAAGAATAAAGCTTCTAGCCAATCAGCGTTGATTTACCATAGTGATGTAAAATCAACGAATAATATCATGCCACATTTCATAACGCTATTCGTCCATCACTTTGACTATCGCTCCAAACAGTCAATTTGGTTCAACTTCCACAGCAGACAAATCATCAAAACTGCCCAGACGATCAAACGGCCTCCGAGCATTTTCCCTTCATATACTGCTTGCTATGGCCAAGACCCACCAAGACACGCATACACCTCTAGTGCAATTTTGGGGAATCAAAAAAGAATCCATAATATTCCCTCAAGGTTTCTCTGAAACAATGACACATGTTTGAAGCTGGCACAACCCACATGAGTCACTCAGGACCCACCACACAAGGCACAAACACCATTGATCAAGCCACCAGGTGTCAACCACTCAGGAAATTCCACTCACTTCAAAATATTCTATTGGTCCTCACCACAAAGGAGCCCGAAATAAAATAGGCACCATTGGATTAATCTCATTGCAACCATAGATCAAGAACACCTTTAACTGTCATCAATCCATCAACATAACCCGGTGAAGAGTTCCACTGAAGACTCCAAGTCACACCAATACAGTTTTCATCGTTGTATCATTGAGACCATCGATCGGGTTCCACTGATAGCCTCAAGTCACACCGATAGAAACAAACCACAAACATTGAGAACTCATCCCGACAGAACAAGTTACACCGACCAAGCACTTCAGCCAAACTTTTATCATCACCGAGAGTTAGGGGACTTGCACCAACTGCTCAGGTTACACCGATGAATGGGTCAGCGAGATTGAGGCACCTATTTCCAACAATCTCCCACTTGACGAAGATCTTACTAACCATTCCAGAGCACCAACAACAAACCATATAGAAGCAAAAACAACATCAACTTCAAAAGGAAAAACCAGATCACCTCTGTGAAACACATTCTCCAGAAACAATATAGAACACCAATTAGAACAACAACCAGAACACTAATTGCACCCATCCAATTGATTAACCCACGCGAGTGAAAATAGTACCCATATCTTGAGCTATTCCATCCAATCTCACATACCTTCAAGGTATCCACATTAGTAAACTCATGCCAGTAACACAACCAACCCATCAATCACAGATACAAGCATCATGCACAAAACACATCCAGGTACTCCCATTGCATGGGTAATGCCAAATATGAAAGATCAAAGGTATAAAAAGTCTACCAATAACAACACATAGAAAATGTAATCATGTAGTACCAAGGAAATCTCCACAATGATATGCACAACCTGCAACCAACTGCTACAAGAATCATTTCTCTCAACAGTCTTCCAGAGCTCTTCCAAGTTCTTCAACACCCAAACATAGGAAAGAGATAAAGAACCTCCAAGTTACCACTCAAAAAGTTGACTTAAAACAAAAGGTCCAACAAAATCTCAAACCAATTTAAAATGAATTCAAACTTCCCGAAAGACAACCAAGACCAAAGAGAGACACTCTGCACAACAAATACCTATAGAACATCCTCCTACATACACTTCTAAAAGCCAGTTATGTCAAATATGATCTCCTTCTCATCCTAAAGGAAAAGCCATAACAACACCCAACCGTTCAATCACCAAGATAAAAATTAACATATGTTACATGTAATCAATCATGAATGTAAGCCTTCCAAAGAAGATGAAACTACCTCATTTCCCATCTTAGGAAATCAGCCCATATAACTATCCCCTACCAGTTCTAATCAATAAATGATATCACATAAAAGCTTAAGGAGATAAGCCATGTTGTCCACCTTCCACTATGAATCCTCCAAAACCATTAAACAACAATTCAAGATCCATATCATGAAAGAAAGCATAACACACCTATGAAAGATATAATGGGAAAATACCTCTCAAATAGATTTTACTGCCGAGCAGATCAAGAGTGGGGAAAATAAAATTCTCCTCCAACATATACAAGCCACCATGACTCATCCAAGAGAAATCTCCTCATTGATCTTTGTTGAACTCACGTCCAACCAAGGTGTAGGCTACTCAGACTTTCAACTAAAATGAACACCTTTCTCGTAAGAATTTCAGCCTCACATTATTCTGCATTTATCCATGAATGCCTACAACTGATCATCTCATGCTAAACTCCAATCTTGCATTACTGCACTTAACATGAAGTTCTCAAGCATATGACCAATGTACTCAAAACACAAAGAATTACCAGACCATTATCAAAGCTCCAATCATCCAAACCAAGAACTTGTCATGACACCATGATCTACACATCCCCCTTAGGAGATTCCTTGCTTCAAGAGAACTAACCATGGTCTGAAGAGCAACGCAACATGCCAAAACTCTAATGCACAAGCAAGAGTATACCATGACATAAAACAAACAAGATCTAAACCAACATCACCTATCAAGCACCACCAACACCTCAGCCAAAGACTCCAAACATCCTCCATGGTTCCAAGATGTTGCACATCCCCAAATAGTGTCCATGTAAATTTGAAAGAACCCTTCTGCAGCAACAAGATCTAAGAGTCCCTCCTAGTAACATCTGCAACACTAAAGAAGATCATTCACCACCAAGTGATGAATTCATAGTCATTGCTAAAGCTCCCACTAAACCGTGGCATCCAAGATTTCCAAGCATCATGACCACACATCTGTTGATTTGAAAAACCTCTAGGTGCAATCGACAATATGTCCATCTGACAACAATGCCTTGCAACACCAAAATCTCAAAACCACACAGACCATACCATCACTGTCAAAAGCTTACACTAAAAATGTGTACTAAGCTCTCCATGAAATTGTGAAACACATGCTATAGGTCCCCATAATTGACTATTCAGGTACTCAACACTATCCATCCTATCATCTCAAAATAGCTACACCAATGCACAAGTGACCATAGATAAGGTCAGCTAACAGATCTACACCAACACTGAATCAACCTCACGGATATAGACAGTCCACTTCTGAGTTATCTCACTATAGCCAATGGGTAGCTAATCCACCAACCACATAACTCGAAGATCAATCACAACAAAGTGAAAAACCCATCACAAAGGAAATTGCAAAACTGATATCTCAAAGAGAACAATGTAGACAAACTTGACTCAAACACTAGATCAAAAAATAGATCTGATTTGCCAATCACATCCACAACTCAAGCACCATAGTCTAGGAAACTAGTAGTAGAACCACAAGACTATTGTGTGACAATTCACATACCAACACTCCCATGTAGAGAACACATCACACCTCCTCAAAACCATGTCAAACCGCTACTATCTCATCCAGTCACACCCGAAAAGATAGGGTCTAGAAAATAGCTTAACAATGGCTCCACAGAACTGCAAGTTTTTCTTGACCGTGCAAAACCTACAAAACCACCGTCTTTCCAAAACACCCATGCACATCCATATCCACTGCACATTTGGACGACCCAAGAGTCTGATGAGAAAAATGAAAAATAACATGAATATGCATCATAGACTTTTTAGGAAAATCTATATAAAACCTTCAAAACCAAAGAACATGAATCTAAGCCATGCAAGTACAAGATATCCATAAAAAGGAACAAGTAGTATAGGAACTCCTAGCCCATTCCAAACCAATTCCAAAACTACAAGCCTGCACATGCATTCGAGAGAGCTAGGCTATTCAGAAGTTTTCAGACCACCCAAAGATCAACTTCATAGCCTTCATGCAATCAAGGTAATAGAGAACAATGCCTTCAATGCTGAGTCAAAATACCCAGCACAAGCACAATACTCCGATGAATGGTTCAGTGATATTGAGACACATATTTCCATCAGGATCTCATTTTTGCTTACCCGATTTCATTTTTTCGGCTAAGGCAAAAACTTCCACATTTCATGGACCCAACTTGGTGAATTTACTTCTAAGTGAAATAGTATATTTATCATGCTCATCTGAGCCATACTTAAGGGAGCAAACAGATTTAAATAAAAAGAAGTCAAGTTCATTATTCATTCATAATAGTCAGATCGAAGCAATGAAATGAAAATTACAAATGGATAATGGACTCAATGAACTCAATTCAGCTGAAATTCATCATTTTCATTCTGGAAAGTTTAGATATTGTTGTCATATTAATTTTTTTTTGTTGCCTTAGGTTTGTTCACATTCAATTATGTTATTTCATATTTTTTTATTCTAAAGCAGCAACTGTTTCGTTTCATGATGGTGATAATGAGTAGGCATACATAATGCCTTATCAATCAAAGCACTAATAAATGAATGGAAGTATTTGGAGTAGTTTCAGTTTGTCATTTTCCTTATGAGTTGTGAGCTGAGAATACACTCTGTTCTGAGGCACTTTAAATATGTATCTAGGTGATTAAGTAAATTCAATATGCAAGTAGAGAAAAGAAGTTAAATCTGAATATGACTAGAAACATAGGAAGAAAATATTGCTTTATCTTATAAGACTCTGAGCTAAGAATGTATATTGTTTTCTAAAAGCATTCAAGTTGTGACATGGAGGTAACAAGCATAAGAGTAGTCATACATCATGAAGGTAGATGAAGTCTGCATGTCACGAAATATGTAATCTTTTGAGATTATTAGCAACAAGTAAGTAAGCTACAACAGTGGTGAGAAATAAGTTTTTCTCATTCTCCCAAGTTAATACACTTATGCTATATTTTGTCAAATATCAAGAAAGTTGGATTGCAAATGAGACAATTGCTACAATATTGTTTTTTAAAACTGAAAGAGAGCTTACTGTATTTTAAGGATTTTGCAAAAAAAAATCATATGGGTTTCAGCATAGTGTGGAAATTTCATTTCAAATGCAGATTTTGTTCTTATTTCAGTGAATCCACATGAGTATTTTTTATAGGAAATCAAAATGCTTAAAATGCCATGTTGGGTTATCAACTCAAAATTCTCAATGCAATAAAAGGGTGGTGTTCATTTTAAAATGGTTATAATTTTCAAAGTGTCATCCTGCTACAAGATTACAAAGATTGTTTCTTGCATTTTCATAAATACCCATAAAATGTCTTAATTCAAAATACAAATTTATTCAAGTTATAGAAGTACCCACATGGGGTTTTGTCTTCAACTACAGATTTTTCACTATTTCCAGCTTACCCATGTTGGGTTTTTACATAGAATACAAAAATAAAGGATTTTCTTTAAGAATATTGAATACCCATGAAGGGGTTTTTACAAAAATGATGATTTCTCACTATTTACAACATACCCATGTAGGGGTTTTTTCCAAAAAATGCATACATATACAATTCCATGGTAGGTCAAGCCAGTACATGGAGAGATAAGAGAAGTTACAGAAAAAATAAAATGAATAAAATGCATATTACAAACACCCATTTGTGCATGAATAGGCATGGCCCATGGTGAAAGAAATGCAACTCAATGTTTCCAAAATGAGTATTATATGGCATGGAAAATACATAGGTCTGCATTTTGTTTGTAAAAACAACAATCATTCTCTTACTTTTTTTAGCTTGTAAAATATTTTTATTGAGGGAAAAATATAGAGGAACAATGAGGAGAGAATAGCTTACCATTCTATGAGTGTGGAGGAGTAGATAGGTTGCAACCAAGCCTCATTGGAGCACCCGAAATCATGGCTTGAGATCACATTCATGGCGGCCAAGGAGATAAATCAAAACACAGAAGGAAAATGAACACAAAAATTAGAGATTAAGCTTGTTTATGCCACGGCCTTAGAGGCCATTATTGCCTTCAAATCGAAAATGGGAGCCACAAAAGACCATGAAAATAACTTACTGATGCAGAGTTAGGAGGATTCAACAACATATCTCACAATCCTTCAAAATTAATCCAAATCAATCTTTGTATAACACATTCTATTATTCATTCTATGTCACATTGGAAACATAACCATGGTAGCCCAAAAGAAGTTATTTCATTTTTTCCCAAAACTGCAAACCCTAGACAGGGTTCAAACCTGCCCTCACTAAAATGATCATAACTTATTCAAATCTTAATGAAATTTGATGATACTTGAAGAAAATGAAAGTAGATTGATATAGGAACAACATAAACTTTGTTTCAGACCCAAAATATATACTTTAAAATCCGTACCATCACATTCTTTCAGACTGTAAATTCTGCACAATATTGTTAAAATAGGCAGTCTCACCAAAATAATCATATCTCCCACAAAACTCAATAAAATTGAATGAGACAAAAAGAATTGGAAACTAGAAACATAGATATTTCCATCCATATATGATAATACATTATTTGAGTGCATACCAGGCCGTACAAACAACAACTTCAACCTGAAAACAATGTAAAATCAGAAAATGCACACAAACTTGAGGTTGCCATTCATCAAACTTCACAAATAATGTCTCCAACCTCTCCAATTCGAGTTTTGGAGGGTGTACTTATACATTTACAACCAAAACCAACTATTTTCAACCACATTTTAGTTACTTTGCTGACAAAACACCTTAATGACACTTTTGACAAGTTGCTTGACAACTTTCTTGAGCAACTTTTACAATTTTTACAATATATAACAACTTTAAACATTATTTGACAAATGACTTAAAATATGACTTCCTAAGACTCAAAAACCTCTAAAATGGTTTGATAAACCTTATTATAAGACCCAATACACAAAATATAAGAACTATTTACAAGTGGCCTCATGGAGGCAAGAAATCAAATAAGTGCTCCTGCACCAAACTCCCGAGGGCAAAAGAATTCAAGCCCCTTTGAATTACATTATTCTTGATCTTCCAATTCCTTTGCAATTTTTCCTTTGTCTTTTCAACCTGAAAATTATTCTTTGTCCAAAGAATTAGTAAAATAATGAAATGAAACAAACTTTCTACCATACTACCTCCATCATTCATCAATCTTTTGCAAACCTCTATGATTAATTCATCCATGATCATTCCCTTAATCAACTCAATGTCTTCAAGTCCTGAAATCAGGTTTCTTATCTCAATGATGCATTCACCTTTTTGCCTTGTAATTTTTGCAACAAATTTAAATTCTTCATCTTCATGCTTAGGAACATCTTTGTTTTCATCTAGGAATTCTTCATGTGCATCTTCATATGCTTCTTCTTCCTCTTTCATCTTCTCATTTCTTCTTCTTTTCACAATCTTCTTTATAGGCCAAACCATCTTCCTTTTCAATTTCAAATTCCAACTTGTATCTTGTTTCATCATTTGTTCTATCCTCTTCATAGATTCTTGGAAGTCTTCCTCAATTCTTGCTTCAACTCAGCAATTTCCCTATCCATCTTTGCTTGTCTTTTTCTCTTCTTTCTCTCCTCCTCTACCTGTAAATGCATTCTCAAGTTCTCCATCTTTTCTAGATGGTCTCAGCAAGTATCTCCTTTCTCACAACTCACTTTTCTCTCTACCTTCTCAATGGCAGCAATTAGGTTCTCACATAACCTACAACCAACCAAAACACAACTACAAAACCACAATACCAAAACCAATTTCTTTCTCAACCCAGACCTTTTGCTGAGCTTTGATACCAATCTGATGCAGAGTTAGGAGGATTCAAAAACATATCTCACAATCCTTCAAAATTAATCCAAATCAATCCTTGTATAACACATTCTATTATTCATTCTATGTCACATTGGAAACATAACCATGGTAGCCCAAAAGAAGTTATTTCATTTTTTCCCAAAACTGCAAACCCTAGACAGGGCTCAAACCTGCCCTCACTAAAATGATCATAACTTATTCAAATATTAATGAAATTTGATGAGACTTGAAGAAAATGAAAGTAGATTCATATAGAAACAACATAAACTTGGTTTCAGATGCAAAATATATATTTTAAAATCCGTACCATCACATTCTTTCAGACTGTAAATTCTGCACAATATTGTTAAAATAGGCAGTCTCACCAAAATAATCATATCTCCCACAAAACTCAATAAAATTGAATGAAACAAAAAGAATTGGAAACTAGAAACATATATATTTCCATACATATATGATAATCCATTATTTGAGTGCATACCAAGCCGTACAAACAACAACTTCAACCTGGAAACAATGTAAAATCAGAAAATGCACACAAACTTGAGGTTGCCATTCATCAAACTTCACAAATAATGTCTCCAACCTCTCCAATTCGAGTTTTGGAGGGTGTACTTATACATTTACAACCAAAACCAACTATTTTCAACCACATTTTAGTTACTTTGCTGACAAAACACCTTAATGACACTTTTGACAAGTTGCTTGACAACTTTCTTGAGCAACTTTTACAATTTTTACAATATAGAACAACTTTAAACATTTTTTGAAAAATGACTTAAAATATGACTTCCTAAGACTTAAAAACCTCTAAAATGGTTTGATAAACCTTATTATAAGACCCAATACACAAAATATAAGAACTATTTACAAGTGGCCTCATGGAGGCAAGAAATCAAATAAGTGCTCCTGCACAACTTACCATGAAGTTACAGAAGAGGATCGACCATTTTGAGTCCAAAAATATGAAGATTCAAACCCTAAGGGTGGTAGCACATTTTCTCTTGCAGAGCTTTCCTTCTCCAAAGTTACAAAGTGTGAAATGATAGGAGATTAGAGTTTTCTCCTTAATTTTTTTCATGATAGCCCTAATTCAAACTTAGGGGAATTTTATTTTTTGCATTTAAATCAAACCTGAGCTTAATACCTTAAGTGGCCAAGTATTCCCATGCCTAGGTCAACCTTGGAGTTGTATAAGATCTTATGAATATAGGTTTAAGTTAGGTATGATTTTTTTTTTTCAAAATATTAAATACCTTGTGGTATTTATTTTATATTGATGCCTTGGAGAGTAGAGAAATAAATAATTATGTCTTAGGCTTTATTTTAGCTGATTTTATAGAAATCAGATAAGTCTTGGAGAGATTATACCTTAGGCATTTATTTTTTCAGTTGATTTTAAAGAAATCAATTAAATGTAATGGTGGGGATCCTTTATATTTTTATGAATTTTTACAAGAAAAATCAAATTGTAATTGGAGATATAAAGTTTATTTTTGCAAATATTTTCAATCTTTATTGCAAAATAAATCAAGTTGTAAAAACTGCATGTGTGTAAAGCAAAAGATAAAGCAATGATTTATAAATTGTTTTATTCCTTCTTGCTATTTTTAGCAGTTTGTAAAGCAAACATAAGTTTGAATTTTCTGTGGCCAGATTTGAACTGCATGGAGAAGAGATGAAGTGTTTTATTTTCTTTTAAAGCATATTTTACCTATTTTTAGATACATTATGTCATGCACATGCAAAAAGTGTGAGTTTTCCACTTTTATGCCACATTTTGGAGCAATTTTAGATGCTTTTCCTTGAGATTTCTTCTTGAGCTCGGATTAGGGTTTTAGTGATATTTCTTGGAGAAAAACTTAGAGTTATTCTTAGTTTAGATTATTGAATCTTTCTCTCATGTTGAAACATAGAGTTTTGTAACTCATAAATTTGTGCTTAGACTTTGATACTCCTTCAGTTAATAGAAGTAATTTTTCCTATTTCCCAATTTTTGTGTCTCTTACAGTTTTGGTTTGATGTGATAGTGTGATTTATGTTTACAGGATCCTTGTTATGTCTTGAAGTTGTAACTTTGATGCAGAAAGGTCATAAATACAGGTTGCATGTTGTATTTAAAACCCAAATCTTCATGCAAAGCAATGATGTGTTAAGTGTTCATGAGAAATTGTGAATTATTGTTGTTTTTGAGAAGCTATTTGTGGGTAGAAAAAAGAGTCATATTTAAGGCATTATTAAGTTCTTAAGTCATAAGTTTAATTCAAGTTCATCCTTCTAACTCTTTTCCACAAAAATCATTTAGAATAGATTTATCATTCGGAGAACCAACTCACTCTAGAGATTCCTTCTTCGTTCAGATCACCCACATCTAAAGAAGGTTTCCATGTGTCAACAGATAGTTATATCTCTACAAATTTAACATTGGGTGCATATCCGATTGATAACAGTTACTTTTGTTGATAATTTTTTAGAAAGGAGGTGTTGCCATCAATAACAAAGGGGAAGATTGTTGGAAGTTTGGAGATGTTGGAAGATTGAGTTGTTTATGAGTTTCTCGCGTGTTGTCATTAATTTCAACCCCTTGTCTGAATATAGTGTTGGAATATTGAACTGGTATTGATGATGTGCCTAGAATTGTGGGTATTGATGTCAACACATGTTCTTGTTGTCATTGATGTCCTACTTCAATATAGTTCCAGAGGTTGTTGGATTGACTTGTGTTTGGGGAAATTTTTGTAGTTAGAAAGTGTTGCATGTTGTGGATATGTTGCATAGATCTTAGTAATGTTCTTGATGAAGTTAGTTCACTTTCTTTCCAAGTGCTTTTAAAAAAAATTGAACAAAAGAGAGTTCAGTGTGATAGAGTGGTGTTTAGTGTTATTCTTTGCATTTATTCACTATTGAAGATATTCCCATGTGGTTTGGATGTGATGATCAAACGTGTTTAGAAGTTTCATGGCCAAAGTTTCAGGTTTTGGATCATACTACAATAGAAGATGTGTTCGACGGTATGTTTGTCTGGTGAAACAAGGTGTGTAGGAGAAATGAGATTGCTCTGCATTTCTCCATAGTGAAATTTCTAGTGTTATGGATCTGGTAACATACATATACTAATTGTATCTAGCTTCCCTTGAAGTTTCATGTTTTGATTTGTTGCTCAATTTTTTCTAGTGTGTTGGATGTCTACGTCAGTATGTTTGGTTGCATAGAATGAAGGTGTTCTTGAGTTTCAAGTGGTTGTAGTATTTGTGCAAAATATTTTGATGATGCTAGAATATTATAAGGTGTATAGATATTGTGGAATGTTGTTGTGTGGCCCATGAGATGTTTTAATACCTTGAGAGGTGTGTTTGGAGTCACTTGTTAGTGTTAGTACAAGTTTGGCCGACTTGGCATGCTAGCACTAATTGTAGAGGATAATTGTTGGTTGAGGAAGTGTTGAGAAGAATGTTTGTATAGATATGGTTCCCAATTAAGTAGTGGCATGGTTTAGATTCACTTATTTATATTATGGAAGTGTTTGGTGCCAACCTATTTGGTATTGCACGGTTGAGGTGTATATGTTTTCTTTAGGCTGACCTAATTGAGATTGTTTTAGGTCATGAAGGGTATAAATGCAAGGAGAATTGTTGTGTGGATGAAGAGAATATTATGTGATGTGGAAGATGAAAAAATGATCAAGTGTGTTGATCTAATTGTGAGCCTTAATTCTTATGACTTTCTAATGCAATGAGTAGAAGGTGTCCACATTTCTGTCTATTTGATGAGTTGTTTGTGCTTCAGTGGAATTGTACCTTCAACATATGAGAGATGCATTGTTAGAAATTCAAATTATTAGTGACCCACCCATTATTCTATTACTATTGCTTCTGGATAGTGAGTCCTTTTGTAGTGATCCTTTCTTTTATCTTTTTGGGCAATGAGCCTTATTGTATTTAGTGTTGTAATTCATATATTAGTGAGCTAATCCTCATCATGGATTTTCCCTTCTTTGGTTTTCCACGTAAATCTAGTGTTCTTATGTGTATGGATGTGTTTCCATTATTGTTTCATATGTTTATTGTATAGGAGTGAATTTGCACCCCTTAGGAAAATTCCCCTTTGACCCTTCTTCACTTTAGAAAACCAAATTCAGAGGCTAAATTCCACATAATCCTTCTACCTTTATTCCAATTGGCACCTATTTTGTGCGTTGGTAGAGGAATAACTGTCCAGGATGCTCGTGTGACGCACAAAAATCCATCCAACCTTCTTACATCCCTGGAAAATTCCTACAGGTAGAGCCTGCAGAGGCATTACATTTCCCATTGGAAGTTGATTTGTAACACCTGACTTCAGCTAACTGACCTGAATATGGTTGTTTTCTTCATTCCTTCTTCAAATTAACTCCTTATTTCATTTCAAACTCTAATCACAGAACTTGATCACTCTTCAAGCATTCTAGCATCCACTTCAAGCATTCAAGCAACACTTCACACTCTATAGCAGCAATTCCATCACTCCATCAAGTCAGTAGAGCAAGTGTAGAACAACACCATTGCAACAGAGGCTTGAGTCCTCTCATTTTATCCTCCATTATCCTTGACCACTCTTGGTGGAGGTGGTAAGACTTCTACTCTCTCCTCTATTATTTGGTTGAGTAAGCACATTACTATTTTGTAGTGTTTTAGTGTTCTTTGCTTTATTCCTCTTTATCGTACTATTTATCTATCATTGCAAACTTGGTTGTCCATGTAGGTGAAAACACCTAAATGGGGGTTTGATTGAGGCAAACCCCTATACAACTACCTGAAAATTTTCCTCTTTGATTGTGTGTAGGTGGAAGTATTCTTGGAGCTAGCTGGTGAACGAATACCTTTGTTTGATCATCCCCGCTATCCTTACTCTCAGTTATCTGCTTTATCATATTCATTAATATCTTATTTATGGAATAGTGTTATTTTTTCCTTTTTAACATAGTTAGCTAGGACATTAGTTTTTCTCTAGAGGTCAACCTTATATTTTTGATCTTTTGATCGTACGAATGCAAGCACACTTGAGAGTCGCCAATGCGCCACGTTCTCATCTTGGAACCACACTTTTGTCATCAGACAAAGATCTCTCTGAGACACAAATTTGAACATGAAAACTGACTCACATAGCCCCATTCGAAGCCTCGGTCCTGGAGAGTGGTCAAAGGAACTTATAGTCCTCATGATTCTCATCCCTCATTTCCTAACACCCCTTTTAGCTGAGGTAAGCTAGGGCAGCCTTCTTCTCTCAGCCCTTCATGACTTGGGGCCTTGATGTGGCTGGTCCCCCTCTCTTACATTTTTGGTGAACATGATGTGAACCAGCATCTACTCATTTATTGGTGTTTGATCTTTTCCCTTTGTACCCTTTGATCATTGTACCCTTGTTGTGAAGGTTTATGAGCATCACAACCTAGTCCACAACCTTTGGATATATTGTTATGATAAGTCTACAATACCTTCCAATGGAGAAGATGATGGTAACCTTTAATTTCTCTATGGGCCTTTTCTCTGGTTCTATGGTTGGCCTTTCTACTCAAGAGCAAGTGTCACAAGGTGAGTCAAGATTCTTCGATGAAACTGATTGAGTCCTTAATCCTCTTGTGTCTCCCACATCATCATCCATAGACAAATGTGAAGCTATCCATATCCCTTTTTAATATGTTGCTAGTTTCAGCAAAGGGTTGGGTGCTTTAGAAAATCACCTAGAGAAAAACCCAAAGTTGGCTAGGGCTGCTAAGGTTATCAATGTTCAAATAAAATACATGGTAGGAAAAGGTCGAACAAGTGTAGAACTCCTGGCTAGTCTCACTAGTATGGCCAAATCGTGCACCCCTTTAAACCATAGTAGCATGATATGAGGTGGCCCCTTAGAAGAACATGAGAGATAGTTAGGAGTTTCAATGCCTCCCACATCCGTGTACATGGCCGACATGGTCCCTTCAATCAATATCCTTGTTGCTTCTAAAAGTTCTAAAACTTTCAAAGTAAACAAAAACCCTCTAGGTTTTCACTTCACCCCTCTTGTCACCTCCGGTGGTGGAGGATTTGGCAGGATGATTGGTGGAGGATTTGGTAGTGGTAGCTTCGATGGTGAAGGTGGCACTATCATAAGTGATTTTTTTGGAGGTCATGGCAATGGCTTGGAAGTGGTGGTGGCTCCGACGGAGGTCATGTTGGTGGCGATGGCATTAGTGGTGGCTTTGGTGGTAGTCATAGTGGTGGTTTTGGTGGAGGATCCGGTGGCAGTTCCACTGGTCCTACATCTTCTAACAACCTAATTCTAAACACCCTTCTTCAGAATATAGGGAAGATGTAAAACCAGCTAGAAAATCTCTCCCAAGATTCTACCTAGCCTATCTTTCATCCCTTCTTCTGACATAGCCCATTGTCAATCATGATCCTAAACACTCCTTTCCTGCAAGGGATGGAGATTCCTAAATTTGAGAAATATGGTGGAAAAGGGGACACAGAGATGCATGTTTCTACCTTTAATTCCTTGTGTACAAAATTCTTCCATCACGATGCGTTGATGGCCAAACTATTCCCTAGATCTCTCAAGGATATGACACGAGTGGTTTTGTTCCTTTCCTAAAAATTCCATCTTCATGTTTGATCAGCTTGTGAACTAGTTTCTATGACATTTTTAAGCCAACATCATACCTAAGATGACCTTCTTTGAAATTGTCCAGTGTAAACAAGGAGATAATGAGAAGATTACTGATTTTATAGTGCGATATCAAGTGCTCTTTTCTTAAATCTCATACCTATTACCTAATTTTGATGTGCAAAAAGTATTCATAGGGAACTTATAGAGGCCTTGGCAGGAAAAATTTTCCCTTATCAAATACCCTTCCTTCATGTGTTTGTGTGCAACCCTATGGGAATACTAGTAGATGATGGTGTAGTTTAGGGGATCTTCCTCATTCTCCCATATTGAAGGGAAGTCCATTGTGTCGATCTCTGGAAAAGGAAAATTTGTTGTGAATGTAGTAGCTGTTGTGGATGACAACAACCTCAAACACAACCAAAAGTTTACAAAGTTGTCAAAATCTTATTCCTCCATCTTACAAAAGTTGTTGAAGGATAATATCATAAGGTTACCGAGACCTAAACCTATTAGGGAACCTTATCCTAACTGGTATGATGCAAACACATATTGTCAATACCATCGAGTTAACAAACATGATACTGAACATTGCATGTGCCTATGTCATGAGATACAGGATCGTATCGAGGATGGTACTATTCATCTCAATGGGAGCAAACCAAATATGAACATATCAGTGGTGAAAGCTAATAGTGAATTGAAGATATACATGGATCCACTTCCATCACATTTTGTTAATATGATTATTGATCCCTCTGACTCTATCTCTCAACCTAAAGCATATGTCAACACGGTTACTGTTACTTCTTCTCCTTGTCTTGTGACTGGTTCTTTGGATATAACATTCACCTCGCAAGATTTACTAATAAATAACAAACCTTCTCCACTTTACATTCCCACTCAGCTCAATGGTATCATTGTGACAAGGGTTTTAGTCGACCCCTCAATTCAAGTGAATATCATCATGGAGGAGACCCTATTCTTGAACTCCCTACAAAGGGAGGAATATGAAAAAATAAAGTACATCATTTGTACACATGATGGAATTGCTCTCAAACCATATGGATCAATAACTCTATCCATCATGGTTGGACCTAGGAACATAGACACGATTTTTGATGTTCTTCCTGAGTTAGACCTATTCAAGGTCAATCTAGGTATACCTTGCCTAGCTTCCATGAATGGGATCACCTTTGTAATTCATACGTGTTTGAAGTTTTCCCATGAAGGTGTTGTGCATGCAGTTCATGACACTAGATATCAGCCTATGTTATCTCATGGGGGATATTGATTGGATCACTTTTGGCCCACCCTAGTTGGTTTGCTTCCTCCAATAATGAACCTACTTTATAAGAATTATGTAAAGTATAAAACTAGGGGCAAGGGACAACTAAAATTGACCCTTCTCATAGCAGAAAAGCCTTATGTCTCCTCTTCCTGAAAGGGAAAGGAGAAGCTTTCTCCTTGCCGAGCTACCTTGACCACTCCCCTCTCTTGGGAGGAGTATTGGATGAATAAGACTAGTCTATATCCTTTGAATCTGATGGTGCCTACTTAGCATAGACCCAAAATTAGGATATCAGATCTTCCTACTGAGCCCCTTGGGCCTTGGTACTACTTGTACGACAGGAAGAAAGGCTCTTGAAGAGAGTTTTCCTCGTGGCCTCTTACAACTTCTACTCCTAAAGTAGTGAATGAGAAGAGGCCCACTGTCGAGGCATTAGAGTCGACTGCTCCCATTGTTTCTAAACCTATCCCTCCTTCTCCCATTTAGGATTCTATCCCTCTGCTAGAAATAGCTATGGAGGACACTCCCATGACTAAGCAGGAGCCTATCGTTCCTTCACAACCTTCGACGTCTAGTTCAAAGAGTCAAAAAAACCACCTTGCATGTGAATGCAAGTGTTGATGAAAGGATCTCTTGGCTGAGCAAGCCACATCACAGAGGAAGGAAGAGGAGATGACTACTCCTATATTAGGACCTCCTATCATGTCCTCCTCTCTCCTCCCCTCTATCTCTAATCAAACCATCTCTTTATCGCTTCTAGTTTTCACTGTGAGTGCAAGTGCACCTAGCCCTATAAAGGTGTAGGTATTCATTGCTCCTTCGATGGAGCCACCTTTGTTGACATCCATTATGGATGTCTCACCTTTCCCAAAGCCCATACATATGACTAACACCTCAGTCATATCTACGACATTTCTTCCTTCCTCTTCCTCTACCCATCTCACCTCGTCTATGGGGAGTTCACCTCCCTAGACAAAGAAGAAGGTAGAGAGTGGTCCTTCCAGCAATGAAGGATGTAAGAGGAGCCCACCTTCTCCAAGAGGTGGCCCTACGCTGACTTATTCTATCTTAGTAATGAAACTAGTCCCATCTTCTCTTGAGTTCTTCACCACTCCCAAATCATTTGATAAGCCTAGTGGTGAATCTCAGGTGCAACCTTTCCTCTTTGTTAGAGTAAAACATGGCACTCTTGTTAAGTGTATGTTTAACTCGGTGGATGAAGTTCTGACCTTGTCAGCAATTTTCGCAAATTCGTTGACCTTATACGCACAGGAGTTGAGTGAAGGTGAACTTGTAGGTCCCTCTTCCTTAGCGCTTGTTGCAAGAGGGTCAAAAGCTCCTCCCCTTAACATTCCACCATTGTAGGCTCATCTTCCTTCTCCCTATGATGATCTAGAGTGGGAAACTAACGACCTCCTAGTTGATCAATGTTAAGGGTATTCAATCTTTCTTTATCTTTAGATGTGTGTGTGTTGTGATGTGTTCCCCCGTAATCATGCTATGTGTACCTAGATGACCCTCATCACCCATGTTGGTTCTTGGATATAGGTGCGGTGTTTGTGTTGTAAAATTTCTTCTATTTGTATCATCATTCTATTGGAAAAACAAGGATAGACAACTAAGAGGGGGTGGTGAATCATTTGTTACAAATTTTAAAACTTATTCAACCTTATCAACCTTTTAAACTTGGTTCTGATAATTAACAGTGAAAGAATGAATCAACAACACATTAGAAACACACACAACACCAAGATTTTTGTGTGGAAACCTTCTTAGGGGAAAAACAATCGTGGAGGTTAATCCACAATTTATACCTTGTTAAAAGTATAAGAGAAAATGAATAAGGAATACACTTGCATTCAGGCACACTGCCTAGAGCTCACTGCTCAAAACGGAAGGCTCACTTCCTTACATAAATTTTTTAGATTAAATCCATTTGAAGACATTGAGCTGAGAAATTAGCTTCTGCAAAATCCTGATGATAGTTCTGGTTAGGCACATAAATACTTCTTCAGACTCTACTCTGCAATTGAATGATTTGATCTTTATTCACACATATACTTCACATACACACTCTTCTCTTCTCAACACACACTTAAATTCGCTCAAAAAATCGCTCTTATAAATCTGCTACATGGAATTACATCAACAACTTTGTCGGCCATAAATAAAATGAATGAATAGAAGCTATTAGCCCAATTCATGAACAAATCTCATTGCACACCAACCGAAGTCAATCATAAGATAACTAAGACCTAAATCAACATCCTCAAATTCACCAAAACATTCAAGAATTAATTCACAATGATCTGCAACACGCTATAACCACTATGTCGGCCAAGAACATGAAAAACTGAACATGCAAAGGAAAAATCTTCAATCATGAGCACATTGATCAACGCAGACATGCAACAATGATAGAGAATGATCTAGAAACATCTACGAACATCTCAAGAGCATACACAACAACTCTAATTACTAGAATCACGTTCTCTTCTTCTAGAACCATCAACTACCATAACAGAATAACTATAGGACTAGAGAACTTCACAACTTGTTTAATTCCCTCATGTGCACCTCTAAAACTTCCAAAGGATAATCTAGATAGGCTCAACAACAAACCCTTTAATGTGTGACACCTGAATACCAATGTACTGAACTTTCCACCACTTTGAACTTCACAGCTTCATAGACAACTTGCAACATATTTATTATAATTTTCTCAATATCCTTGACATATACAACCTTCAAGACACTTAATTCTAATAGTGTTGACATCAATGACAACCACATATAAGCAACACAATGACAACATCCAACAATATTCCCCTTTGGCATTTATGGAAATACATGATGTGAAAAATACCATCAACACAACTAGCTCTTTCAGAAATCTTTCTTTACACATTACTCTTCTCCCCAAAGTTTTCAAAGTTTTTCACATTACTCTTCTCCCCCTTTGACATCAATGGAAAAGGTACACAAGCTCTGAACCACATATTTGAATTGTTTGATTACTCCCCCTAAGTAGCAGCCACCATAACATCAATCTGAAACAAGATATGACTATGAATGCATAGAGCGATGCAAAGACTTGCATCTTAGTTCAGATTAGGAGGGGAAATCACCCCTAACTTTCCTCTGAGATTCTCAAAAATTATCCTTAGGAAATGGATTAGTGAATATGTCTACAAATTGTTCCTTGGTAGGAACATACTCCAGTTTGACTTCTTTGTCACTCACCTTTCCTCTCAAATAGTGATATTTGATAGATATATGTTTTGTCTTTGAATGCAACACCAGATTCTTGGAAATGTTTATAGCACTTGAATTATCACAAAATATAGCAGTAGGCTCATCATACTCAATTCTGATATCTCTCAGCATCTATTTCATCCATATTACTTGAGTATAATTTTTTGCAGCAACAATATATTATGCCTCAACAGTAGATAAGGAAATAGAATTTTTCTTTTTTTCTTAACCAAGACACCAACTTCTTCCACAAGAAGAAGGCACCACAACTAGTTCTTTTCCTATCATCCACATCTCCTGCCTAATTTATATTTGTAAAGGAACTTAGAGTAATATCATCATCTTTAGGATACCAAAGGCCAAAATAAAATTTTTCTTTCAAATATCTGAAAATTCTCTTTATAGTAGTCACATGCAATTCCTTTGGATCAGCTTGATATCTAGCAACTATGCATACAACATTCATGATGTCTGGCCTGGTCTAAGTCAAATAAATTAGTCCACCAATCATTGACATATACCTTGTTCGATTAGCCTTAGGAGAATCATCATTCTATGTTAACTTGCATTCGGTAACCATGGGTGTACCAACTGGCTTTGAATCTTCCATTCCAAACTTTTTCAGTAACTCTCTTACATATTTGGACTGAGATATAAAGATTTTGTCATCTAACTGAGTAATTTGCAATCCCAAAAATAATTTTAGCTCTCTAATCATTGACATCTCAAACTCACTTTTCATTTCATCAGTAAACTTCATACATAAGTCATCATCACCTTCAAAAATGATATCATCAACAAATACTTCAATTATCAACTCTTTATCCTGATCCATCTTGAAATATAGATTACTGTCAGGAGTACCTTTATTGAATCCAAGCTTCAACAAGTATCTATCCAATCTACCATACTAAGCTCTAGGGGCTTGCTTGATTCCATACAATTCTTTCTTCAATTGGAAAACCATATCTCCTTTATCAGTTAATTTAAATCCATCTGGTTGCTCAGCATAATATTCTTCTTCTAACTCACCAAATTTAGAAATTTTGACTTAACATCGATTTGATAGAATTTGTAGTTCTTGAAAGCAACATAATCAAGAAACAATCTTATGGCTTCAATTCTAGCAACATGTGTAAAGGTTTCTTCAAAATCAATACCTTCCATCTATGAGCACCCTTTACATACCAGTCTTGCTTTCTTCCTGACCACTTCACCTTGTTCATTTAGCTTATTCTGAAAGACCCATTTGGTTCCAATCACTTTTTTGTTATGATGCCTGGGAACAAGAGTCCATGCATCATTTTTCTCTATCTGCATCAATTATTTCTTCATTGCTTCCATTCAATGTTCATCTTTACATGCTTCATTGGCATTGTTAGGTTTAGTCTTGGAAATCAAATAATACTCTTTTGCAATTCTTCTCCTATTTTGCACACCTTTGTTTTTGTCTCCTATAATCTAATCTTCAGAATGATTTAGCTTTACATACCTTAGGACTTTATGATTCTCTTGAACTTATGGTTCTTTTGTTCTCTTTTGCACTTCGACTAGTCTCTCCTTGATTCTCTTGATTCACTGGAACAATTTGAACTTGATTTTGTGTTTGACCATTCTTTCCTTTATTAGTACTATCATGTTGGTCATCTGAATCATATCCATAGTACCTAGATAATCTAGCAGTATCCTCATCAACTTTGACATTTTCACTTTCAACCATTTTCTTCAATCTTCTATTGTAGCACATGTAGGCTTTTCTTTTAGTAGAGTAACCCAGAAAGATTCCTTCATCACTCCTAGCATCAAATTTTCCTATATCTTCATCTCTTTTGATATAGAATCTACTTCCAAAGATTTTGAAATATTTAACAGTAGGCTTATGACCAAACCACAGCTCAAAAGAAGTCTTACCATAATTACCATTGACATTTACCCGGTTAATAGTATACACAACAGTGCTTACAACTTCTCTCTAGTAGATATGAGGAACACTACATTCCAATATCATAGTTCTGGTAGAATCTAGAATTGTTTTGTTCTTTCTCTCAACAACTCCATTCTGTTGAGGATTCTAGGGAGCAAATAACTGTCTTTTGATTCCATGCTCTTCATAGAATGAATTGAACTCCCGGGAAGTGAACTCACTACCCCCGTTTGACCTTGAGCATCTAATTTTCAAACTTGTTTCATTCTCTGCCATAGCTTTGAAACTTTTGAACTTCTCTAGTTCTTCATTTTTCTCTCTCAAGAAAGAAACTCATATCATCCTAGAGTAATCATCAATAAGAAACATAAAGTACCTTTCTGCTTGTAGACTTCTAACTCTAGAGGGACCACACAGATTAGTATGCACCAAATCTCGTATTCCATTAGAATGATGTTCTTTTCTCCAAAAAGAAACTCTAGTCTGCCTTCCCATTTGACATTCCTTGCATATAGTGTTAGTAGGCTTCACTAACTTAGGAAGATCTCTAACTTCTTGAGTGGGGCTTACTTTGACAATGTTATCAAAATTCACATGACACAACCTCCTATGCCATAGCCAACTTACATCAAATTGAACAATTAAACAACTTTCACTAGCAGTACTTAGGTGAAAAATATTACCTCTTGTCTTTGTACCTAAAGAAATTACATTTCCAAAAATTCCTATTATTCTACATTTTCCATCTTTGAAGTGAATATTGTATCCCTTGTCAACCATCTATCCAAAACTCAACAGATTATGCTTCAATCCTTCTACATAAAGAACATCATCAGTATTATGTTTATCACCAAAAGAAATAGTGCCTTTGCCACAAATCACACCAAAAGTGTTATCTCCAAATCTTACAACACCACCATCATATTTCTCCAAGCTTAAAAACTTACTTTTGTCACCAGTCATATGATGTGAGCATCCACTGTCAATCATCCACTCATCCTTTTCATCAATTCTAGCTGCAAGAGCTTTCTCGAAATTTTGATTACTAGCAGATTCAGTGGACAACAAACTATTTTCCTTGATAGAAATGAATACCCATCCATCCTCATTTCCATTTTCTTTATCAAATTCATCATCTGTAACAACTTCTTCAACATAATAACATTTATTTTGAAATCTAGACTTGTCAGGTTCGTACTTAGGAAATCTTTCAGGACACCTTGATGCAAAATGACCTATCTTACTACAAGAGAAACATTTAATAGTAAACTTTCCTTTATACTTACCTTGTCCTTTGGCTTCTCTTTTCACAATCAATGCTTCCATCTCTTCTAATTCTCTTTCTTCATCTTCATACTTGAATATATTTATGGAACTTTCTCTCATATCATATCTATGTTGGCTTCTTTTGGATATAGTAGCTTTGAATGCAAATTTTATCTTAGGAATAGATTCACCAAATTCACCCAACTCAAACGCAACAAGTTTTCCAATCAACATATCTCTTGTCACATTTGTTATTGTCCTAAGCTCTTCAATAGCATGAGCTTTCATTTTGTAGGATGTAGACAATGATCTGAGTATTTTAGCCACAATCTCTTCTTCTTCCAAGGTTCCACCGACACATTTAATACCCAACACTAGATCATTTACCTTCTGCATGAAAGCAATAATATTTTCATCTTCACTCATTTTCATGTTTTCCCACTTCCCTTTTAGACTTTGTAGCTTAACAACTTTCACTTGTGCATCTCCTTCATACAATGTTTCCATCTTCTTCCAGATCTCATGTATTTTTGTCAGGCCCATCACATTTGTCATCTTTGAATCTGTCAAAGCACTCAGTAATGCTTCTATAGCCGTAATATTATTTTTAGCTTCCTTGATCTCATCAGGAGTAGAGGGACCATTCTAAGGAATATTATATGCATTATTTGTAATCTTATAGAAGGGTTCACCAATGCATTTCAAATGACACTCCATTTTGACATTCCACAGAGAGTAATTTGTAACATCGAATCTAGAACTATCCTTCTTATATGATGCCATATCATATCACCTCAAGCTATTACACTTTTTTAGAGGAACCTTCTCTAATACCAATTGTTGTCTAAACAAGGATAAACAACTGAGAGGGGAGGTGAATCAGTTACAAATTTTAAAACCTATTCAACATTATCAACCTTTTAAACCCAGATCTGATAATTAACAGTGAAAGCATGAATCAGAAACACGTCATAAACACACACAACACCAAGATTTTTGTGTGGAAACCCTGTTAGGGGAAAAACCATGGTGGAGGTTAATCCACAACTTATACCCTATTAAAAGTATAAGAGAAAATAAATAAGGAATTCACTTGCATTTAGGCACACTACCTAGAGCTCACTGCTCAAAAGGGAAGGCTCACTTCCTTACATAAAAATTTCAGATTAAATCCATCTGAAGAGATTGAACTGAGAAATTAGCTTTTGCAAAAGCCTAATGATAGTTTCGATTAGGCACATAAATACTTCTTCACACTCCACTCAAACTTCTTCACACTCTACTTTGCAATCAAATTATCTGATCTTTATTCGCATATATACTTCGCATACACACTCTTCTCTTCTCAACACTCACTTAAATTTGCTCAAAAAATCACTCTTATATATATATGCTACATGGAATTACATCAACTTTGTCGGCCACAAATAAAATGAATGAATACAAACTGTCGGCTCAATTCATGAAAAAATCTCAATGCGCACCAACCGAAGTCAGTCACAAGATAATGAAGACCTAAATCAACATCCTCAAATGCTCCAAACATTCAAGAATTAATTCACAAAGATCCATGAAACTCTACAACCACCATGTTGGCCAAGAACATGAAAAATTGAACACGAAAAGGAAAAATATTCGATCACGAGCACACCGATCAATACGGACATGCAAAGATGATAGAGCATAATCTATAAATATCTATGAACATCTCAAGAGGATACACAATAAATTAAATTACCAGAATCACGTTCTCTTCTTCCAGAACCATCATCTATAGTAACAGAATAATTGTAGGAACATAGAACTTCACAACTTGCTCAATTCTTGATGCGCACCTCTGAAACTTCTAGAGCATAATCTAGATAGGCTCAAAAACAAACCCTTTAAATGCACACAACCTAAATACCAACATACTAAAATCTCAAATACTCTGAACTTCACAACTTCACTAACAACCTACAACATATTTATTATAATTTTTTCAATATCCTCGACATATACAACCTTCAAGAAACTCAATGCTAATAGTGTTGAAATCAATGAAAACCACATATCAGAAACACAACCACAACATCCAACTCATTCTTCCATTTTTTTGAATCACTTTCAGAAAATTGGGGATGATGCAAAGTGTTAGGAACATTTAGGCCTCCCTTCCATGTTGACCCAATTTTTTATTTTCACTTTGTCTTCTTGTGCATTCTTCACATGGCCTACTATAGTAGGGAGTTGATGACAGCTCATTTATATACAATTATTATACTTATATATATATATATATATTTATGAGCAATTCTGACCCTGAAATATTAGGCTACCCCTATGCCCGTTGTTCATGTTCTCTTTCCTTTTTTTCTTTTCATTTATCTTTATCCCTTATTTGCTTGAGTTGTCCCTCTCATGTGTGACAACTCCGCCTCTACATCAGTTGGTCTTCAAAAAATGCATCCGTTGCCAATGAATATTTTCTCAAGATTCTTCACACACTTCTTTGTTAAAATCACATTCTCAACTTGAAACCCTAACGAAACATGTTTCCTTCATCATGGGTTCATAAAGAAAGGACTTGGAAACCTTCCTCCGAAGTAGGAATAAATTTCATCTTCCCCTTATTTGGGGGAATTTTTTTCTTTCAAATTCCTTGATGATGAATCAATTTAAGAAAGAAGGCACCATCTTTCAAGTAGAGTGTCCCTTGAGTGGACCCTTTCTTTTCACACTGGGTTCCCAAGGGACCCCTTCGATTTTTTTTTATCTCAAGTAAGTTATATGGCATCTAGTGTGAGGGAAGCCTAACTAGAACTATCTCCTATCTTGGCGTCTAGCTTGGGGGAAGCCTAACTAGACCTATTTCACATCTTTGTGTCTAGCTTGGGGGCAACCTGACAAGACCTCACTTTTCGAACAGTGTGTCCCTTGAGTGGACCCTTCCTTCTTTTAAAGGGTTCTTAAGGGACCCCTTTGAAATCCTTCCAGCTCATCGATGGTCTGCACGATTGTCCACTTACTTTCCTGTGTGGCCACTTCATGACATGTTCTATCTACGGTAAACATGTCACTTCATGGGTGCATCCCTGAAGCTACTTTCTGACTCTACGAAGTCCACTTTTTTTCGTTTCCCTCATGTGAGAGTTCTTGGGGGATACCTTCTTGCAGGTTTGTGGGTCTGTAAGGCACCCTTTTCAATTTCCTTCATGTGAGAGTTCTTGGAGGATATGTTCCTTGTAGGTCCATGGGCCTATAAGGTGCTTACTTTCAGGGGCTTCCTTCATGCAATAGATCTTGGGGGTTGCCTCCTTGCAGGTCTATAGTCCTATAAGATGCTTTCTTTCTTCAACTTCATAGTTCTATAGAGTTATGAAGTCCTTTTCTTGCCCTGCACTCTTAGGTTCACCAGATCACGATTTGCTTCCTCGACGGTTCAAGTAGACATTTCTAACCCTACTACTTCTTCGATCTACTTTACTGAAGCACTCTTCAGTATTCATGCTCACTAAAGTGGGGGGAAATTTTATAGGATAAAGTTTGCACCCCTTAGGCAAATTCCCCTTTTACCCTTCTTTACTTTAGAAAACCAAATTCAGAGGCTAAATTCCACATAAGCTCACTACCTTTGGTCCGCTTGGTGCCTATTTTGTGTTTTGGTAGAGGAATAACTGTTAGGGATGCTCATGCGGAATGCACACATCCGTAAGGTGTGCTTACGTCCCTAGAAGATTCCTACAGTTGGAGCCTGGAGAGGCATTACACTTCCCATTGTAAGTTGATTTGTAATGCCCCTTCAGCTGACCGACCTGAATATGGAAATTTTCTTCATTCCTTCTTCAAATTCACTCCTTTTATTTCACAATCTAAGCACAAAAATTGATCACTCTTCAAGTATTCTAGCATCCACTTCAACTATTCAAGCAGCACTTCACACTCCATAGCAAAAATTCCATCACTCCATCAACTTAGTAGAGCAAGTGTAGAACAACACCATCGTAGCAGCGGCTTGAGTCCTCCTATTTTCTCTTCCATTATCCTTGATCACTTTTGGTGGAGGTAGTAAGATTTCTACTCCTCTCCTCTATTATTTGGTTGAGTAAGTAGTGTTCTTTGCTTTATTCCTTCTTTATCGTACTATTTCTCTATCGTTATAAACTTTGTTTTCCATGGAGGTGGAAACACCTAAATATGGGTCTGACTAAGGCAAACCCCTATACAAACACCCAACAATTTTCCTCTTTCATTTTGTGTAGGTGGAAGTATTCTTGGAGCTAGCTAGAAAAAAAATACCTTTGTGATATCGTCCTTTCTATCCTTACTCCCGTTTATCTGCTTTATCATATTTGTGAATATCTTATTTATATCATAGTATTATTTTGGCCTTTTGAATGAAGTTATCTAGGTTGTTAGTCCATTTTCTAGAGGTCAACCTTGTCTTTTTGATCTTCTGATCATACGGATGCCAACGCACCTAAGAGACGCTAGCGCACCACACTATCATCCTGGAACCATGCTTTCATCCTCAGATAGAGAGCTTTCTAAGACACAGAGTTGAACCTGAAACCTGACTTGCCTAGCCCCATTCCAAGCCTCAGGCCTATAGAGTGATCGAAGGACCTTATATTCCTCATCATTCTCATCCCTCATTTTGTAACACCCCTTTTAGCTGAGGTAATTTAGGACAACCTTCTGCTCTCAGCCCTTAATGACCTAGGGACTTGACATGGTCAGTCCCCCTCTCTTACATTTATATTCTGCTAATACATGATAAGGGTTTAATGGTTGTTAATGGTTTAAGGGCTAATGAAAATATAAATTTTGATGAGGGTTTTTTATATTTTAAAGTATACAACTAATTCACCCCCTTCTCAATTGTCTTATGCATCTAAAAACCTCTTTATCATCACCAAATATTACTTGAATTATCATAGATTCATCTTATTTTACAAAGAGATCAGATTTACCTATCATATGATTTGTGTTGAACACACAAAATACTAGGGGGGGTCAATCAGTATTCTATTAAGCCATCCAATCCTTAACCATCCAATTTCCAAAGTAGGTTTAACTATTATAAGGAATGAAAGCATTAAAATATCCATAACATCACATAACACATGAAGACCAATATTTTTACGTGCAAAAACCAAAAATGGGAAAAGCCATGATGAGGATTTTCTCATAATATATTATAACCAGTTATAGTATATTACAAAAAGGCTCACTACTAGGTGGACTCACTGTCCAAGTGAACACACTACTCACAAAGAGAAGAAAGAGAGAAAGAAGTGGCTACAAAACCAAGATTTGAACTAATACAAAATGCATCTACCATATGCAAGATTCAGTTCCTTTGAAGCTCAAAACATTCAATACAATTCATCCAACTCAAACTATAAATATCTGCTATGCTTTACATTCACACACCTTTTCTCAACTTTCACAACTCATTAGCTCATATTTGCATATTTTCACATCAATGCTTTATTTAGATCATGTACACATCCAAATTCAATATCCACAATCTCAAAAAAACCTTGCATATATATATATATATATATATAACTCATCGTAAACATCAATTAGGTCGACCTAATTAGATGTAGCCCTAAAACATACAAAATGTGCCTTGTCAACACCTAATTCAAATAAAAATACCTTCATGTCCAAAACAACATGTGCAAAGAATAATATGGGTTGGCCCAGACCCATAATAGCTCCCTCTTACATTCACATCAAATATTTAATCTCCACAACCCTTTACATATATTAAGTCAGTCAGGCATAGGACCTAAAACTAAAATACTCCAATTGTTCATCATTATAGGACATGTGGACCTCAAAATGTCACACCATCTAGAAAACAAAATTCTTTGACAAGTGTTAACATTCTCCCAAAACTAAAAGGTCTTGTTGAACACTCAGAATACTGAGAGGGGGGTGAATCAATATTCCTAAAAACCATTTAATTACTATTCATCCAATTATCATAGCATACTTAGCAATTAACAGAAATGAAAGCATAAACAACCCATAGCACATGCAACACATGAACACCAAGATTTTTATGTGAAAAAAAAAAAAGTGGAAAAAAACATTGTAAGGATTGGCTTACAATATGTTATACCTGGTTATAAGATATTATAGAAAGACTCATTTTCCAGGTGGACTCACTATCCAAGTAAACTCATTGTTCATTGAATAAAGAAAAAGAAAGTAGCTACAAATCCAAGATTTGAACTGATACAAAGTGCATCTAACATATGTTGAATTTAGTTCCTTTGAAGCTTAAAACTCTGACTCAAAACACTCCACCTGATATAGAATACAAATATTTTCTCAGTACTAGATTCACACAACCTTTCCTCAATCCTTTGCAAAAAAAATTACTTTTCTACTTGTATTGGATAATTTCTCTATCAAAATCATCATCAAAAACTCAAACTTATCTTCTATATATATTTATTCCATTGCAAACATCAATTAGGTCAGACTAATTAGAAGTCACTCAAAGTAATAGAAAATGTGACTTTTCGACACCCAATTCAAATTAAATTACCTTCTTTCCACAACACATGTGATATAGGTCAGCATGGACCTATAATAGCTTCCTCTTACATTCACATCATAATATTAAACTCCACATTGCTTTACATATTTTAGGTTGTCTAGGAATAGGACCTAAAATAAAAATACTTCAACTGATCACCAAAAATAGGACACATGGATCTCAAAATATCATGCCAACTAGAAATATCAATGCATAGACACTTGTAGACATTCTCCCAAAATCGTAAGTCCTAACACAAATTCATGGAAGAGTGCAAACGGAATAGGTCATACTCATTACACAAAAAATTAAAAAAACCTTATATGTTGAACTTCTATCACTCACAAATTTTGAACCACTTATCTAAACCAACTAAAATTCTAAATTTAGATGCCATTATCATCCAAAAACAACATATTAGCATCACAAAAGTAGATCTATACACATGATGGAATGCAGGTTAATTTATCGGAGGGTACTACTGGTGTATATACATAATAGAAGTGCTTAACTATGAATCAAGTCCTCTATGCAAAATATTCTCTATACCATTCTGATATCCATCATGTAGTGTTGACATCAATGAAAACACACAAACTTCTTCATTCTTTCAACAATATCCCCCTTTGTCATTGATGGCAAGATGTGCTAAAATACTTCTTCACACATCTCTCCCCCTTTGACATCAAGGGAAAATAGTGCACAAAAAGAACTTGTATACTCTCTCTCAACCATATATACAAATTGAAACTACTGAATCCCCCTTAGGAAATGAACCAAAAAATCCTAGTACATTTTCATATGTACAAATAAATCTGAAAACATGAAAGAACTGAAAAATGCAAAGAAAATATAAATAGGCATCCCACATTGACTGAATATTTACCACCACCACCACCTACAACTAGGCTCCCTCTTTTTGAATTTTTTGATGTTTTGAAACAACAATTTCAATACTGATGTATATATATGATACACACACACACACACACACATACATATAGCTTTTAGTGCTTTCAAAGCATGCATTTACTATGTATGGTTTTACCATTTTTGCATTTCACTGTATTTCTTTGCAAATGTTCAGATTAACTCTCATGTATGCAAGGTAAGTTCAATAGAATTTGTAAATTCAAAGGCCAGATAAAAGAAAAAAAGGAAAAATAAAGTAAAATCAAAGAAAACAAAATAAAACCTAAAAAAAATGAACCCTAACCCTAACTAACCAGGTATTTAATTTAAAAAATGATTAACTCTAACTAAGAAACTAATTCTAATTTCTATGATAATTTCCATTGTCATTTTGATATGAATTACAATAGGATTATCTTTGAATTCATTCAGTAAAATTTCAGCTATCCTACTACAACAAAGAATTATTTTAAATTTTCTACATTCAATAATCATAATTCCAAAAGAGTACTTACCAATGACTTGGCTCATATATATGAAAATGACCTCATTAAAGGTCAATTGCACACACTTCGTCTGATGCAACCATACTCTACCTTCTTCCAACCCTGGTTCATGGTTCGCTTTTGTACTCTGTTTGATTCCATGAATGGTCGCGTCCATTTTTTTACTTTCTCCTCCAATAATTTTCATACCTTCGGCCCTATCTTCACTTTGTATTTTGTTAGACCAAGATATATCACAATTTATATTATCATCAAAGAGAGAAAAATTAAAAGAATTATATTTTATATTTTGCATCAGGGAAATTTCCCTTTTTATCATGTAGATTTTCTATTTGGGGTAAACTATACATGTCTCCCGCTCAATTTTCCCACTCCTTTTCTTCATTTGTGTTTTTCCCATATAAGGAGAATGATGATTCATTAATGTCATTTCCTCGTTTCTTATGCAATATTCTGAATTCTCAACATTCTTTTTTATTTCCCTGCAACGTGTTATGATTTTCATTGTAATAATTGTAGTTATCCAATTGTTTTGATGTGTTATTTGATTTTTAACATTTTCAGTTTTACTAGGGTTGCACACAATGTTTGTTAATGCTTCCTTCCTTCTAGCAGTTAGAAATTATTATGTGAATAAAATGAATTTACATATGGCTAAGCTCACCCTAGTTAAGAAAGTTTCACAATCAAGTTCACCGTAATTAGTTGCATCATGAATTCTGCATTCGGTGACCCTACCAAAAGTGAGAAACTTGAAGGATATAATCTTTGATTCAACATTTTCACAAGTTTCTCAACTTCCATACTGAAATACTAGCTTGTCTTTATCTTTAATTTACAAGCTTCAAGACTCGGGCCTAAAAAAATGAATAATGATTTCCCTCCTATCACCAGTTCCTATCGACAACGATTTTACTCGCATCAGCAGTACCAAATAAAAAACTCCACAGACAGATTGTGAAGAAGCCTATTCTTCTTGAAAGATATGGAACAAGAAAATCTTGAAGAGAAAAAATCTTCCTAAATAGAACAACAAGATCAACTCAATTCAATCCCAAGTCTTTGGTAATTAGGTCATGATCATACTAGGTTCACTTCAGGGTATGATGTGAATTTTTTGTTAATCTCAAAGGGAATATATTCATTAATTCTAATTTTATACTAGACACTAAGTTTTTATTCTGGATCTTAAGAACAATTATCATGAAACTGAAATATTTGAAATAATATTTCACAAACATAAACAATTTCATTTGCTATCACTTAAGTAGATTTAGCTTTAAGCATTCAGCAATTTTCATGTAAATTGAAAGATTTTCAATAAATTTCCATTCATTCATCTATTTTTTGGAACATTTTCAAAAAATTTAAATCATCTATTCTAAAATAAAGCATAAAAAATACTAAAATTAAAAGGATCTCTCGGTTATTCTCCATGCATTCCCAAAAGAATTAATTAAATTAAAGCAAACCGCTTCATATTTCACCAGATTGCTTCATAGCTACATACAAAACGGTGTGAACTTTTAAAGAGAGGGTTCAATTTGGACACAAAGTAGTTTTTGTATACACCCTTAAACGTTGCAGTATACAAGCTTGTTCAGTGAAACTAACAAAACTAGCTACAAAGATTCATGAGATAGGTAGCTATCAAATTGGCTATGATATTAATAAATTTCTAAGTGCATACAAGTTTTTAGTCCGGAATGATTCAGAAAACAAGAAAAAAGAACAAAACTTAAAAAAAAATTGGCTCTTCCGACATCCACAAATTTTGAACTTAAAATAAAAAAAGATATCCATTGGCCTTTTATAGAACACAAGGCACTGATAGGATAACACAAATACATGAGAGAGAATCCAAGGGATGCAACACATCAAGTCACGTGAAAGAAATTAATTGACCAGGAAATTACAATTGAAGTCCTTGAAGATTGACTTCAATTGCTCATTGAAGCTCTTCAGGTTTCGATCAATTATTGTCAGGGTTCTTTTATGGACCCAAACCAATATTCTCATTTGAGTGTAGGAAATTCCCATATATATTCAGGCTGATTTAGTGGAAATTTAATTCCTACACTTTAGGTTCAATCTCGATTTAAACATTCCAAGAATAGGTAACTCCTGGAATGTGCATACTCCTCTACTACATGCTTAAACTCCAGAGTTCTGAGTTTCCAATATCTAGCACGTCTTTGCAATGAATTTTATCTAAGCATGAGCCTCTAAAGAGTATCACTGAACCTGGTAATACCATCGGATCTGTTTGTAAGTTTGATTTGTCTGACTGTCCATAACTGAACTTTGCATAACAATCTGTATTTCCTACAATCACAAATTCCACATATTAAATCCCTTAGAAAAATATTTATAAACATCTCATGTAAATAAAACCATTATTCAAATATTATAATATTAATTTCCATAAATAACATGCTTTCCAAAGCACATCATAAATTCTTGCATGATTATCCTCTACATATATACCGGATCACTAGACTATCAGACTCATTAGATAATCACAAAATTTTAAAACCTCATTTTACCAGAACTAGGTACCTGGTACCTGGTATTCAGCTTTACCCATAAACTTTCCCCGGACTACGGTTTTATAGGATTTCCATCTATCTCAGGCTTGCATCATTGGATCGGAACACATGAATTACTTTTTTCATAACTTTTGTTCTTTCCGAGGATCTTCCAAATAGCTAGCTCATACCATAAGAGTAAAAAATAAAATCCATTGAGCCCCCAAGCCTTATAGTATTGGGGTGTGTTGTGAGACCACACAACACCTCCCTCTATACCTCTCCCTCCCTCCCCTCTCTCTCCCACCCTCCCTCCTTTCCTCTCTCTCTCTACTTTTCTTTATCTCACCTATCCCTCTCTACCACTCCTCTCCCACCTCCCTCTCTCCCTTTTTCTCATTATCTCATTCCCTCTCTACTCTCTATCTCACCACTCTTTATCCATATCACTCTTCCTACCTCCATCTATCCCTCCTTCTCTTTCTACTTCTTTCTCCCTCACCTATCTCTCTCTACCTACCTACCTATCCCTCCCTCTCGCTTTCCCTCTCTAATCCTCTATATCTCCCCTCTCCCTCTATTACTCCCTACTCTCTCCACTCTATTCCACCATTATCTCTCTCACAAACACCTCTATCTCTCCCTACCCCCCCTTCCTCCACCTCTTTCTCTCTCATCCTCTCCTCTCTATCTAACCATTCTCTCTCTCTACATCTCTTTATCTCACCTTGTGATCAGGCATTTTCACTTTCAAATTAAGACATTAAAATCATTAATCACAAAAATCCTAATCATCTATGAAGAGCAAAGGACACACAAACATAAATAAAATGAAATAATATCACCTTATTCACATATCCATTGGCTGACCTCTGTAACCCTTCTCCATTATGTTGTAAATATTAAGGCCCTCATCTCCAGTATATAAATATTAGCCTATGATTAAGATAAAGAAAAATATCAAATATTATTATCAACAACATGACAAAATATAAATTCTAGATATCTAAAAATGATAAATGGCAGTTGTATTTATAGAGAGATGGATGGAAAATGGACTGATTTCACAAAGATCATAAAAATGGGATAAGATTAGAAGTGAAAGAGCGAGAGGAAATTAACTGATTTCACAAAAATCACTTTAGTTTGAGAGGGAAATTGCAATTTGAAATAATGGAAACATTATCTCATTGCAAGAGGAAAAGGCAAGTTAACTTTTTGATTAAATAGAAATTTAATTCAAAAAGTGAGAGGAAAGATAAGTTATTTAATTAAAATTTAATTAATTAATGACAAAAGATGCCAAAAGTGAATAATTAAATAATTGTCATAATTATTTAATTATAGTGGTAAATGATAAATGATTGAATAAATAAAATTTATTTAATTATAGATGAAAGAGGATGTAATTAAATAAATATAATTTATTTAATTAATAAAAAGCAATGCAGAAATGAACTAAATGAATTAATTAAATAAGTAAGAATTATTTAATTAATAGCATAAATATGACCTTAGACAATTGAAAAAATGATGTTAGCAAGCCTAGGGCATTTTTCAGTGTCTACATTTTCCCATCTTTGATACAATGCAGTTTATCGCGTTGTGTCAAAGGAAAAGATATGCCCCAGTGAAAGGAAGAATGATGAGGAGGTAGTGGTATTCCCCCTTAAGAGGACAGGCGATTTCAAAGAACATGAGTGTGCTCTCGAAATGGATGAGAAGACTAGAGGATGAAAGATAGAAGGAATGTTAGTATGGAAAAGATGGGTGTGAGCATATAAGACATGGATGTTAGCATAGAAGTCATGGATGTTGAGATAGTGCTAGTTGAAATAATTTGTAGATATATATTTTTCTATGCAAGGCTTTTTCATTTAAAATCATTATTGGGTGGTAAAATGTGACAAATGGACAACAAAAACCATGGTATGACATAGACCAAGGTGTGCAAGGTCATCCATTTGTAAAACACACAATCACAGAAAAGGAATGTCCTGACTCATACTAAGGTTCATGTTGCCCCAGTATTTTTGTCAAGACAAACCGCAAACATCAATCAAATAAAAGATGAGTCATGAGACATCATCACTCTTCTAAATCCTTTGTGGGACATCCTCGAGGTGGCTAGTAACATAACTGAAGTAAATCTGAAAGATAAAAAAAAATATATCAACAAGGTCAATAGTCATTCTGATTATTTGCCAATAAGTTTTTTCCAGTGTGTTAAGTGGCAGAGTGAGTGATGGGTGGACTGTTTTGGCAAGGCCTAGTTTCAAGAAAAGAAACATGTCGTGTAAGACGTCAAATCTGGTTTTGATCATGCAACTACCTGTATAAGGTGAATGACATAGTGTGATAGTGACAAGGTCTGGTTTTAAGGAAACGTCTTGTATAAGACCATTGGTTTTGATTGATTTGACTATTTTGATTGATTTGAAAAATGATTGTTTTGACTTGAAGACTTGTTGGCTTGTTTGTCTTGTTGATTCAAGATTTGTGTTTGAAGCTTAGATGACTATTTCGTTTTTGAGTTCACGCTGTCCCATTTATTTTGACTAACCTAATGAACCCTAAAAGACTGACCTAGGGGGCCTTGAGGGCTCATTGATAGATGGCCTTGCCTATGTAGCAATGCACAAATACCTCGTAGTTCGACATGACCCTTGACTATGTTTCAATGACAAAGGAAAGAATCATGATTTTATTTGACAAACCTAAAGGATTGACCTAATGCCTCAAGGGCACATTAACAGATGGCTTTGCCTATGTCCATTCATAGAGGCAATGCAGTTCGACAATGACAAAGACTAACATGACTACTTTGACTCTGTTTTGTGGATTTTTTGAAAGTTATGTGAATGTTTTTGTGCTTTTCACATGTTTTGATTTTTTTTGGGTTTTGAAGTTTTATGTTTTTCTTGTTTTTCTTGTTTTTTTTGTTTTTGTGAATATTTAATTTTTTTCTCTTTTTTGAATGTGTTGATTTTTTTTGTCTTTTTCTAAATGTGTTTCTGATTAGGAGAAAAATAGGTTCTGGTGGGACATGAAACCCATTACAAAATTATTTTTAAGGGACTTGCACCCTATCTAAAGAAAACATGTTGCAATATAGATAAACCATATAAGATCAACAGCCAAACAAAAGCAGCATTAAGAATACAATAGGACAAACAAGCTGCACCAGGAAAGGCAAGGGACAAAAACCCCTTAACCGAAAAAAAAAACAGGTTTTACTTGGGACCTTAAACCCTCAAGTAGATTTTTTGGGACCTAGAACCCGAAAAATAGTCATTCAAGATAGCTCCCACATCTGACAAGTTGAACCCAACAAAGACAAACCAGCTAGAAGTTAGCACCCAGCCAGAATAACTCCTTAGCACCTCAATATGAAGGAGACCCACCTCCATAGGAGTTGAAGGGAAAAAAAACTCAAGCTGAACCAACCAAACATCGTTCAACCCCACCAAACAACACCTCCCATCTTCTTCGGCAAGAACCATATCCACCTCAATAGAAGATAGCACCACCTCAATAGGACTTTCCAAATAAGACCAAAGATGCTAAAACAAAAGAACAACCCAGCCTAGCCAAGATCTCTCCACCTCAATATGAGAGGTCAAAGCCAGGCCAACAAAAAGGGTAAAAGAAACCTCCTTCAAATCCATACCAGCAGGAATAGCTCACCTCCATAGGGCCAATAAGCAGAGCCCCAAAAGTAATGACATGAAATAAAACACTCTGCATGAAAAGGAACAAAGGACCCACACTATGGATCCCGTAGAAGCATGAATAGGGGTCATGGAGAAAACCCACCACAAATGGTCCAAAAGGGACAAGACCTTCCAAACAATAGGTGACCCAACAACATAGATCAACCAAGAGAAATCACCCTCAAAGCACCACCAACAAATGATCCCTCCCATCAAACGAAAAGGGAGCAAGGAAGATCTCATGAAGAACAATAGAGAAACACACCAACGGTCGCCCCTGGATAGCATAAACCTTTGGGAAGACCAACTCCTCCACCATAGCCCACCAAAGATGCTCAAGAACCACCAAGGGGCTGAGTACAGAAGGCCAAGAAGCATAGAGAACTCTGAAGAGAACATCCACGCACCAGCCCCATAGTCCTTACCAAGTAAAGCAAGGTGGGAAACAACTCCATCTTGACATTAGAGGGAGAAAAACCCACCCGCACCACCCGCTGCACCTTCACAAACAACCCCACAAAGGGAAAAGAGGGCCAAAATCCATTCCCTCCCACACCACACCAGACTCCAATACTGTGAGACCAAAAACCCCCCATCTGGGTCTTCTTCCTCAACGTCACCTTCATCTCCCTCAACAACATTCAAATAGCAGGTCCATTTCCCACCCACTGCCTACGCCCTTCTCCTATCCATTCCCAGAAAATGAGCCTCTATCTATCAAACAAAAATCCATGAGGAACCACCAACAGAAGTAGACAAGCCAAGCCAAAATGGGCCTGCATCGTCATCCCCAGATTTGTCTCCATCACCATCCATCGATTTCAAAACTGTCTCTCTGCTCTGCTTCCTGCCTGCCACACGATTTTCTAAATGTGTTGACCTCCAATGATAAGTGTAGAATCCAATGAAGCTAGGTGTTATGAAATTTCCCCTAGTCAAGTATAAGACTAACCAATAGGTATGAGATGGGATAGGCGTTTTATTATGGATGGTAACTATAAGGATCATGAAAAATAAATGTGTATGTTTCGTACAAGCATGCAAGCAAGCACGCATAAGAATCCTAACACAAACATGATCTTTCCCCTAGTCAATCTAAAAACCAACTAGCAAGTGATGATGATGATGATGTTGTTTGACATCGAAAGGATACATCTTGAAACATCATGAGGACGATGATTATGTGATTAAAGGATCAAGGTTTGTAGTAAGGCTAGAAACAAAGCCAAAGAATTTTTTGGATGATGTACAAGGTTTCATAGAAAGATTGTATGGATTAGGCTCGTTGCATTTGGAATGACTTATTTTTTAGGACTCAATGGGATGATGGAAGGATGTTGGATAAGTGGATTGGAGTCCTTAAACCAATGACAAGGGAAATTCAAGTCTAGCAATAGGTATGGAAGGATAATGGATTGATTTTGGTAAAAGATATGAGACATGAAGATTGTTGGACAATTTTTTTTCTCTGAGGTATGGGTTTGGATAATATTATGAAGGCAATGACATGATATTTCATAGATACTATATAACCAAAGGATAGACATGTCAAGATTTTTCCTAAAGCATAATTTATGTTTGTGCCCCAATCCTTATCAAGATAAAGGTAGGTGGTAAAATGGATGGGAATGATATGTTTTAAATGGATAGATGGAAATTTCATGACAAATTTCATGCGAAGAGTATGGGAGGTGAGAAAAATTGCCCCCAAGTGTAATGGTCCATGTAGATAATTTCTCTTACACATGAAGCTTGTTTGCCAGGTTTTCATCATGGTACTTATCCAAAGCACCATAAGAATGGTTTTCACTATTGGACAAATAAATTCTCTTAACTATTTTTCTTGATTTTTTTTTGGTGTCACCAAGACGCTTGTTTGTTAGGTTTTCATCAAGGCGACAATTTTTTGGTTTTTTTTTTTTGTATTCGCATTTGTATTGTCTAGACGATCACTTTAATGGTGTTGATGTAGAGACTGGGGCCATGACATGCTAATAATGACCTTTATGAATTATTTTTCTTGTTGGGATCATAGCGCTTGCATACAACTGACTGATGTCATTATGATCCTTGTTGATACTAGAGTTAGCCTTATCAAAATACGTGCATCATGATAGAGTACCATAGGAGTACTTATGATAAAGATTTTCTACCAAGATGTGATGGATTTGTGAAGTATGATTTTTGGAATGACGGATGATGGTAGATGTCGAAGGATTGTTTGGACGTTTGGATGAATCACTTTTTATTTTCCAAACCTAGGATGTTGGATGGCAGAGTTTAGAATTTTGATTGGGATAGCGTTTGGAGCCAACAATTTTAGATGCCTTTCTTAATGACCATTTTGAAGGAGGTGGAAGTTTATTATATGTGGGAGTACTCTTTTCTTGTGGCTCCATATTTTGATTGAATTTTAGATTTGGAATATTTTCTTTGCTTGATCCATTTTTCTTTGGGATTCATTTTAACTTTATTTGTCCACTTGGATTTTTGATTAATTCAATGGCATTTGACATTTGATTTTGAACTTTTGATTTGTAATCATTTTCTTTTTGTTGGTTCCAAATGGAAGGTTTAATACATTAAGAATGATGGTTTATGGTGTGGATGGAAGGAGTGTTGGAAGCAACCTTATGGTAAGAACTACTCATAGCCTCCATTTTAATGTTTGTATTAGATAAAGTTTCCCCCAATATTGAGGAGGTACCACTAACATCATTAGATTCTCTTATTCAAGAATAGCCAAAACCTTGATGTCTATAATTTTCTTAAAAATTTATTGGTTCCAGAATCTCTTGCTCATGTAGGCCTAGTCATTTTCCTTGAAACTGCATGCTCTGACCGATTTTGTTTGTGATGGGGTATTTTTTGTTTTGAAAATAAGATGTGAACCCATCATTATGTATGTGGACACCATTACTTGGAATCTTCTCCTTTGCGAGAACACCTGATTTGATAAAAGTGGATGATTCTAGTTGATAAGATGTATTAGCTCCATTGACATATGGGATAATTTTTTAATTAACATCTTCGGTCTAATTTTGTGACATATAAGATTTAGATGGTTCTACTGGTGCTTTCAAGTTGATGTCGAAATCGTATTTATGGTCATTTTCATAGTGTCCTATGAATTCATCTATAGCTTGATCATCTATGAATATGTATAGAATAGGAGTCTCTTGTTCTAGAGGAAGATCATCTATGTGTCTTGTGGGAGTAATTGTCTCATCTAAAATGGTGGAGGTGGTTTAAATGTGGATTTCATGATAAGGGTTATATTTTGATCTACGATTGGGCTATCAGGTCTCACTTGATCTTGATTTTTTTTAGGTTTATTTTGTCATGCTTTGGATCATGCTCTTGACATATGTCTAATAATTTAGAAAATGAAAGGACATAATTTCCTTATAAGGACTCAATAGAGGGATCCTTTATGGGTTTGGTAGGCAATGGTGGACATGATTGTGATAGATGGCTAGATGGTGTATGAGTGGAAATTTGACTGGATTGTCTAACTTTCTTTTCATTTTAGAGTTGAACAAGTTTCCTTTCCGCCATCCTTAGAGAGCACTAATTACTGTAGTCTTATTGGATGGTATAGTATATTGGTATGTAGTGTATTGGAATGGACTAGTGGATGATGAGTTAAGATAATATGTAGGGGCTTGGAATGGATTAGTGGAAGCTTGAATACTATAGGAGGTAGAGGCTTGGAATGGATTAGTGGAAGATTGGTTAGGATAAGATGAGGAGTCTCAAAATGGATTTGTGGAAGGTTGGTTTCCCTTTCCAAGGTTAGGATAAATATGACTAATAGATGTTCCAAATGACTCTTGATAGTGAGGGTATATGGATGAATGGCTAGGTCTTATCAATTGTTGGTAAGAAGGGTATGTGTGTAGTTGAACATGCATTGAGGTTGATTAGTATTTAGATTTGATGAATTATCTTTTGAAGTCTATGGCTTGTTGGGCTCTACCTTTATGGATTAATTGGTATTCAACTTGACTAGCAAGCATATCAAGGTGAATTGAAGACATTGTGGTGAGGTAATTCCACTATGATGCAAATGTGATGTTATGATGAAAGGTGGAGTATGAATAAGGTATGTTATATGATGTCTAAGGTATGACTTAAGCCTAAGGTATGCAACCTAAGTGATATTTTTTGTATTTTTAAAGATATAGGGATGCATAATAACGATACCATGATTAAAGGTCAAGGTGACAATAGTCAAGGTGTGAATAAGGTAATGTCACAATGATCAAAATTAGAATTATGTTTATGACTAGGGTATGCAATATGTGAGACAAAGGGATGGAGCAGTATGATCTAGTATGAAGACTAAAACCTTTGGAGAACCTAAGATACATTTCCTAATCAAACTAAGATAGGTATAAAAACTAATCTGATTATCAATGACCTTGGGTATAGAAAATATTGATAGGATACATTGACAAGGTGGTCTCAAACTGGACCGATGAGTTGAGGAACCAACCTAAATGGCGAAGGACTAGGATGATTATTTTCTGAAAGATAAGGTCAAGAGAATATATATTTGAAGTTGTGGTCTATTCTAGGTTTGATAGGATTTCGAACCTAAGATTTATGCAAGAGGTTCACTAGATGTGATTAGGCATTTTCACTTTTAGATTAAGACATAAAATCATTAATCACAAAAATCATAATCAACTATGAAGAGAAAAGGACACACAAACATTAATAAAATGTAATAGTATCACCTAATTCATGCATCCATTGGCTAACCTTCATAACCCTTCTCCATTCTACTGTAAATATTATGTCCCTCATATCCAGTGTGCAAATATTAGCCTATGATTAAGATAAAGGAAAATATTAAATATTATTATCAACAACATGGTAGCATATAAATTCTAGATATCTGAAAATGATAAATGATAGAAATATTTATAGAGAGCCATATGGAAAATGGATGGATGAGATTGACTAATTTTTAGTTCAATCAATGGTTGAAATCAATTAAGACAAGATTGGATAAGATCAGAAGTGGAAGAGAAAGAGGAAATTAACTGATTTCATAAAAATCACTTTAGTTTGAGAGGGAAATTGCATTTTGAAATAACGAAAACATATCATTGCAAGAGGAAAAGGCGAGTTAACTTTTTGATTAAATAGAATTTTAATTCAAAAAGTGAGAGGAAAGGTAAGTTATTTAATTAGAATTTAATTAATTCGTGATAGAAGATGCCAAAAGTGAATAGTTAAATAATTGTCATAATTATTTAATTATAGTGGAAAATGATATTTAATTATAGAGGAAAGAGGACGTAATTAAATAAATATAATTTATTTAATTAATCAAAAGCAATGGAGAAATGAATTCTTTACGTCTCTCTCTCTCACTCACTCTCACACACACCTCTATCTCATCCCTACCTCTCCCTCCCCTCTCTCTCTCTCTCTCTCTCTCTCTCTCTCTCTCTCTCTCTCTCTCTCTCTCTCTATATATATATATATATATATATATCACCTATGTCTCCCTCCCTACCTCTTTCCCTCTCTACTCTATATCCATCATTTCTCTCCCTCTACATAGCTTTATCTCACCCTCTCTCTCCCTCTCCCTCTCTTTCTCTCTCACTCACTCCTCTCTATCTCACCTCCCTATATCTCTAACTCTCCTTCCATCTCTATTTATCTTTATATCCCCTTTCCCTCTTTCTACTTACCTCTCCCTCCATCACTCTATATGTCTCTCTTTGTCTCTCTATATCTCACTTATGTATATCCCTCTCTACCTCTTTCCCTATTTCTCACTCTCTCTCCCTCTCTCCCCCTCTTTCTCTTTCACTCTCTCCTCTCTATCTCACCATTATCTCCCTCTCTCTCTCTCCCACCTTCCCCCTAGTGTTTAGGGTTGAGGGTATAGGCCTAAGTTTATAAGGTATAGATATTAGGTTGAGGATATTGGGTTTAGGGTTTAAGTATAGGGTTGAGGGATAAGGTTTGAAGTTTAAGGGTATATGGTTAATTGTATAAGGTATAGGTATTAGGGTTTAAGATATTGGGTATAAGATTTAGGTTATAAGGTATAGGGTTAAGGGTTGAGAGTGTAGGGTTTAGGGTTTAAGGTTGAGGGTGTATGGTATAAGGATGAGGCATAATTTTCAAGGTTTAGGGTATAAGGTTGAGGGTGTATGGTATAGGGATGAGGTTTGAGGGTGCAGGGATTAGGGTTTAAGGAATAGGTTTAAGGGTTGAGGGTATAGAGTTAAGTGTATAGGGTATAGGGTATAGGGATCAAGGTCTAGGATATTTTGTATAGGGTTAATGGAATTGGGTTTAGGGTTGAGGTTATAAGGTACAAGGTTAAATGTAGGGTTGAGGGTATAAGGTTAAGTGTATAGGGTATAGGGATTAGGGTTTGGGATATTGAGTATACCATTTTGGGTGTAGGGTTTATGGTATAAGGTATAGGGTTAAGGGTGGAGAGTGTAGGGTTTATGGCTTAAGTATAGGGTTAAGGGATAACGTTTAGGTTTTAGGGTATAAGTTTTAGGGTATAGGGTATGGGGATGAGGGTTGAGGTTGTAGGTTTTAAGGTATAAGTTTTGAGGGTTGAGGATATAGGATTAAGTATATAGTGTATAGGGATCAATGTTTAGGATATTGGGTATAGGGTTGAGGGTATTGGGTTTATGGTTGAGGGTTTAGGATACAAGGTTGAATGTAGGTTTTAAGGTTTGAGTATAGGGTTGAGGGTTGAGTTTTGAGGGTACATTAGGTTAAGTGTATAGGGTATAGAGATTAGGGTTTAGGATATTGGGTATATGGTTTAGGGTGTAGGGTTTAGGGTATAAGGTATAGGGTTAAGGGTTGAGAGTGTAGTTTTGAAGGTTTAAGTATAGGGTTGAGGGATAATGATCAGGGTTTAGGGTATAAGGTTGAGTGTATAGGTTATAGGGATGAGGTTTGAGGGCTTAGGCTTTAGGGTTGAAGGTATAGGGTTGAGGGTTGAGGGATATTTTTCAAGGTTGAGGATATAGGGTTGAGTATATTGGGTATAAGGATTAGGGTTTAAAATATTGGGCATAAGGTTGAGGGTATTGGGTTTAGGTTTGAGGGTTTAGGGTTTAGAGTACAACAAGGTTGAATGCAGGGTGTAGGGTTTAATTTTAGGGTTGAGGGATAATGTTCAAGGTTTAGGTTATAAGGTTGAGGGTATAGGGTATAGTGGTGAGGGTGTAAGGTGTAGGTTGTAGGGTTTAGGGTTTAAGGTATAGGTTTGAGGGTTGAGGGATAGTGTTCAACGTTGAGGGTATATGATATAAGGTTGAGGATATATAGTATAGGGATGAGGTCTGATGGTGTAGGGATTAGGGTTTAAGGAATAGGGTTGAGGGTTGAGGTATAGTGTTCAAAGTTGAGGGTATAGGGTTAAGTGTATAGGGTATAGGGATTAGGTTTTAGGATATTTGGTATAGGGTTGAGGGTATTGGGTTTAGGGTACAAGGTTGAAAGTAGGGTTAATGGTTTAAGTATAGGGTTGAGGGTTGAGGTTATAAGGTTAAGTGTATAGGGTATAGGGATTAGGGTTTAGAATTTTAGGCATAGGATTTAGGGTGTAGGGTTTAGAGTATAAGGTATACGATTAAGGGTTGAGAGTATAGGGTTTAGGGTTTAAGTATAATGTTAAGGGATAATTTTTAGGGTTTTGGTATAAAGTTGAGGGTATAGGGTATAAGGATGAGGTTTGATGGTGTAGAGTTTGTTGAACACTCTTAATACTAAGAGGGGGGTGAAACATTATTCTATTAAACCATTGAAACATTATCCATCCAATTACCAAAGAAAATTTCACTAATATAAGAAAAGAAATAATGAAACATCCACAACATCACATAACACATGAACACCAAGATTTTACGTGGAAAACCCAAAATGGGAAAAACCATGTTGAGTGTTATCTCACAATATATTCTATCTGGATATAGTATATTACAAAAATTCTCACTGTAGGTGGACTCATTATCAAAAAAGAATAAGATAGAGAATAGAAGGGGTGGTTCACAACCTATTGACCTATTACAATTGCATATATAGTATGCTATATTACAGCTCCAATGAAGTACAAAATCAATCATTGTAAGTTGGTCTAGATCAATGCTATGCTTTGCATTGAATTCACACAATTTGCAAAAATATCATTACATTCGCATCAAACACATGTAGGTGGGACACTATAATTTTCATCTATCACTCATCACTCACACATCATCATCAAAAAACTGAAATCAATATCCTATATATATCCACATCACATGCAAATTCAATTAGGTTGGCCTAATTGGAAGTAACATACAAAATTGAAATTTTCATCAAAAAATTTCATCTAGTATTCACACCTTAATTCAAAATTCAAATCTCCTCAAGATAGGTCAGGATAGACCTAATATAGGTCCCACATATAAGATAAAGTTACTTATTCATCCTTTGCAAAACACTAAATGTGTTAGGTCGGTCCCAAATAAAACCTAAACACAAAATCCTTTATCTGTTTACCCTATTCTCCACATGTAGAGCTCAAAAAATTGATCCCATATGAAATTTCTACACAACTAATAGATCTAGAAGCTTATCTTCAACATTACAACACAAAATATTCATCCATGAAGGAATGTGGAATCTCCCACACCAACACTCTATACCAGAAATTACTGAAATATACCTAACTAAACCCTGTCATTCATATCCTCCAGGATAATTCATAATTCAAAAAAATATCTTAGATTTGGATGCATAATATGTTCACTAAATTACATAAGAATTGTAGATTTATATCTCTATTTTTGGTGGAGTGCGGACCCAAAAATTGACGCACTGAACCACTGTACAAGCAGGTTTGATAGGCAATTTTTTTAGTAGCTATACTTTCTAGACCAACTTATCATATGCAAATGTCTTCAACACAAAAATGTTGACATCAATGACAACATTGGATCTGAACCACAAAATTTAAGTGGATGCTTTGTGTGAGGGTAATAGAGTGGGTCCTCTACAACTTCCTAGGGATTGTCCTAGAAGGAAGGGGGTTTTCTTTCACCTTCGGGGGCACCTTTAAATCTTACGATTCATTCAATGTAAGGGGAGTGATACCCTAAGGGAATGAAGTGTGTGAAGGTACTGAAATGTATTATGAAAATATAACTACTTAGCCCTTAAACTAATAACATTTGTGTTGCTAGAAAACACATGGTGTAATGTAATAGATATGAAAGCAATAAGAGTAAACTAATCTAACAAAACAAAGAAGTGCACCTAGAAACCAAAGAGGGTTGGAACTAGGATTGTAGAAATCATTGGAAAATTGGAAAATCAAGGTTTTGAGTTGTCTAGGACACTTATGCCCAGTGGGGCGACTTAGTCCCTTTTCAGGAAATTTGCTTTGGGAGTCATTTTTGCCAAAAGGGTCCGCGAATCTCAAAATTTCAATGTCAGAAAGCCTCAATGGGACTAGGTCGCCATTATGGGCGACCTAGTCCCTTTCTTCTTTTCTAAGAAACTAAAAGTGGACTTGTGTGCCTTAGGTCTGTGTTATGCTTCTTTATGGGAATCATGTCCAAAACTTGCAAAATAACCTGTAAAACAAAATATATTTGTGTTTCTAATGTGGTTGGTATTTAAACTTGAAATGAAGTGGAAATCTACATAAAACCCTAGCCCTAAGTGTGTCTAGAACTAGGGAAGCCTAAAACAAAGCAAAACCCTATTCTATTGTGCTAGAATAAGATGTATGTAATAAATTTGAAATGATGCAAGACTCTAAACCCTAGAAATCCTACAATATTGCAAATGAAAACAACAAGGAATGCAAATGGATTGAAGGTAGAAGATGGAGGCACTTTGAAATTAGTCTTGAGGAATGATTTGGTGGCTATTTGCACCTCCTCAACCTAGATTTCTCCATGAATCTCCATAGGAATCTATCTTCAACCTTGTAAATGTGTGATCTTAGATGTAAAGTGAGCTTCAAGACCTAAAAAAAGCCCTAGTTTTTTTGTTTAAAAGCTTCGAATTTTGTTGTGTGTCAGATGAATCTTCTTGAGGAAGATGTTTTTGCACTTGATTTTGGATTTGAGTGCAAAAAATGAGCAAGAGAGAGGCAAAATGACCTAAAAAAAAGTATATATAAGCAACATGACCTAATTGTCAGGAATTTTGACCTAAGAAGCTGACACCCATTGGGGATTTTTGGCTAATTATTCCTTTTCCCGCTTAAAACATGAAAAATCCACAAAAAAGGATTAGGTCGCCAACTTGGGTGACCTAGTCCCACTAAGGGATTTTTAAGTGGGAACGGTCCTTTTTAAATGATTTGATGTGTTTTGTCGGGGATTGAATGATCCCTTGGGTGTATCAGGCCTCTAAGTCAAAATTAACAACCTTAGGGGCCTATAAATGTTGTTTTAGGGTAAAAATTGGTGAGATAGGACTTAAAGTGGAACCAAAATGGGCACAAAATTGTCCTTTTATTCAAAGGTATACAATTTTTGGTGACACATTTAGCCCCCACTTTAGCGTCCATATGAATCTATGTGCATATGCAAGATAAAGGACTCTAAAACAAACAATGCACTTTCATTTTTATAAAAGGATACTCATTTAAAAGGCGGGAGAATGAAGCCCCTAGTGTAGTTATCTGCAAAACCACAATGTTAGGAACGCATCTTAAAACACAAATTTGTTTGAAGTCCTAGAAATCCTCTTATCTAAACCCTAGTGATCAAATTTGAGGGTATATGTATACCCCACCTTGATTTCGCTTCTTTTATGGAGGTTGAATCAAGGTAGTTGCCTAACCACGTCGAATAAGGGCATGCATATCGAAGGGAATTTCCAAGTACCATGCCTCATAGCGATAGGTGAATGATGATGTAGGGTGTGGAAACATGATTCTAACACCAAAAATGACATCAACAATGGAGTTCACTAGCACCCATAATGTTGATTTTAATGAAAAAGCACACTAAAAGATTAACAAAGTGAAAAGGTACAAATGTGCACATGTGTGTAAAAGTGAGTTAATTAAAAAGAAAAAGAAAAAAGAGTAAAATTCACTTAATTTTCTCATTTACCTTTTGCAGTGTTGGAGATTGAAAAGGAGAGAGTGACAGCATGCTTAGCTCATGTGGTTTTACCCCCGTGAGATTGGATGTTTTGCATGACCAGGTGGCGAGCGACAACCTCCAATATGAGGTTGATTGATTTTGGAACCTGATATTTTATCATTTTTCAATTATAGAATGAATTTAATGCTTATTTAGAGTATATTAGGATCCTGGATCTTATTTTTGTAAAGTGTCCCTTTTGTTTGCAAAGTGTCCCAAAAGGGTTCTAAAGTGTCTAGGGCCATAGAAAGAGCACACTAGAACAACATTAGCACACTTACTGAATTATAGTAAAATTGAAGAAATTAGATGATTCAGACAACAAATTTTGATATTTTGCATAGGTACCGACACGGTCTCGGCAGCGGTTAGGTGGGAGACAACTAAGTTTCCTCAGAGACCTAGCGCCAGCCCTACCACCAGTAGAGATGGAGCACCTACAGGTAGTGGGGATCTATTGGGCCTACCTTATGCCACCGATGAGATACCATGATGTGATGCCGATGGCACTATACGAGAGGTGGAATGCAGATACCTACACATTTCACTTGTCCATAGGAGAGATGATAATTACACTAGAGGATTTCCATCACATTCTTCAAGTTCCTATTCGAGGAGAGTGCATACGACTACAGAGGGGATGGTCCTTCCTAGAGCAGTGGGAAGATATGCAGTACTTCTTAGAGGGTCTCTTTCATGATGATAGGGTAACTGGATGGATAGAGCTATCGATGCTACTATATTAATGAGCACCCGTGGTGAGACAAATCATGATGCACATAGTAGCACTAGTCCTATTACTAGATGGGCGAGTAGCACATCTGGAGGGCAGACCGGTACACCTGATATGAGGCATGGAAAAGCATCAAATAGTATATGCCTGGGGCTGATGCATTCTAACACATATGTATTATAACCTCAGGTGGTTCATGTTTTGAGAGCTAGATAGTATGGTACATTGCATGCTTCTACAGATATGGTGCTTAGAGCACATCACATGCACACAACTAGTGGGCTTCCCATGTTCAACAACAGTGGGATATCCATGGGCATTCGAGTATCCATTATGATGATTATGGTAGTATGGTGATCTTCACTTTTGGAGAGTGAGATTCGACCAACTAGATGAGGAGGACATCCTATGGAGGCCATACCAGCTTGTCCTTCAGTGGCCTGATTACACCATACATCTCAGGATATTACAAATGACCAAGTTTCTGGTAGGTCAACACGATCACATAGTGTGGCCATTCTACTATAATCAGGTCATGAGACAATTCAGACAAGTACAGACACCGCCACAAGCATGAGCATCATTCAGGAGGTTTTTCCATAGTGCACGATGACCGGGAGACATAACGTGATTCACACTAGATGATGTCAGTGAGAGTGAAAGCCTATTTAGATCAAGACCAGCCACTGATTGATGATGTGGATGATGTCGGGGCCACATGGGACCATTAGGAGTGGTGGAGGGCCTCATGACCAAATCCATTGTTTCCTATCAATGAGCCAGTAGGAGAGGCCAAACCAATACCAAATGAGGGAGAGGTGAGGGAGAGAGGACATGGCCGAGGAGACACGATACAAGGCTGCAGAAATTTTTACAAATATTATCGTTGAGGATTACGATGAGGATGTAGACCCAGAATATGATAGGCAGTAGGGAGAGGAGGAGGAGGAGGAGGAGGAGGAGGAGGAGGAGGAGGAGGGGGAGAGAGGAGAGGAGCCACCTCTGAGTGAGGATGATGATGTCATAGTCGAGGATCAAGATGAGCAGAGAGATCTCTCACATGTTCATAGAAATAGATCCTAGACAAGAGAAGCAGTAGGTGCCATCACTCACTACCAAGGGGAGGTGAGTACATCATCCATGCCCCTTGCACAGGATGAGGTCGAAATTCCACCCTCTACCAGAGATATAGGTGATGAAATTTAATGTTGGTTGATGTATTTTATTTTTGATTTAATGCATATATATGTATATGATGATGTGTTACTAATTAGACTTTTATTTGATTTTTCAGGGCCTGTGAAGGGTTGGCAAGAGTTCCTACAATAGGCGGCCATAGAGATAGTGCCAGCTACCTTTGATGAAGATGACATGGATACTGACTACATGCCCCACCTATTGTGGAGTGTGAGATAGAGACATTGAGATCCTTCATGAGATTGGGGGCAACCTATGAGGGCCTGAGGAGGCAGGTTCACCAAGTGAGAGCTACACCATAGGCACAACTATCATGGCCTCCAACAGAGGTGGAGAGATTGGAGAGAGATTTGTCACAGGTGCGAGTAGAGATAATAGATAGCAGGTGAGAATCGATTGGCACTCACGTAGATGGGAGGATTAGAGTATGCACTCAGAGTTAGTGGATCTCGGTCATGATCACGCATGACCATCTCCTGATGCCCTACTACTAATACAACATGAGTAACATATCCTGAGGGATCTGGTAATCACAGTTCGCAGTGACACTGTGTATTATGATGATATGTATAAAATAATTTTGATATATATATTTGCATTTGTAGTTTGTATGATGTGATTTAATTGCGTGGATGTTAAATGACAATGTGATTAATTAAATATTTTTGTATTTAATTAATGGTAACATGATTTAATAGAGTGTATGTGATGCAATTACAATAGATTTAGAATATATGGTTAGATTAAAAAATTTAAGATTAATATGTTATGCACTTATGATTATAAAGAACATAACACATAAAAGGGGAAAGAGGTTGAATAGTATGAAATCTAAATTAATTGGAAAAATGAATTAAACAATCGCGTTAGTGTTCAGGACACAAACATGATGATGTGTCAAGAATGAAGCAATGAGATAGCCCATAGGATAAAATCCAATAGCCGCTATCAACACTTCTTTATAAATCATACTATTCAAGAGGGGATTAGACATAATATCGACACAAATGCATGAAATTAATGGGATCATGAAGGGGAGTATCATCACGCTCGATTAAGGTATAGGCATCATATCCATAGTTGGAGTCGATCACGTAGGGACCAAGCAAATTAGGACTGAATTTACCTTTGTCGACGTAATCGGCGGTGGTATTACATTGGTTTTCATATAAAACCAAATCACCCTTGTTAAAGGTTTGAGGGATGACACTTACATCATGTTTTTGTTGCAACTGTTTAGCATAAGCTTGAAGGTGCTCAAGAGCATTGATGCATTGCTCATCAAGCATTTCAAGTTGGTGTATATGTTGTTCCACATAAGTGTCATTATCAATGAGACTTTGGAGAGAAATTCGTAATGTGGGGATTTCTAGTTCCAAAGGGAGAATAGCTTTAGTACCGTAAACAAGGTTAAAAGGAGTATTTCCCATAGAGGAACAAATGTTTGTGTTATACGCCCATAATGCATATTGTAATTGCGTATGCCAATATTTTTGGTTTTGATTGACATTCTTGCTAAGGATTTTCTCCAAGATCTTATTAGTACTTTTGGTTTGACCATTAGATTGATCGTAGTAAGGTGTGGAGAAGCGATGTTGGATATGGAAGTTCTCAAGGAACTTCTTCACCTCATTGTTCTTAAAGGGAGTACCATTATCTAAGACGAACGTGGAAGAGAGACCAAAGCGAGCGATGATGTGTTCCAATAGGAAACAACATATCACATCAGCAGTTGTGGAGTGAAGGATGATAGCTTCAACCCATTTGGTGAAATAATCAGTAGCAATGATAATGAATGTATGCCCAACAGAAGAGGGTGGGGATATTTTTCCAATGAGGTCTAAACCCCACATAGAGAATGACCAGATAGGTATTTGGGAAGGAAGTTTCGAAGTAGGTGTGTGAATCAAATGACTATGTTCCTGACATTGATGGCATCGTTTAACATTCGCATAACAATCTATTTCCATGTTTTTCCAATAATATCCCATAAACAGGAGTTTTTGCACCAAGGTCCTTCCTCCAAAATGTCCTCCACAAGTATCAGAATGGGCTTGTTCAAGATTGATATGGGTTTCAACATCCTTGAAGCATCGTAGAAGGATTCCATCGAAGGATCTCTAATACAATGTGTCTGCAAGGACGAAATACCTAGTGGCTAACTTTTTGAAACGTTGATGGATATTTTTAGTGGTGGGTTTGAGAATGGTGCCATATTTTAAATAATTGTAGATGGCATCGTACCATTCACATGGATTATCGAAAAAAGTGGGATAGATATCAAGAGGTTGATCACTAATGGAGGGTTTCATGATGGGGTGGATGGTGAAGACTATATGTTCAAAAGGGTCAACAGAAGAGACAAGAGAGGCTACACTCGCCATTGCATCCATGTGGTGATTATCTTTTCGAGGGATATTATCAATGGTAAAGGAGTCAAACTGGTCTAATATATTAAGAACAAGCTCCTCATATCGTGAGATTTTATCATGTTTAGTTTGATAGAGACCATTAATTTGTTTAATGATTAATTGTGAGTCACCATAGATCTTAATATTTTTAACCTTTAAGATAAGAGCAGTGCATAACCCAGCAAGTAGAGCTTCATACTCAGTTGTATTATTTGTACATAGGAAATTGAGATGATAGGATAAGGGAATAGGCTTACCAACACATGGAATTAAAATAACTCCAACACTGGAGCCTGTTCGACACTTGGATCCATCAAAGTACAACTCCCATGTTGGAATGTCTATAGTAAACACACTATCATCAGGGAAAGAATCATTGGTGGGTAATGAGGAAGGAGCATCAGCTAAATGGTCGGTTAAGGATTAACCCTTGATTTCTTTTTGAGCAATAAACTTAAGGTCAAACTCAATTAACAACATGACCCATTTAGCAAGATGTCCTAACAGATCTATTTTAGAAAAAATATAGCTTAAAGGGTCAAACCTTGCCATCTCATTTACTTCAGCATTGAGTAAGTAATGTTGCAACTTACTAGTAGTGAATACAAGAGTGAGACATTGTTTTTCAATGGTAGAGTAATGAGTCTCAAAATCAAGGAGCGTGCGACTAATATAATAGACAAGATGCTCTTTACTATTGGAATCCTTTTGAGCCAACAATGCTATGAGAGCATGAGAAAAAGCAGCGATATAGAGGATGAAAGGTTGATTGGCTATAGCAGGCTATAAAACAGATGGGAGTTATGAGGTTCTTTCAAATTTTCAAAGGCTTGTTTACAGTCCTCATTCCAATCGAAAGTAACACCATTTTTAAGAAGATGAGTAAAGGGTAAAGTACGATTGGCTAAGAAAGTGATGAAATGATGAATGGCTTGTATTTGTCCTTGTAATGTACATAATTGGGAAATATTACAAGGAGCTGGCATATTGATGATAGAATCAATTTTCTTTGTATCCACCTCAATGCCTCTATGAGATATGATAAACCCTAAAAGTTTACCACTATCTACTCCAAAGACACTTTATAGGATTTAGGCACATGTTGTATTTGTGCATACGATCAAAGATTTGATGGAGGATATGCACATTATCTTGGTGGGTTAAGGATTTGGCAAGAATTTCTTCAACATAGTCTTCTAATATTTTGTGAATATAATCATGGAATATTAAGGTCATCGCTCACTGGTAAGTAGCGCCAGTGTTCTTTAAACCAAAGGGAATCATAACCCAAAAAATGTGCCCCAAGCGGACATAAAATCCATCTTGTATTGATCTTTCGAGTTAATAAATATTTTATTATACCTAGAAAATCCATCCATAAAGGATAAAAAAGCATGTCCAGTAGTGCAATCCATGATCATATCGATGTTAGGAAGAGGAAAGTTGTCTTTTAAAGAGGGCTTATTCAGATCTCTAAAATTTGGATACATATCCTAACATGATTATCAGGTTTTTCCACTACAAAAATGTTTGAAATCCAAGGAGAATAATCAATGGAATGAATAAAACCTGCGTCAAGGAGTTTTTTGAGTTCTCCTTTAACATGCAAGGCAACCTTGGGATTCATTGATTGAATCTTTTGGTGATCAAGTTTAATTCTTAGCAAGGACAATGTTATGGGTCACTATCTAGGGATCTATTCCTGGAGTGTTTGAATATTTCCAAGCAAATAGCTTAGGAAAGGTATGAAGTAAGGTTGCAAGATCCTCTTGTTCTTCATCATCTAGGTACTTCCCAATTTTAATTATTTTTTCTTTATCATCGATATCCATGGGGACATAAAGGGTATCTACTAAAGGGAGTGCATTAGATTTGAGAGTGTCAGGATCATATGGTTCCAAGCTAGGATGAGGTTTGTTAATAGCACCAACGGTGGACTCTGAACTCAACATAGCATAAGAGGCATGCCTCTTGGAGTAAGGAGTATCTGAAACACCTAAGAGATGTTTTAAAATATCCTCATCATGAACATAGGTGAAGATGGGAGCATCCGCATCAAGAAATTTAGGGTGTTTAAGCGTAAGGGTGGTTCTTGATGTGCATGATATAGTATTGATGTTGAGAGAGGGTCGTTTATTGGCATTTGTAGCTTAAGAAAAGGAAAACCTGAGACCCGTTTTAGTTCCTTGTGTATTAGGTTCAATGGGGACACATATACCTTGTTCATGCTTGTCCCACCCTTGACCCTTGTAACCCAATTGCTTGAGAAGATCATAACCACGTCCATAAAGTCTTTCCATTTCTTGTGGGTTAGGGGGTTGTTGATAATATATTTTATTAAAATTTGTTTCATATGTGGCATGTTCATCCAAAAGAGGTGAGGTAGATATGGGGGAAGGGTGTTCCTCTTGTTGGGTGGAGAGGATAGTATATTCATCATTTTGAGTGTCCTCTTTGCGTGTGAGGCTACACTCACCCATAAAGGAAGGAGTAAACTCTAAAGAGCCCTAATCATCACCAAGTAAATTAAACTTGGTTTTATCTTCATGATGATATTTCTCGAAAGGGGAAATGTTTGAGGTGGGAATGAGGGTATGAAGAGGAATGGAGGTGCCCTTTTAAATTTGCAAACAACTCTCAGGTTCGAGATCAATGTCGATTTGGTAAACTTTATCATTATAGACATCTTACATTTTGCGATTAAGGTCGAGGGTACTGCTTGCATCTTGTGAATAAATGGTCATCCCAAGAGGAGATTATAAGAAATGTCATAAGGCATGACATGGATAGGAGTCTGCAGCATAACCATTATGATGGTAATAGGTAAGGTGATGACACCAAGAGGTTTTTTGGTAACATTTTTGAATCCTCTAATGGATAAGGAATCAGATTGGATTTACGATTGGTCCACATGTAACCTATTGAGAAGCTTCACACTGCACACATTTAGGGTAGAGGCATTATCAACCAAGGTTCTTTTGATACCTATCTGATCATATTGAGTTATGATCATAAATGCCTCATTTTGTCGATGTAATTCTAATGGTGGCAACTCATGTTGATAGAAAGTAATATCCAAATTGGATGTATTCATGTCATGTAGGAGATCTGCCACATCATTAGTGTTCATACCAGAAGGGACCACTATCTATTGTAAGGCTGTTTGAAGCATGGAGTGATAGTTAGGGGAATTTTGAAGGAGATCCCAAGGGGATATTTTTGCCAGAGTGTTTTTAAGTTCAACCAAATCAAACCCCCTGAGTTGTGAGTTGAAATGAGGAGTTGCGGGTAAGATGGGGTTGGGTAATGGTAGGGAAGTGGAGGGGGGTAGTTTTTAGGGATGTGGGTTATTACGGGTATAATGAGTGTGAGAAACTGTATCATTCTTAGGAGGATAAAGGGTAAACTCAGGTTGGGTTGAGGTTGGAGGTTTAGGACAAGGTGGGTAAAGAACGAATTGGGGATGGATGACATTGACATCTTTTTTGTTTGTTGGGGTATCACAACAAACCATAGTGGATGAAGTGGGAGAGATGAAGTCTTGGAGGACATCATCTAACATACCCATATCTTCACAACTAAAGGGTTTGGAAGACAAGGGAGGGGAAGTTATAACTAAATCATCACCAATCTTATTGGATGAAGTGAGTGAGAGGAAGCTTTGAAGAGCTTCATCTAACTGATCAAAATCATCACAACGAAAAGATTTTGATGATATAGTGTTCCTATAGTGAACAAATGTTTGCATTATATTATGTGAGTTATCTATGTTTTCAGGTTTATGTGTCACAGAATGTACTTTGAAAGAACTTGGAACTAAAGCAGAAAGGGAAACATGTAATGCTTTAATACTACTTTAAAATGTCATTTTAAACTAGGAATAAGCATATAATAGAGAAAATCAAAACTAAAACCTCGCATTAACAGGAAGAAACAAAGAGTGTAGAAACTAGAAAACAAATTCAGAGAATACTGATGCAAAATTCCTACTAGGACTAGGTCGCCCAGGTGAGCAACTTAGTCCTAGTATGAATTTTTTAAGTTTTTAAGGTATTTTCTGATGGAAAATGATTTTTTTTGGAAATGAACATGCAAAGATATAATATGTAGGTGAAATTTTGGCATTAGGAAAGGAAATAAATGACAACTTTGATTTTTTTCACTAATGCAAAATGAAAAACCCTAGGATGCTTGTTTACACAATGCAAAATTCAATGCAATGCTCAAGAAAGAGCTCCTAGTATGTCAATGCAAAGAAAATTAGAAGTATGTAATGTGTTGCAATGCAGGTTCACCAAAATGAACAACAAAATTTAAGTGGGTGCTTTGTGTGAGGGTAACAGAGTGGGTCCTCTACAACTTCCTAGGGATTATCCTAGAAGGAAAAGGGTTTTCTTTCACCTCTAGGGGAACCTTTAAATCTTGTGATTCGTTCAATGTAAGGGGAGTGATACCCTAAGGGAATGAAGTGTGTGAAGGTATTGAAATGCATTATGAAAATATAACTACTTAGCCCTTAAACTAATAACATTTGTATTGTTGGAAAAAACATGGTGTAATGTAGTAGAAATGAAAGAAATAAGAGTAAACTAATCTAACAGAACATAGAAGTGCACTTGGAAATGAAAGAGGGTTGGAACTAGGATTGTGGAAATAACTGGATAACTGGAAAATCAGGGTTTTGAGCTATCTGGGACATTTACACCTACTGGGGCAACCTAGTACCTTTTAAGGAAATCTACTCTGGGAGTCATTTCTACCAAAAGGGTCCTCGAATCTCAAATTTTTAGTGTCAAAAAGCCTTAATGGGACTAGGTCACCATTATGGGTGACCTAGTCCCTTTCTACTTTTCTGAGAAATTGAAACTGGACTCGGGTGCCTTAGGTCCATTTTTTGCTTCTCCACGGGAATCCTATCCAAAACCTACAAAATAACTTGCAAAACGGAATTTATTTGTGTTTCTAATGTGGGGTTTGCCTTGGTCAAACCCCTAGTTGGTATTCAAACTTGAGATGAAGTGGAAATTTGGATAAAACCCTAGCCCTAAGTGGGTCTAGAACTAGGAAAACCTGAAACAAAGTAAAACCTTATTCTATTGTGCTAGAATAAGATGTATGTAATAGATTTGAAATGATGCAAGACTTTAAACCCTAGAAATCCTACAACATTGCAAATGAAAACAAAAAGGAATGCAAATGGGTTGAAGGTAGAAGATGGAGGAACTTTGAAATTAGTCTTTAGGAATGATTTGGTGGCTAGTTGCACCTCCTCAATCTATATTTCTCCATGAATCTCCATAGGAATCTATCTTCTACCTTTTCAATGTATGATCTTAGATGTAAAGTGAGCTTCAAGACTTGCAAAAAACCCTAGTATTATTGTCTAAAAGCTTCAACTTTTGTTGTGTGTGAGATGAATCTTCTTGAGGAAGATGTTTCTGCACTTGATTTTGGAATTGAGTGTGAAAAATGAGCAAGAGAGAGAGGAAAAATGACATAAAAACAAGTATATATAAGAAATATGACCTAATTGTCAGGAATTTTGACCTAAGAAGCAGACACCCATCGAGGATTTTTGGTTAATTATTCATTTTCTGGCTCAAAACTTGAAAAATCCACAAAAGGACTAGGTCACCAACTTGCGTGACCTAGTCCCACTAAGGGATTTTTAAGTAGGAACGGTACTTTTTAAATGCTTTTGATGTGTTTTTCCGGGGATTGAATGATCCCTTGGGTGTATCAGTTCTCTAAGTCAAAATTAACAACCTTAGGGGCCCATAAATGTTGTTTTAGGGTGAAAATTGGTGAGACGGGACTTAAAGTGGGACCAAAACGGGCACAAAATAGTCCTTTTCTTCAAAGGTATACATTTTTTGGCGACACGGGATCATGCATTAAGTGTATACCATGCTTATGTTTTAAGACTGCATCATCTTCCAATAGGGTTTAGGGTTTAAGGTATAGGTTTGAGTGTTGAAGGATAGTGTTCAAGGTTGAGGGTATAGGGTTAAGTATATAGGGTATAGGGATTAGGGTTTAGGATATTGGGTGTAGGGTTGAGGGTATTGGGTTTAGGGTTGAGGGTTTATGGTACAACGTTTTATGTAGGCTTTAGGGTTTAAGTATAGGTTAAGTGTATAGGTTATAGGGATTAGGGTGTATGGTTTGTGGTATAAGGTATAGGTTTGAGGGTTGAGAGTGTAGGATTTTGGGTTTAAGTATAGGTTTGAGGGATAATGTTCATGGTTTAGGGTATAAGGTTGAGGGTATAAGGTATATGGATGATGGTTGAGGGTGTAGGGTTTAGGGTTTAAGGTATAAGTTTGAGGATTGAGGGATAATGTACAGGGTTGAGAGTATAGGGTTAATTATATAAGGTAAAGGTATATTGGGTATAGGGTGTTGACCCCTTTGACATTGGATAAGTTTGGAATTGATTTCAAGATGGAATTCACCTTGATGCATATTTGAAAGGCATGAGATATTATAGTGTTGGTTGATATTTGGTGATAATTGGTTATCATTATGATTTTATTATGGCAGCAATAGTTCATAAAGTCATGGATTTTGACTTAGCATATAGTGTCTTGGAATGAAGGCCAACATAAGGAAACAAGCATTATGATGTTTTTTTGTGATATTCATGCAAAATAAATATGATGAAAAAGGTCAACTTAATGATGTTCGAGTTTTTGATATACAAAATGAAAAGAAATGAAATGTCTCGACATCATTCACCCTAAAAGTTAAAAATTTGACAAAATTTGAATGCATTTGGTTGTGGTTGAGTTAGGGCTCGAGGAAACATGAAGATTTGTGGTTTGGCGAAAGAAAGGAATGGTTTTAGGTAGTGATGGGTTCTTCTCAGTCTCGACAAGGGTTTTTAACTTCATTCTTGCCAAGGACATACATGTTTGGTAACCTTGTTTTTAACCCTTGTTTATTATTTTTTGTTATTGTTGTGAAATTTATTCCAAGGGATTCAAAATGTAGATTGTTGATTAATAGTCTTTCTATTTGAGATCTTAGTTTCATTGGGTCTCAAAGGTGAGGTTTTGTTGCATATTATCACAATGGCTTATCTTGTTTTTGTGTTCCCCTATTTCATTGTCTTTCGGCTTCTCTTGTTTTTATGTTCCCTTGTCTCATGGTCTTTGTCAACCTAGGTCTTACAATGTGGTTATGGTGTTTCAATTATCTATAGTTGTTAGGTTAACAAGGGTTTCTCTTTTTTTATTTTTTGACCTTGTATTAATATTCAAACACATAATGTGTCGATTCTTTCATTTATGTAATATATGTGGTTGGTTGTTGAGTTTACTCAATACCTTGTTGCTAGGGCTTGATGTTCTCGATGGAGTTAATGAGGGTTTATGTGGTGCATCGGTGTGGGGAATTTTATTTAGTTTGTATACCCTATTTTGGGCATTATGTTAACCATGTTTAAATGCATTATACAAAGGTTTACATTGCATAATGTTTATTCTATTAACAAAAGTTTAAAATATTTTTAAATGCTTCTCTACGTTGAATGTTGAAAGTAGTTATGAAAGGTTATATTGGAATTTGATGAAGGGAAGTCAAATACACATATTTTTTATGAAGGGAAATGTTACCTGGATGTTATAAAAGAAGTGACATGGTCACTATGTTGGGTTCGATGCAGATATGTGATTTATACTTTGTTAAGAGTTATTAATGTTTTCATGTTGAAAGCATTGATGAGCAATTTATTTTGAAATTTGTCAAAGAACTTTAAGTGTTGGTTGTATTTACATATAGATTCTTGATTCTCCAATGAAAATGAGACAATCAAGAAATGTTTTGTAATGAAATAGAGATTTCACTCTGTCCCTTTATTTTTAAAAATCATTTTGATGTGAAAATGTTTTTCTAGTGAGGCAGTTGTATTTTCTAGTGAGGCATACCTATAACCAGTGAGGTTCATTTTCTAGTGATGCATGTTGTGTAGCTAGTGAGGCTTTTCCAGTGAGGCATATTTCGTAGTCAGTGAGGCTTTTCTAGTGAGGCACAAAAAGTAGCTAGTGAGGCTCTATAATCAGTGGGATTCTATTAAGCTAGTGAGGCAATTTTCTTGAGTGGTTTTTTATCCCTATGAGGGCTTTCCACATAAAAATGTTATGTTATGGTTCTTTTTTGATCTATGTGGTTATCATGATTCATGTAATTTTTTCTTGCTACATTATTTATCTACTTTGCAACAATTGAGTTTTCATTTTGTTTAAAGGTCTACTATTGGCTATCACATTCCGTTACACTCTTGAAATTGAACATTCAATGATTACAGAGATTATGTGTTTTGAAATACTATTGAGTTGAAGTTGATTATTGAAACACTGATTCACCCCCCTCTCAATGTTTCATGTACTCAAAAAAGTGGTATCAGAGCCATACCCTTGCATAAGTCTAACTAACTTAACGGGTTCCTTGTAGTGAAGTACTCATTATGGAAAAAAGTAAAAGAAATACCGAACAGAATCATGAACAAAAAACACCACTTAAACCTAGTACAAAAGATGATTTTGTAGTGAAGAGTGTAGAAAAAGGAGATCACTTAGTGATTGATTTTGAACAATATTTTGATGAAAAGGAATATGAGATTGATATGGAAGGTGAACTCATCTATTCTATTGATGAAATTAAGAAACTTAGAATGGAGAATCAAAGGTTAAAATTGCAATTGGAAGATTCTAGAAAAGTTGAGACAACTTGTACGAAGTTGCAAACCAAAGTAGAAGATTGTCAAAAGATAGAGGCTGAAGTTTTGTCTCTAAGAACACAACTAGAGGAAAAATCTCTACTAAAAGAAAACGCTATAAAGATGAGTTGATTGTAAATCTGAAATTAGGGATTGAAGAAAACAAGAGGATAGAAGATATGACAAGGTCTGATTTGGAAGTCAAAACGGTTGAATGCCAAAAACTAGAAGGAGAAATAGTCTCTATAAGGAAAGATCTTCAGAATGTTATGATGCAGTTAGAAAAGAATCATAAATTTGATGAGAGAACCAAAAAATTGAATGAGATGTTATGTAAGAAGAAACGTCAAAAGGACTCTACTAGATTGCGTAAGAAGGATAGATTTCTGGAGTTGAAAAAACTCCAAGAAAGAAGATAGATCTAAGATATCACACTGCTACCCAGGGCTAAGCCTAAATAAAAGAAGAAATAAAAATTTAAGACTACTGATAGTAGATAGTTCAAGGATTTCAACAATGGAAGAAGAAGAAGTAGAGCCAACTAGAACCAGATCACAGGATCTCCACCTACTTGGAAAGTTCAATCAGTGAGATACAATTATTCATTTCCTGGTTACTATTATTCATGTAATGGTTATGGGCATAAAGTAAGTTATTGTAGAAGAAGGTTTAAAAGGAGTAAATATGCATTCTCTAGGAATATGAATGTTATATATTATAAATATCATAACCATGGTCATGTTGCAAAGTATTGTAGAAATAGGAGGTTTGTGAAACAGGAGAGAAGAAATTATCGCTTACATAAGGAAAAGACAAAGTCACAAGCATCTATTGACAAGAAGAAACTAGAGAAGAAGGTTTAGAGAAGAAAACAAAAGAAAGAGGTAGAAGAATATAAGCTTGTGCATGCTACACAAGAACCATCAGTTAATGCATAAAAATTATCATGAAGTGAGGTGGATATGATAATTGATATCTCATTTTAAACCTCTTAGTAGAAAAGAAGTTGTATCTTTGTAGTGATTTGGAATTTTGATGTTGGTAATAGTTATATTTTTTGAAGACTACTATATTTCTTGATCTTTGGTAATAGTGAACTTGAATTATTTGCATTCAAACAAGGATTTAATGATGCTCATTATAGAGTTTTTACTAATGCTCGGTTGATTTGATACATGATATGCTATGCGTGTGTGGATAGTTCAATGAAGGGGTTGCAGTCGATTAATGCACTTGGTGCAAGCTTGATTAATGATAGTGATTTTGTTGAGTATTCTCTTTTTTCCATTGGTGCCTTTGGTTCAATGCTTTAGAGAGTAATATATCCCTTTATATCTTTATTATGTCTTGTTGCTATGTATAATGAAGTTCATTTTTGGGCTTGCTATCGATCCTTGAGTTTATGATGTGTTGATTGTTTCACAGTGACTTGCTTTCTTTGTCTTAAGACAAACACTCTGCTTTATGCATCCCATTGTGCAATGACAATGATCAATATGTTGGTAGTAGTATCTCTATACCATCAGTGCTACTGATGAGTCATAGTTATTGATAAGTGGTCAGTTTTCATGTATGCTTTAGAGATCATCATTCTTTGACATGTTTTGGGGAATTTTGGTCTTCTTTGGTTATCATCATACCTTAAGTGATTGATTGTGCTCACATTTGACTGATCAAGATTCAAAGGTGATATGTGTCAGTTGGGTGGTGTTGAAATATTTGACTTCTTCATACACATGCTTGCAATAAATCCTTTGGAATAATTTTTTTATACTTTGGCAATTTATTGAAAGTGTTGATGGACAACTATAATTTAATGTTCCAATCATCAAGTGAGCAGGGTTTCATAGTTCTTTATGCTTACAAAATGGAATTCACTACACTTTGTGACATAATTATTTGATAACTAATGACCTCTTGAGTGACAGTTGAAATAATCTAATGACTTGAACACAATGATGCAGTGATGTAGTGATCAAGGAGATAGTGATATAATTCTTAGGTTTTTTCAGTTTGTGACTTCATTTGGTACTGATTCAGGTATTGCACTATGCTCAATGCCATCTTTTTATGACATTACAGTTGCCATTTATCAGTATTAAGTAAGTCTAGTTGCGAAGTATGGTGACACAAACTAGTATGGTTTTTCTCATGTTATGCAAATCCTTTAAACATGACCAAGAAAGTGTTTTGGTTACAAAGTAATACTAATTGGTGCCTTGAATGTATAAGTGATTTAATGTCAATGGTCCTCCATTCGATAATATAACTAATGATTATTGACAATGCTATCACCTTCTCAATCATATGTCTTGTCTTGCAAGAAGTTATACTTTATTTTTGAGTCATGATAATCTACCTTTTGCTTATATTGCTCTTCATTCTCATTTTGTTATGCCTTGATACTTCTTATGATTTGAGCTCATAGCTTACTTTTCTGGCATAATTATTGGCATAGTAAGGCACACAAAGGTATTTCATTGCAACAGATAGTTGAAGCTACCGTAGCATTATTATTGAGTTGAATTGATGGTTGTTTAAGAATTGGATGCTTGAAAAGGACTGCATAAGATAGTGATATTATTGAAACTATGTTTAATTGTTTGATATTGTAGAATGTAATATTGGAGCTAAAAAATATCTTGCATAATGATTAGTTACATAGTGAGCCATGACAATGAGGTATCATGAAAGAATCTGATTTTTTTGACCAAATTGATAATGATTTTGTCAGTGATATGCCTTCAACATATTGATATGACAATGATTATATCTTTTTCATGTGCTTGAACAATGACAGTCATTATTACAGTGATTTTATTATGGTATCATCATTGAAAGAGGGCTGCAAATTTGATAGTAACATTTAATAGTCTCCTTGCTTGAACAATATGAATAAACAAACCATTGAGTTTTGTTTTGTGGATAGGGGATAAATCATAGTTTTGATCAAATTATGGCGATAGTGACAATATTAGTCCATCATACTTTAGTCCTTGTGTGTTGACATTTCCTAGATTTCTATGAAGCTTGTTTACAAGTCCATATCTTTGATAGTTAACTATGTGGTGAACAGTGATATCGATGCATGTTTGATATCTAGTATGGATTGATCATATTGATATTTTATAAGGTTATCTATTCAAGTGGTGTGAAGGAAAACATTATATGCAATTAAAATAAGGTCATGATGTGCAAACTATGCTATGAAAGTATCTTATACAATGAAATACATTGCTTTGAAAGTGGTGGTTTTTCTTACAGGGGGAGTGGTATGTGCCATTGGAGATAGTTGTTATATTTTTTGATTCATGTTTAGTCACAAAAGATGCATTTGATGGTAGTCATGGTACATTGGTTTTGGTAATTATAATGCATTACTACAGATTGCATTTGATACATTGGGAATTGTCATGATGCATTGACGATTCCTTTGTTGATTTAGTATGCAGTTGGAATGGTTGTGATTTGCTTAGATAGTATTCTTCATTATGACAGTGATTTATTTGTGGCTTATATATTTTGGTCTAATAGTGTTTGATGTTAACTATGATAAAATTTCATAAGGATTTTTCATTAGCTTTTTGGTTCATGGATCCTTTACACAGGTTATCAATTTGGTGTTTTTTTGTGACTGATAACACATTTCTTTCATAGTTTCTCTTGTCTTCTATAGTTGATCTTAGTTGATATTCAATTACTTTTGATTGTACCCCTTTGACCTTTGACATTGTTGTCAAAAGGGGGAGATGAGCATTTAGTTATTGATAGTGATGGGCACAATGGTTTGATACACGTTTGAGAATTTATTTATTGATAGTGGTCACAATGGGATGATACATGTTTGAGCTTTCTTGAGTTTACATCATTGTAGTGCAGATTTTTGAGCCTTGCTTGAGTTTACATCATGCTACTTTCATTCAGGAATTTGGTAGTTTTGATGTTTATATAGATGATGATCTTTTGATGATAGTAATAGGAAGTTTGAAATCAATGCCAAAGGGGGAGTTCATTGAACCCTTTGACATTGGATGAGTTTTTCATTGATGTCAAGATTGCATTCACCTTGATGCATATTTGAAAGGCATGAGATATTATAGTGTTGGTTGATATTTGGTGATAATTGGTTATCATTGTGATTTTACTAAGGCAAAAATAATTCATAAAATCATGGACTTTGACTTAGCATATAGTGTCTTGGAATAAAGGCCAACACAAAGCAACAAGCATTGTGATGTTTTTTTGTGATATTCATGCAAAATAAATATGATGAAAAAGGTCAACACAATGATGTTTGATTTTTTGATAGACAAAATGAAAAGATAATGAAATGTCTCAACATCATTTACCTTAAAAGTTAAAAATTTGACAAAAATCAAAGGTAGTTGGTTGTGGTTGAGTTAGGGCTTGAGGAAACATGAAGATTGGTGGTTTGGTGGTAGAAAGGAATGGTTTCAAGTAGTGATGGGTTCTTCTTAGTCTCTACAATTTTTTTTGAATTCATTCTTGCAAGGACATACATGTTTGGTAACCCTATTTTTAACCCGCGTTTATTGTTTTTTGTTGTTGTTGTGAAATGCATTCTAAGGGAGTCAAAATGCATCTTGTTGAATAATAGTCTTTTTGTTTGAGATCTTAGTTTCATTGGGTCTTAAAGGTGAGGGTTTGTTGCATATTATCACAATGAATTCTCTTGTTTTTGTGTTTCCTTGTTTCATGGTCTTTGTCGACCTAGGTCTTACAATGTTGTTATGGTGTTTCAATTATCTATAGTTCTTAGGTTAACAAGGGATTCTATTTTTTTCTATTTCTACCTTGTATTAATCTTCAAACACATAATGTGTTGATTCTTTCATCAATGTAACATATGTGTTTGGTTGTTGAGTTTACTCAATACCCTGTTGCTAGGGATTTCTATTCTCGAAGGTGTTAACGAGGTTTATAGTGGTGCATAGGTGTGGGGAATTTTATTTAGTTTGTATACCCTATTTTCATAATTTTTTTGACCTTGTTTAAATGCATGATACAAATTTTTGCATTGCATAATGTTTATTCTATTAACAATAGTTTAAAATATTTTGAATGTTGAAAGCAGTTATGAAAGGTTATATATTGGTTGTTACATAAACAGATTTTTTGATGAAGGGAAATGTTACCTAGATGCTATAAAAGTAGTGACATGGTCACTATGTTGGGTTTGATGCAGATATGAGATTTATACTATGTTAACAGTTATTATTATTTTCATGTTGAAAGAATTGATGATCAATTTATTTTGAAAGTTTTAAAATAACTTTATATGTTGGTTGTATTTAGATATAGATTCTTGAGTCTCCAATAAAAATGAGACAATCAAGAAATGTTTTGTAATGAAACAAAGATTTCACTCTATCTCTTTATTTTTTTAGAATCATTGTGATGTGAAAGTGTTTTACCAGTGAGGTTCCTTTAACTATGAGGCATGTTGTGTAGCAAGTGAGGCTTTGATAGTGAGGCATGTTGTGTAGCCAGTGAGGCATATTTTGTAGTCAGTGAGGCACAAAAAGTGGCCAATGAGGATTTGTAATCAATGGGATTTATTAAGCTAGTGAGACAATTTATCTTGAGTGGTTTTTTATCCCTATGAGGGTTTTCCACTCATAAAAATATTGTGTTATGCTTCTTTTGTTATCTATGTGGTTATCATGATTCATACAATTTTGGTCTTGTTGCTTTCTTTATTTACTTTGCAACATTTGAGTTTTCATGTTGTTTAAGGATCTGCTATTGGCTATCACATTTGGTTACACTCTTGAAATTGAACATTCAATGATTACAAAGAGATTATGTGTTTTGAAAAACTATTGAGTTGAAGTTGATTATTGAAACATTGATTCACCCCCCCTCTCAGTGCTTCTCATACTTCAACATAGGATTGAGGGTTTAATGTTTAGGGCACAAGGTCAAATGTAGGGTTTAGGGTTTAAGTATAGGGTTAAAGGATAATTTTCATGGTTTAGGGTATAAGGTTGAGGGTATAGGGTATAGGGATGATGGTTGAGGGTGTAGGGTTTAAGGTTTAAGGTATAGGTTTGAGGGTTAAGGGATAGTATTCAATGTTGAGGGTATAGGGTTAAGTATATAGGGTATAGGGATTTAGGATATTGGGTATAGCGTTCAGGGTTAATGGTTTAGGGTACAAGGTTGAATGTAGGTTTTAGGGTTTAAGTATAGGGTTGAGAGTTGAGGTTTGAGGGTATTAGGTTAAGTGTATAGGGTATAGCCCAATTAGGGTTTAGGATATTAGCACTAACTCATTTGACTACAAAATCTGATAATTTTTTTTGACGAAAGATGTAAAATGAGATGATCATCAGGTACTTGTGATATTTGATGTGTAATTTTTAATTTTTTTTAATTTTATCCCCGACGTTCGTCGAAATTTCAACATACCTAATTTTTTGTCGAAGGTTCAACTATTTATTAAGATAGTGATGAAGGAGAGCCACTAATAGAGTTTTAAAACAAGATGATCAACTACCATAATTTGAACTCAAATGACTAAGTGTCAACTTTCTTGCATGAGATTTCTATAAAAAAATAATGGTTATACACTCCATTCCTTGGCCATAAAGAAGGTTATTGGCTCATTTTTCCCCATAATTGTAACTGTTCAAGAGTAGATAAAATGATCAAGTTTGACAAAACGATGTGAAGAGCTCTGACGAATAGTGGTAGAAGGCATTAACATCGAATTTCCATATAGGTAAGAAAATAATCACACTTCTTTGTTTCAATTTCATTTAATTAAGTTGGTATGGAGAGTTAGTGAAAATTCTAAAAGCTCTAATATCCTAGGGTTTACTAGGGTTTGCATGTCATGCATTTTCAATTCGGCTGGTGAGAATTGTATGAAGTCTAGGATGGTTTTTATTTTTTGGTTTGTTTCTTAAGAATTTAAATCAGTAGGTCCTTTTCCATCAATTGAAAATTTGAAACCCTAGCTCTATCACATTGTCAAAATAGGTGAACCTAGTTATTCTAGTGCCAAGCCATAAATAAAACCTAAATAGAAGAGAGTTAAGAAACCTAAAACCCAAGATGACACACCTAAACTTAAGCCAGATGTACCTAAAGCATCTGTAAAGTCTAAAGGAGAGAAAATAACTCAAGATATGTTCATGGACGGTGCATCCAAAGACATCAATGAAGGAGGGTCACAAATTGGAAAAAGACCCATATGGAGAGTTGTTGTGAATAGTAGGCTAATTGATCTTGCTGGTAGGATTAGAGAGGTTGCTTAACCATAGAGTGGATGAGAGCTATTCTTATATAATTTTTTTTTTATCGCTAGGTTGAGGTTAGTCATTGTCTTTTTCCAAAATTCATTTGTGAATGGTACCCTCATCAAAAAATACCTTGATTGACTTGGGTATAACCATTAATGTGATGACTAAGGAATTTTTTTTGATATTGTTGTTAATAAACCTTAGACCTACACCAATTGTTCTATAATTGGTTGGTAGACAGGTCAATAGTGGAAGTTGAGGGCATCATTGAGGACTTGCTCATAGCATTCAGATTTGTACTTTCAGGTTTGAAAATCATATTTTAAAGCAACATCTCATCAAAATTCATTTTTAGACGTGCATTTTCATAATTTCATTTCTAGATTTTGTTGTGCAAGTTCAATATTCTGATTTTAGGAGTCTAACGGTTGGAAATCATAGTAAAATCAGAATTTAATAAGTTCTGGAATTAGCATTTTAAAGTGTTTTTTGGGGTCATTAACTTCAGACTATCTTCTCTTTTGTAGGGGTGGTTGCATGCCAAATTATTTTGGTGTAAAATATCAAAATTATTATATTTTGTTACCTGTCTATGATTAAAAATTATTGGAGTGTGATTTTGATATTTTTTAAAGACCTAAATATTCAAGCTTGGTAAAGAAAAATCATGTCAGATAATATTAGTCTAGAACAAAATGAAGAGACACTTGATAGATTGTGGGATAGATCAAAAAGAAAGGGTGATGGGAAACATTATTGTCCTTGCCATAATTGCAAGGGCTTAAAGACGAGAAGACTTTTAATCACAATAGCTAAGAAAAATTGTAGGCAGCATGGTCACATTGAAGGGGGCAATGATTATCGTCCATTGGTAAGTTGTTCATTATATGTGTTTATATTGATTGAATTTGTAAATTTTTATATCGGTTTATCATTTTATATACATATATATAAAATCATTTGATCATGATTATGGTTTATATGTGTCTATCATTATTATAAAGGTCGGGTGCCCTAGGGCACATGATATGGATTATCACGGCTCAGAGAATGTGGTTTTGCAAGTGGAGGAACATGGAGTTGTGAATATTGAAGATGAAGTTAATGATACTATGGAAGAAGATGATCATGCGCAAGAAAACACAATTGAAGATGATGGTACAAATACATTGATCCATGACACATTTAGTGGCACAAATGATCATGATGATTGAGATGACTTTGATGATGTTCATGATTTACTTGTACTTGAGAAGGCATATGACCCCGTTTATGAAGGCTCCCAAACAACTCTTCTCTCTGTTGTATTGTTTTTGATGAACTTGAAGGTTATGAATGGTTTATCTAACATAGCAATCTCACGAATGTTAAGGTATGTCATATATGTCATATTTTTTCATCTATTTTAGTTGTTGTTAGTTCATCACTAGTAAATAAAGGATGAAATATGTACAATTAACATTCTTTATACTAAAAAAATATTTTTTGTTGTAGATTGATTGGTGAATTTTTGATACCACCATAAAATATTTTACCTCGCCCATATTGAGATTTATCTAGCATTATGAAAGATATTGGAATGGAGTATCAAGCAATAGATGCATGTCCCAATGATCATATTATATATCATAAACAACATGAATTTGCAACAGAATGCCCAGAATGTCATATCAGTAGATATCGAATAGATCAACTAACAAAAAAGGTGCCTCATAAGGTTCTTCATTATATTCCCATTATTCCACGTATGCAACAATTATTTAGGTGTGAAAGCTTAGCGTAATTTATGGATTACCATGCATGGAATAGAAGTGGAGATGAAATTATTCGAATACCTGTGGATGGTTTTGCATTTAGGGACATGGAGGAAAAATGGCCACAGTTTAAAGAATAACCTCGTAATCTCAGGCTTTCATTGGTAGCAAATGGTGTCAATCCATTTTGAGAGCTAAGATCTATTTACTTGGTCTGGCCTATTTTTGTTATCAATAATAACATTCCTCTATGGATGTCAATAAAGAGGAAGCACATAATGTTAGCAATGATTGTTCCAGGTATTTGTTTACATCAATTTTATTTAACGTAATATAGGGATAACTTTAAGAACCCCCACCTCAACGAAGGTGTAAAATCCTGGCAAATCTTTCCTTTTATTTGAAAAAATTAGTAATTTTCCCTGGCGAATCTTATGCACATTATTGAAAAAAATTAAAATCCTCGCGAATCTTAATGAATAATTGGTAAAAAAAAAATCACAGTGGAAAATCCTAGTGAATAATCACTAAAACGATTAATTATAATGGTGAATCACTCCTTTAAAAATTTGCATTGTTGGTCGGCGCAGTTCCCCCATTTTAAAAAAATTAATTAATATTGAAGTAGGGGCCCAAGGGTAGTAGCCACCAGCAGGGTCAAGGGGAAGCGCCCCTTGCGGGGGTCAAGGGGGCAATGCCCCCTCGTAGGGTCCGAGGACAACGGCCCCAGACCAAGCATAAATTCACTGTTGAAAATGCATTAGAGCACACACAGATGAAGTGTTTTAAAAAAATCTCACTTGAAAATTTTACCATCGATTAGCTTTTAAATCGGATGGCTGGAAGTTCATTCCGTGAGAGAATATCGGCGTGAGTGAAAATCATCAATGGGACACTTAGGGATGTCCCACCGATACAACGATGATGACATATGTCATGAACTATTGGCAACCGTGAACAATGGAGATCAAACAGAGCTTTGATCGGAAGTCTTTCCGGGAGCTTGGTACGAATATTGTAGATTCCCTTCATGATTCTGTAGAATTACACAAGTGGTGTACATGTGCCTTGGTGGACCCTAGGTGGAGTATGGAAGCCTTATCAGCATGAGTGAACATCATCGGTGGGACACTTAGGGATGTCCCGTCGATACAACGATGATGACGTATGTCATGAACTATTGGCAACAATGAACGGTGGAGATCAAATTTTGGGCCTCAACAACCTTTTTAAAAGGAACGTGCATATAAAGTCATGGAATTAACTTGCAACCATTCGATTAGAAAGCTAATCAATGGCAATAAATAAAAAAACTATTCAAGGCTAAAATATCCCTAAAATGAAAAGGTAAATTATTATTAGTGGCGATATATCCCAAAAATTAATTGTAGGAATATAAAATTAATGGCGAATATAATTAATATCTGTAATTAAAGTATAAACTATTGGCGAATTAGTTGCAATGATAAATTGTTTAAAAAATAATGCATTGGTGAATTAATCAAGAAAAAAATATTTTTTTGTAAAAACTTGGCGATTCGACATCCTTTCTAACTTGTATTATTCGCCATTTTTGGATGTCCCAATTTCAAATATTCGTCAATTGGCGAAGATTAGCCACTAAATTTTTCCCTGATGTAGTAGCATCTCATTTGTCTTATTTGTTCTATAATGACTTATATTTTTTCCATTTAATAGTCATGTACATTAATTTATATATATTGCAGTAAAATGGTTATAATAATTATGTAATGTTTATGTTCATTCAACTAGGTAATTACCAAGTTAAAGATATGAATGTATATATCGAGCCTCTTATCGACGAATTACTAAAGTTATGGAATGGTGTCACTATTTATGAAGTATCTAGACCAATAGGACAAAGATAATTTCAATTCCATGCAATGCTTGTATGGACAATTCATAATTCCCTAGGGCTAACACATTTTTGTGGTATGTTATAACGTTCGACTGCATGACTTTAATGATATTTAATTTTATGAAGTAGATATCATGCACGTTTTTTTAATAATCTATTCATTATATATAATTATAAAAATTGACATATTTTATCTAATTATATATGATCTTGTAGGTCTTCAAACAAAGGGAAAAATTGCATGTCCAATTTGTGGTCCAAAGATGAAATTTCGTCATTCAACAAGTTTAGGAAAGCAAGTGTTTGATGAGTATAGGCACTTCCTGCATAGAAATCATAAGTATCAAACTACTAAAAAACATGTTTTCAATGGGAAAAAAGAGACTACATCAAAACCACGAAGAATGACACCTCGCCTATGGAAGTTGGAATATAATAGAATTAATCGTCAAGGTTATACATCAGATCAAATTGTTTATCTATCATATATGATATGTTTGGAATTTATATTTTTGTATTGTGTTGTGTTTACTCATGTTGTAATTCACAATGATTGTCGTTTTTAATTTGTTTAACTTATATGCTTCATGAAGATCATCAAGGCATTAATGGCCAGCTTCCATAGGGACTGAAAAGTTATCTCAAACAATTTAGTAGGTTGCCCTACTATGAGCAGCTACAAATTGTGCATTTGTTTGATACAATGCATATTGGAAAGAATATAACGGATACGTTATGGAAAATATTGGATGGAAGGCATGACAAAGAAAAAATTGTCAAAATTTGTAGTGACATTTAGGAAGCCAATCATGCAATGAAAAATTTCATTCAATTAAATAGCAATGAAGACCAAATTAATATCATTGCCCTTCTTTGGTTATTAATGGAGCAACAAAGCAATGCTATAAAATAAGTCATACGAAAAACTCGATTTCCCACAGGATTTGCTACGAACATAAACAATATCATAACAAAGAAAAGTGACTTTGGGTCAGGGATGAAAACACATGATTTCCATACCTTCATTAAGGTAATTATTATGGTATATTATACATATATTTGTATATTACATGTACTTTTCAGTGTATTATGTTTACTACTTTTGGAAAAATAATGAAAAGATCATTTTATAATTGTTGTAGTATGTTCTACCTCTATTTCTCCCAGACAACTTCAACAACAATTTCAAGAAAGTTATATATGATCTTGGAAAATACATGAGGTAAGTAGTGATATTTTTTCAATTCGTTGAATAGATCTTATAATTGTCATTTATTTTACTTGTTATGTAATATATTATATATTTTTGTTAAATCTCATTAATATATTTGTGCCTTGAAACACTTGTAGATGGTTTTCATCTAAACAAATCCATAAAGAAGATAGAAATTATTGGAAGAGAAAAACTCCTCGTCTAATGTGTGAAATGCAAAAGTGTCTACCTTTGATACTTTTCAATGCACAAGAACACTACCTCATACACCAGGTTGAGGAGATTGAATTATGTGGACCTATACACACAAGGTCAATGTGGATGGTTGAGAGACACTTGAAATTTTTTAAGGCTTTGGTTAGACAAAGAGCACATCTTGAGGGTTCTATGGTGGAGGGATATATGGTATACCAGACAATGGTGTACATTACTGAATATCTTCCTAATTTTGTAGCAAAGATCCATGTAGATTGCATTTGGGATCCCAACTCCATTAATAAATTCGAAGGGGAGTACTTGATGGGGAAAGGTAGATTGAGTAAAGTTAGGGGTAATTATAAGATGGTCATAGAGATTAATTAGAATATATTTTATATTTGGTTTTTATGTATATTGTACCTATTTAATTATTAATCTTCAATATACATTAATTATAAATTAAGGTTGTATACCGTGGTAATTAACTAATTATACGTCATTTATAAATTTCAATTTTTTTTTTATACAGTTGGTCGAGAGTTGGATGCACTACATTTGTATGTCGCAAACAATCTTGATTAGATGACGGTATGGATCGAACGATGTGAACAATGTGGTCATGCATTAACATGGGAAGGTGTGGCTTCATTGGTTAAATAATCTCATCATAATGGAGATTCCAATGTTACACCAAGGGAAATTAATTTAGCATATGGTTTAAGAGATAAACAAGTACATATAAATATATTAATCACCCATATTATTTAATTATTTTCAATTATATTCATGTATATATAAGTTGAGATTTTTTTCTTTGCATACATTCGGCCAAGAATAAATATGTTTATCAACTAACGATATTGCAATAATTTTACATGTTTGACATATTGCAAGTGAAACACCACAAGGCTATGTGGTGCAATGGTCATAAGTTTTGAATCAAAAATATGGATGATACGAAGAAAACTTGTGATTCTGGGATAACTACAGTCTTTCAGGTGACTAATGTTTCATCTAGAAGCGACATACATCCAAAAGTCTCAAAAAATCGATATTATGGGATTTTGGATGATATACTTGAGTGCGACTTTAAGTCCTTCAAATTAGTTTTGTTTGTCTCCCTATGGTACAAGCTACGATTGAATGAAAATGATCTCGAGAGAACTGTTATTGAACATGATAATGGATTTACCATGGTTAATACAAGGTCGATCGAGCGAGCTGGAGATGAGCCCTATGTTCTTCAAATCCAATGTGAGCAGGTATTTTACTCAGAGGTTCTAGGTAAACCGGGTTGGACATTTGTTGTTAGACATGATCCAAGAGGAAGGTTGGTAAAGTATAATGTGGTGGAAGAAGAAGATACTAAAGAACTAGAAGATGATGTAGATGATGATCGGGATCAATAGTTAGTTGATGATGTGCTTGATGAAGATGTCAAAGAGGAGGAACTAGATCATGATGATGTAGGATTTAATGTTCATGAAGATTATATCCATGTGGATGATGACATTATCAAAACTAATATCAATGATGATGATGATGATATGACCAATCCTTACAATGTCAAATCTAGATCGGATGATACAGACAAAGAGTTGGATGAAGAAGAACATCAATGACATTGAAATGTATGAGTTATGTGATTGTATTATCTATTTGATATTAATTTCTTGATAGAATTATATTTGACTTATGTGGTTACACAACTAATTCATGATTTTTTTAATATTTATGCCATTACATAATTAATTCATGATGTTACAACTATTTTAGCTCTCCTAGAAATTTTTAAATGATCATAATGAATAGTGTTTTGGGAAATTTCATGAAAGATGACAAATTGATCGTAGCAGTGAAATAATTGCAAAGTCGTTTAGATTTTTTAGACCAATCACCCTTCGCAATGTCATTTTAAGGATAATCTCCAATTTGATTACTAGGACACATAAGGTAGGATTTGATTGGCTTATCTTGGATGAACATTGAGGCTTTGTGTAATGTGAGAAAATTTTGGATGGGGTCACTCAAGACCATTAGTCATGTTCTAGGTGAAGTTTTGAGTTATGAGTTTGAGTCTTTCACTAAAGTGTTTTGTAGCCTTTTTAAGGAAAATTGGAGAATTTACATGTAAAAGGGTGCAAGGTTAGTGTCATGTCAATAATAAGGCTATAATCAAGCCACTAGCATGGTCTTAGAGGTGTCCTAGGAGTTTCAATACATTTTAAAGGTCAAAAAATTAGAACATTTCAATAGTGATGTTAACAACCTTGAAATTAGTGTGTTTTATGTTTCATGTGATCATAAAAGATTAAAAAGTCAGTTGTAGAGGTGGTTGAGGTGTAAAGGCATTTAAAAGGAATAAAGTGATCATTGTAAAGGTTGTTGGTGGTAAGATTTATGATTAAATATATCTCTTAGAATCCTTTTTGTCCTAATTTAAAAATAATTCTATATTATAGAATACATTTTTAAAATTTTAAGATGAAAATAGCAAGGAAAAATCAAACAAATATCTTTATGAAAGAAGTATATTGGCATGAAATTAAATATGATTTGTATTCCAATGTAAAAATTACAAATAATATGATAGAACTTCAAAGTGAGCCTTGACAAAATTATTTGCCTTAGTGAAATTTTTTTGTTTGTATCTAGTTAATCTTACTCTCTATTAGGTTTTCATGGCTTGGGATTTTAGGGTTTTTCCATTTGCAATCCTTTTTTACTAAGCCTTACGTCGGTTTTTTTTGTTGTTACTTTTCGGGCCTTAGTGAAAATGGGTTGAGGTTTGTTATATCCTTAAAGGGGGGTCATGTTATATCCTTAGGTTTTATTTTCATGTCGGGTCAGCCTTTTATCCTTTCCCTAAGTTTTTCCTAGCTCTAATGGCCCCGTGGTCATGTCTTTATTAACAAATTATGGGTATCATTGTCATCCTAGGTGGGTCCCCTTTGATGTTCCAACAATGTGTTATGTGTCAGGTTTTCATAGGTCCCCGTGATGTCATGAAGCCCTTTTTTGAAATATTGTATTGATTGCGATATCACGGGAAGGCACCATCTGTCACATTCAGAGAGGTCGAAAGAACATTATGAATTTTTTAATATATTAAGCCGACCTTAATATATTAATTGGCGAGCTACTAAAGTGGATCTAAAATGCACATGCTGAAAATCAACGGAGATTTTTTAATCTCAACAGAAAAGGTGCTCGACTTTTAAGGTCAAAGTTATCAACCGTCTAAACGAGCAAGTTCACTGAAGATCAAGATCTACAGTTGCTCGCTATCACGTGATCAAGAGTTGCAATATGGTTAATGATCGCGATATCAAGGGAATGTTGATGCATGGATTTCTTTGACGACATAGGAGATGGTGAGGCTAGAAACATGAGTTGTAAATGTTCCTGAGCTGGAATGTCTTGATTGGAGGAATTATGGAATGTAGCTAATATATACTTAACTATATTGTAGAATATTAAAACCTAGCTAAATGGTGCCATAATTTAAAATTTAATTAACATATTCTATAACTTAACGAAACCAAGTTGTAGCTCGTCAATTTGGAGAAGTGAAAGGTCAATACCAGCACTAAGGAAGATTTTGGAGGAGCAAAAACAAGGTCAATACTAGCACCGAGGAAGAGTATGGAGGAGTGAAAACAAGGTCAATACCAGCATCGAGGATGAGGTTGAGGGCACTCAAGGAAAATCGACGACCAAGGGACAAAAAGTACTATAAGTTTGGCACCCCCATTCTCTTTAACCTGTAATTTTCATGCCTAGTTTCCAAAGATCTTCTCGTACATTGGCACCCCCATTCTTATAAAATGGTATAAGATAAGACAGAAAAAAATAAAATAGCTTAGTCTTTCATGTTTTTATCGACCAGCCTTGAGTCTTGGAAAAACTCCCATAATCTACCCACATCTTGGTTGTTGGTGGGAACATTTTATTCTTTTTTGTACAACCTATCTCAAATCTTATGTCCACAAAGTTGCTAAAAACATAAAATAATAAGAAAAAATTTGAAGGTACAACTAAAAAGGGGTTATTTCCTTTTGGACTCCTCCACCTCTTGTATCTCAACATAGCATGGAATTACGCTTACATAACATAAAATCAAACAAATGTAAGTTTATAGGGGCAAAGGAGCCCAAGTATATTCTAGGCTAAGCTAGATCTAATGAATGGAAATAGAGTCATACAATTCTTCTTTAATACCTCCACCACAAACATATGCAAGGAAAGGTCTCCTCCTTGCTTGGTAGTGATAACCTCCTCTAGACACAACCCTTAAAAATTATGAATAGAGGAATATAATTTTTGAAGAACTAAAATTCTTCATAATAGAAGAATTTGATCATACTTTTCCAATGATGGAATTATGAGAAGACCTTAGGTTAAATAAATAATTCCTAGCTAAGTTCTTTAAATCATGTCCAACCATATAAGAGAATAGTGTTGCTATGTGTACTTGGATACCATGGAGAAAGGCTCTTTGGCCTCTTTCATCAATCAAGGTATTGTTAAATTTTAACACCTAAAAGTGAGAATGAAGAATCTTTCCTAGGATGGTGGTCAATTATTCTTCTCAACACCTAGATTACAAAATCTTTGTCAATATCATTGCCATCACAATTAAACATATTGCTTGAGATATAGTCATACAGGTAAAAAAATTGGCTTTCTTGATAGTAGATACATTTTAGACAATTCAAGCCTAGGATTCAACAAAATATGTATGGGAGATCTGATTTTATGAATTTTTATGCATGTGCAGACCTAATGGGTTGTTTCTGAGTTGTTTTGAGGTCTGGTAGGTTGTGGAAGTAGGAGATTCAATAAGCCCTCATGATTTTGGCCTAAAACAAGGGTTTTTGGGTAAGAATACCTCAAGAGGTTTCCAATCTTTTGATACGTTTTAGGGTAACAAACAAGGCCAAATGATTTGAACCTTCTATTCAAGTGTTACCAAACCTAGGTGGGTCTACCTTTGCGAACTGAGCAAACTTAAGTGATGTGATTTTGTTTACAACAATCTATTCACAATGAAAATCCTACAATGAACTAATGTAATCCTAATAAAGTTTATGTGTAATATTAGAATACATTCAGTTAATAGATGTAAAAAATAAAATAGACAAACAACTTTGCCAATTTAACTATATGTATATATAACTTTAAGTTATTTTTATTTTAACTAAAAGTATTGAAGTTACAACATAATTAAATATATCTGTTAGAATCCTTTTTGTCCCAATTTGAAAATAATTCTATATTATAGAATACATTTTTTAAAATTTTAAGATGAAAATAGAAAGGAAAAATCAAGCAAATATCTTTATGAAAGAAGTATATTGGCGTGAAATTAAATACGATTTGTATTCCAATGTAAAAACTATAAAGAATGGAAACAATTCTTTCAACACATAAACTATTATGTAGTAGTCAATTAAAATGATCTAAATAGTCTAATAATTTGACCATTAGCATATAGAAATTTCTATAGAGTTGTAGATCTCTTCCATTACAAAAACACAAAACAATATTAGGTAGATGATCAAACGTCTTTCATTTATATAGTGACTTATTTATCCTAGAGGATAATTAAGTATATAGTATACAAAGAAAACCAACAAACCCACAACTACCCCTATTTTGAAGGAGTTTACTTTTCTCCCCTTCCTGATCTCCCTAATATTGTATAATTATTTTAAAGATACCAAGGGTCATAACACAACTTTATTCAACCCACTAAATAGCTTGGTTAATAAAACTTGACAAAAGCAACAAAACAATTGCTACATTTGGCATTCATGTGGAATGAAGAGTGGTGACAATAATCTACTTATATTTTAATAAAACACTATTATAGTTATACCAACACATACTATTGTATGCTTGCATGGCTTCTTAGTTAATATATGGGGAGATATAGATAGAGATATATAGGAAGATAAAGAGAGATGGAGATATATGGGAAGAGAAAGGAAGAGAAGTGGAGATAGAGAGTCGGGGGGATAGGGAGGGAGAGATGTTGATAGATATAGAGGGGGAGGGAGAGAAAGGGATATCTATAGGTAGAGCAGGAGAGATAGAGAAGAGGGGGAGAGAGGGAGAGATAGGTTGAAGAGGAAGAGAGAGAAGAGAGGGAGAGATAGGTTGAAGAGGAAGAGAGAGAAGAGAGGGAGATAGATAGGTAGAAAAGGGAGAGAAAGAAGAGGGGGAGAGGGAGAGCGATATGTAGAAAGGGAGAGAGAGAGAGAAGAAGATAGGGGAGAGAGGGAGAGATAGCTCAATATATATAGAGGGAGAGGGAGAGACATAGAAAGGGGGTGATACAGAGAGATATAGGTAGGGGGATGGTGAAAGAGATAGAGAGATCGTGATATAGGTAGAGAAAGATATGGATAGAAAAAGATAGAGAGAGGAGTGAGAGGGAGATAAAAAGAGAAATAGAGATAGAGATATAGAGTAGGAGAGATGGAGGGAGAGATGGAGTGAATGAGAGCGAAAGGGGGGAGAGGGAGAGATAGCTCGATAGATAGAGGGGGGAAGAGGAAGTGGCAGAGATAGTGGGAGATATAGAGAGATAGAGAGCGACAGGGAGAGATATATCAGTCACCCTCCCTATATCTCTATCTATTCATCCTTAACTCTTTATCTCTCTACCTCTCTCTATCTCTTTGTCTCCCTTTCTATTTGTATGTTTCTCATTATCTCCCTCTCTCTCTATCTTTTCTTCCCTATATTTATCTTTGTCTCCTTAACTATGCAATGGGTACATTGAAGAGGTCTTAAAGGAGAACTATCATATCTTTAATCAAATGGCATGCTACCTTGAGCATAACTCCCCAAGGACACATGCCATCCTTGGATTGTTGACATGAAACAAACAATCAATATCTAGTTTCTCTTTTCCCTCTCTCTCTTTTCCTTTGTATCTCTTATATTTCTCTCATGCTGTCTCTCTCTCTATATATATATATCTACCTATCTAAATTCATCTCTTTCTCTCATTCTCTATCTTTTTAGTTTCTATCTCTTTTTGTATTAGCTAATAAGCTACATATATTGTGATATTTGAGCTTGAAACAAATCTCATGCTTGGAAACCACTATTGTGTCATTGGAAAACAAGTTTCAATGGCCATTTAATGGTAAACCATCTATAGTGTAATGGTAAAATCCTCTAAAATATCAGGTAAAAGCCTATATATACTATTATATAATAATAAATATAATTATATTATATATAATTTAATCTAATATTACTATTATATTAAATAATTATATTAATTATATTTTGTATTATATAAAAATATACTTATTATTAATTATTAATTATAATAATTTTATATGTATTTAATAATTTTGTTAAAGAATATAATATATAATATAACAATTCCAATAATTATATTATTTATTATGTAAAATATAGCTAATATATACTTAACTATATTGTACAATATTAAAACCTAGCTAAATAGCGCCACAATTTTAACAATATTAAAACCTAGCTAAATGGTGCCATAATTTTGAATTTAATTAACATACTCTAAAACCTAACGAAACCAGGTTGTAGCTCATCAAATTGGAGAAGTGAAAGGTCAATACCAGTACTGAGGAAGAGTTTGGAGGAGTGAAAACAAGGTCAATACCAGCGCCGAGGAAGAGTTTGGAGTTAAAACAAGGTCAATGCCAGTGCGGACGAAGAGTTTGGAGGAGTGAAAACAAAGTCAATACCAACACCGAGGAAGAGTATGGAGTGAAAACAAGGTCAATACTAGCGCTGAGGATGAGGTTGAGGGCACTCAAGTAAAATCGACAACCAAGGGACAATGAGTACTGTAATTTTGGCACCCTCATTCTTTTTAACCTACAATTTTCATGCCTAGCATGGAATTACACTTACATAATATAAACTCAAACAAATGGAAGTTTATAGGGGCAAAGGAGCCCAAGTATATGCTAGGCTAAGCTAGATCTAATGAATGGAAATAGAGGCATACAATTATTTTAATACCTCCACCACAAACATATGCAAGGAAAGGTCTTCTCCCTTCTTGGTAGTGATAACCTCCTCCACACACAACCCTTAAAAATTATGAATAGAGGAATATAATCTTTGAAGAATTCAAATTTGATTCTCTCCTACCTGGTGAAATATTTAGTCATTTTAGCCTTATAAACATTTATAGTGATTACTAGAGGCACATAGACCAATTCTTCATAATAGAAGAATTTGATCATACTTTTCCAATGATGGCATTATGAGAAAACCTTAGGTTAAATGAAGAACCTTCATTTGAAGGTGATGTCGTCATGACCTTTGAATGAAGAACCTTCATTCAAAAGTGATGCCATGTCAAGACTTTCAAATCAAGGTATTTTTTATTATAAATATTTCATGTCCAAAATGGTTTATAAAAGGAACCTTTGCATGAAGAACCTTCAAATGAAGACCTTAATTCAAAGGTCCTTCATTAGAAGATCCTTCATATGAAGGTTCCTTTAATGCCATCCCATTATAGCTCTTAGATTTGTTAGATATATTCTCTTTTTGAAGTAGAAATTGGACCATAAAATAGTGTCACCATGAATCTACCAAGATATCCATCAAATTGATAAACCTTGACTTAACAACCACAAATTCATAAGAAAAATGCCCCTGTCAGCCCTAGGGCATCAATTCAATGCCAAGTTTATTTCTTTAACAGACTCCTAAATGAAATGAACCTCTATCATACCATTTTGCACACCAATCCACCGAGTTACAGTTCCAAGACAGTGGGTGGATTGGAGGATGTCATTTCTATTTAGCCCTCAAACCCTTACACAGGCAAAACTGGGCAGTCCCTGTATTTGATTGTTTTCTCCCACAAAATAGTGATTTAGCACTTCAAAACAAATACAAATAAAAGGGAACACATATATTTTTCTACAACAATGATCTCAGAACATTTCAAGCTTGTACGGATCAATACAACACAAAAGAACTTCAAAAAAATAGTAAAAACACAGAAAATTGCTTCAAGAACATGGTATTTGATATAAAATTTTGCTATCAACTCCTCCAACAATTGCAACAATTTAAATGGGATGGGAATACAATATGATAGAAGTGGGATAATAAATGCATCGTTTGAAGCATCAAACCAATATGCAAAGATGAAAGAAAGTGCTAAACCCTTAAACTGAAAAAGTTTCTTTTAACTTTAAGTTTGTTGGGTAGCCAATTCTCTTAAGTTATCAAATCCTACCATCATACATAATCAAAATATTGTTGTTTCAAATGACTATGAGCACTAACTTTCACTATTTTAAGATGTTGAAACATTGTCATAGAGAACTAGAACATTGATGCAACCACTCATCCTACCTTAAAACATACCAAAAGTCTCCTAGCAATTAGACATAGGAAGATTTAAGATGACTTAAACAATTTTTATTGCCAAATAATAAACTTATGATGACTTAACCATGCCTAGTACACACTCCCTCACCATTAACCACTTAGACATATTGAAATTAAATGTAAATTTTCTGCTATTTTTAGTCATGTAGGTGTCCAATAAACCACTTGGTGGTGTTTCCCTTCAAGTTTATTTACTTGAATGAAGAGAAAAAGTCCTTTGATTACAATTAGAGAATACATTTGAGGCCTTGGTTGTGTAATTGGTGGACCATAGTCATATTTAACACTTATTACAAAGTTTGGGAGTTAAAACATTAAGTAGATTTGATTTGTGATGGACACATTTGGACGGTAGTAACAATAACTTGCAATCTATCAAGACTTGATTACCTTATAACCTCTCAAATTATAACGATGAAATGATAGATTAATCATAATATCACCTTGGTATCACATCACCATGAAAGAACTTCATCCAACATCCTTATGAGTGCAAGTACCACCAAATAGGTATTTTTTAGATCTGTCTTCTTCGAGCGAGGTAAATTTAGGAAAAGAAGAGGAAAACGAGACATGTAGTAGGTCTAAAAGAGGGAGATCAACTAGAGGTCAAAATATTAGAAGAAAATTTCGTAAACACATGGAATTTTTTCTTGTTGAAGGGGGTCATGTTCTTATGATGATGAGAGCATAGGCGACATTGAGGTGCCCTTAAGGTACAAACATCTATGGAAACAATGGGTACCCAAGGAACTTCCTCCAATAAACACTAATTTTTGTGTCAACGAGAGGATATATTGCATAACACCATTGTCATTACATGGTTTGGGCCTATTTTGCATGGATGGCATAAAGGTCTGTTACAAAAAAGTTATTGAATTGATGGAGTATGTCGAACCCTATTACAGTTACAAAGATTGGATGCAGCTAGTTCGATATACACAAAGTATGCGTAGGTATGCATTGTTAGCAAATTATATACAACTAAAAGATAAGGATCAAAATAAAGGAGTGGCTAGGTACATTGACAGAAGGCCAAAAGCATCAGGAAATATTGCATGGTTTATAAACAATACATGACCCAGGTCAACAAATAAGTAACCCAATTGAATATTTGAGGCGCACGAGAGAAACCGTGTATTCATATGTGTGATAAAATCAATAACTGCAGGGGAAGAGTTTATAATCGATTACAATTTAAATCACTTAGATACAAAAATATTTACTATGGGGGTGGTATGTACTATATACCATTTTACCCAACCTCTAATTAATGACTCCAATATACCATTTTATTATTATGTTTTTATTCGTAAGTCTATTGGCTTCATTTCAGTAATGTTTTTTTATATTTAATTTTTGTCACAATGGGACATTGATCGTATGGGGAAGGCTCTGTCCTAGAGCATAGATCATGATGCATCTTTAGGCACTTCTACCCGATAGGTTTACCTCGTTGTAATTGTGCAAATTAGATACAAGAATTTTTATTATTATTATGTTTTATTATTAACCATTTAGTTGTGTTGTTCGGTGATAAAACATTCAACTGAACCAGGGTCCTTAAGAAAGTTGGTATCTATCTAAAGTATGTGAGGGACCAATATAGGTCACATTTAGAGAAGAACAAAAAGTATGAGCGTCCCCCCATGATTCTGGAGAGGGAGTGGAAGGACCTAGTGTCGGATGGAAAGCAGAAGGCTGAAAAGAAAAAAGGAAAGACACCATCAGGCCAAGGAAGGTATGTGATAGTATCAACAATGTGATTATATACTAATTACTCTTTCTTTTTACATAATCTAACATATTTCAAACTTTTCATAGGTTTCCCGATACATCAAAGGCAACAAATGCAAGACTAGAAAAACACAAGCAGCACAAACTTGGCTCTGGTGGTTATATGAAATTAGCCGCACAAATTGTAAGTATCAATAAATGAAATATTGTATCCAAATAATAAATTACAAACAATTTTGGTTTTATCACACCATAGAAGCAAAATTAATGATCTTATGCAAAAATGCAAGGCTCTATATTCAACATAGTGCCCACAGAAGAGGACCTAAATATTTCCTTCCAGCAAGGCTAGAGCCCTAGCCAAATGCCTAAGAGTCTCAACTGGGAAAACACAATCTTCCACTGCATCTGACATGCAAGTAAATAAACTCAATAAAGTTTATTTAAAATTGAATACTTGTGCAATCTATTCAATATTAATTTCCACCATAAAGTACTTATGTGCCTAAATTTGTTTAAACAAAGAAGCAATGATAATACTGCACATTACATTGGAATGCAACTTGGTGAGGGTGGAGCACAACCTACAAATGAAGGTCATGGTGTGCATCCTGGTACTGTATGTATTCATGTGCTATACAAAACACAATATGGATTAATACAATTAAACATTTTTAATTGCATTTGGTGTATTAATTAATGTAACCTTTTGTGTTTCAACTTTAGAGCATGTAGAGCATGATCAACATGTTGAGCATGATTAGGCTAGACAAGATCAGGAACATGATTTGGCCCCATCAGGTAAAGAGGACCACTCTAATGTTCTTTTAAACATATTTAATTGCAGTTGGTGTATTAATTAATGTAACATTTCATGTTTCAACTCCAGATCAGGATTTAGAGGGTGTTCAACATGTTGAGCATGAGGCTATAAGACAAGATCAGGAACATGATGTGGCCCCATCAGGTAAAGAGAACCACTCGAATTTTATTTTAATTAATGAAATACTTGTAACAATAATAATAAAACATATCAATTTAACATTTCTTTTCTATTGCAATAGACCCCCCCTTGCAATGGCGTCAACGTCGTGAGTACATGATTAGGCATATATTAATATCACAAGAAGAGGGTAGAACAACTGAAGGGGGGACAGATGATTTAGAAAATGATAGTCCACTTCAGCTTTTTTTAGCTGCAAAAAAGAAACAAAAAAAAAGTGATTGTAATCATATTATGACAACCATCTTTTTGATAATATGTAAAAACTGAAAGAATGAATGTTATATGTTAATGAATGAATGTGAATATGTTAATGAATGAATTTTATATCTTAATGAATGAATGTTATATGTTATTAATGGATGAATGAATGAATTTGAATATGTTAATGCATGAATGTTATATGTTATTAATGTAGGATGAATGAATGAATTTTATATGTTATTAATGGATGAATGAATGATTAATGCTATATGATCAGATATAGGGAATTGAGAGTGATGTGAGGGGGGGAAGGGGCCAAATGATATTCCACCTTCATGTGGTTGGCCCTATTAAGTAGATAATATTAAACTATTCTTGAAACAATGAGAAGCTCAATAAGGTAATGCACTTTTCAATATAAGAAATGTATCGTTTAAAGCATCAAACCAATAAGCAAAGATGAAAGAAAGTGCTAAATTTTCACTATGAACATTGTTGTGTCTGTGGATTTTGTTTCAAAGTTTTATTTCTTTTATTTTTAGTGGTGACATAACTCTAAAATTTGACTTTTGTGCATAACAGGTTAGTGGAAAATTTGATAGCTTTGAAAGGTTTAGAGGCTTGATTTAGATAGATAAATGGATATTTGGATCTTGTTGTTGATGGGAGGCTTCCACTTAAGCATGAAATTTTGTACCATCTGCAGGTATGCAAAAATTTCTCTACTTCCATTCATTCAACTTATTGTAATATAATATCTAACAAAAATCTCTTTTTCATTATAGTTAGATGGATTTTCATGCCCTATTCCAAAGAACATGTTTTAGAATAGGCAAGAAGGATGTTGGAAAGGGTTAAGGAATTTGGCTTTACACCTTCCAATTGCATAGTTTACTTCATTCATCTAGCATATTGCCAATGTGCTTCACAATTGTTGGAATCATATCCTATAATTACATAACTAGTAAAAATAAAATATGTAAGTTTCAAATATGGCATTACATATCTTTCTATGAATTTTTGAAAGAAAATATTAAAATGGAGAAGTATTAACAAATAATTTGCATAATTTCTAAGAGATCAAGGAATTTTTTTGCAGAGTTATCTTGAATATATTTAAGACAAAAGTAACTTATAAAGATTGAAGCAGAATATCGGTAGTCTAAAATCACCAGTCAACACATCTTAGTAGTATCTCAATTCAAGAGAACTAAGTCCACTATCCATTAGCCAGTAAAACAAATAAAATCAATTCAGAAGATTATTTTGTTCTAATAGGGTTGACTGGTTGCTTGTTTCTTTTTGATTGTTAGGAAGTCATCAATATACACTTGGTTTTCCCGCCTTCTCTTGCCTCGTGGCCAGGGAGTTTCTACAGAAGGCATCAAAGTAACCAAGTCAAGATTGACAATGGAAATGAGTACAAGGTCAGTATAACTTAATGTTAATTGGGTATGATTTTATTTGTTCAAGACCAATTTAGATTCATTTTCTGTTCACACTAGTTTTATTTACATTTATTTTTAGCTAATATCCAGTTTCCTTTACATTCATATTCTTCTATACATATTGTGTTTACAATAATTTTTTCCTTAATTTAATCTAGGGGAGAGGACCCAATACCTAAGCATGTTTCAATAGTTGTGATAGTAGTGGTTTATATAGTGCCCAACCCTAATCATGTGGCCCAAAACAAATTTTCGGCCTTGATAAGCCTTTGAAAAGGCACATGCGTATTAGGTCGTGGAAGAAACTAACAACCATCTAATTTAAAATCTAATCAATGGGATTTCCAACTTAAACCTCTGGAATCCCCCTATAACCGTTAGATTTAGAAAGATCAACAGTTAAGAATTTGCAACTTGTAGACCTAAGACATTTCATTCACCGATAGCCACCTTCTCTATTGATGGACACCTATCCTTCGTTCTATCGGTGGGACACTAAATAATGTTTCCCCGATGCACCATAGTTCCCTTGATATACTTTATGCATTCAATAATTTATGCCCATGGTTATAATTCATGGTTACTTTTATTGACAACTTGACTCTATCGGTATATCAGGAGAGCACCTTAGGAGTTAGCCCGATAGAGTATTGTTACACTGATACTAGGTTGTGAGCTATTTTCATCAGGCCATTGGTGGGATTGTAATGGGGGTTCTACCGATGAAGCATTGTTAGGCCAATGGTATTGAATTTTGTTTGATCCCACAAAATATGATCCAAATTAAAATATTTAGTCTAAGGAAATCATTCCATGTGGTTTGGAGGGGAAATGTTACCACATAGGTACTATGCAAGGGGCTTTAATCTAAGGGGGGCTCAATTGAATCAAAGCTAAAATAAGAATTGCACACACCACAACAATGAGATGAACAAAATAACCCTTGATCACTTTATTCAAAATTAAAATACGCTTGTACATAGGAGAGACATCAACTTGAGTTTATCAATCTGATTCAAATGTTAGTACTATTATACAACATTATATCTCCATGAATTCAAAACCTATAACAAAAATGACTCAGAACCTAATTTTCATTTCCTCTGTAACTATAAGACTTTACGATTGCTCTATAACTTCACCTAGACTCAACCAAAAATTTCTAACTTTCTAACTCGTACTTCTGGCCTTGAAATCCTTCTTATAGAAAATGAAGGAGAAAACAAGCATTGGGCCAGAAAGTACACATGTCACGAGCCAATTGGACCACTTAGTGAAATCTCAAAATTCAGTTACAATTGATATTCCCTTTGGAGAATCTTCTTGTTCTTTTCCATTTGCTCATTGAGGATGATTTGATATAGATGCAAATCTTCAAAAGCTCGCACATTTAGACTACCACTATAAAACAAAACTTGAAATTATTATGACTGCAATAGTTAGTTAATTAATTGTTAGTAGTTTACTCTTTCTCTAACTCTTCTTCAGTTAAATATGTATCCACCCATCGCTTGTATTCCTCATCACTCGGCCAATTGAATTTGATTGCTTCCTCTTCCTTGGTTCTATAGGGTGTATATTTAACTAATACCTGGTTTGCCTCCTTTTCAAAAGACTCAGAAAATGAACTAGTGCAGATGATTTTTTCCATGCAGCTCTCTAATAGATCTGAATCCAAGTCATCACATATTAAATCAATTTGGGCATCAATGACCCTACTAGCCCGATCCTTCCATTTTTTAAGAGATTTGATATTACTTTTCTCATGAATTATAGCAAGCAATAGTGTATCACTCCATTCATCAAAACTTTTTCCCAATTCCCTTATCTTCCTACTCAAATTATCTGGTAAGGCTTGAAAAACTTGCAGTGATTTAACCAATATTTGAGTAGGTCTCAATGAATGTGGCCTATTATTAACATCAAATCTTGAGGCTTTATACATTATATCCAAGTCATTGGACCTAGGGATCCATTTATCAATCAATGGTATTGCTACTTCCTAATCCCTATCAAAATTCTTTATTGCACCCAATAATAAAGAGTAAGAAGAATGTATACTTGGCAATCTATTATCAAATTTTTCATTTAAATGTTGTAAAACTGTGGTGACAATTTCCTTTTGCTTTAGAGCTTCCCTCTACTCATTATTATTCAAAGAATCTTCTAGCTCTATGATTTTTTGTACTAATTGCTTCTTTGTTGGATCAACAGAGCAGGTTAGCTTCTCCTCAATTGGCTCTAATGTGGGACTAAGGGAAGGAGTCTCAGTGGGAGACTTTGGTGTCAAGACAATGGGGATAGTAGGAAGTGGTGACCTTGATGTAGATGGTAATGATTGAACCACATGAGCACTTGGTGTTGCCTCTATTTTCTTGTGCCTCAGCCTTTCCACCTCTATTTTCAACTCAATATTCCTTTGTTGCACCTTATTATATTCCCCAATCATAAAATTGTATTTCTCCATATAATTCATTTTTTTACCTTCCTCTCTTTCTGTTATTTTTTGTGCCAACTTGGCCACATCCACAGTAAAAATTGTAGCCTCCACTGCTAAAGTTTCTGAAACTCTTTTTATTATTAACCCTCCCCTCAAATCAGGGTTAATATATGTTATGCTTGGCTTTCTTCCTCTCGAAGCCAAAGCACATATTTCAAAGGTCTCATACTCCTCACTGAAGGCAGAGCCTTGCAGTGTTGACCTGAATTCTTCTTCTAAATTATGGAGGGGATGCTTGGATTTCAAAACAACATCAAAGGCCACTGCATCAACAATGTCCCATTCAAGTAAGATCAAGACACCAGCTTGATCAATCAGTTTTCTCCCTTCTTCTAGAGTGATTTTCTTAAATTAACTCATCATTTCAACCTTCTCTTCATCATCATTCTCCTCATCTGACCTGTCTTGTGTCTGACCTCTTCTTTCCTTGCACTTTTCTTGGTATTCTCTCAATTTCATCCTCCATACCAATTGCAAGAAGGCTGGTGTTCTCACAAAAGTATCATCATTTAAGAATTCCTTACAAGCCTCCATTCTTGTATATTGTACACACTTTCCCTTCATGTCTAGGTCTGACAAGACCAATTCAGCTGGTCGTGGAGGAGATGGCATACCTATTTGCAGTTCTTGGTCTATAAAAATAATTTCATCCCCTAGATCCTCTTGGGACTGCTCAATTCTTTTCCTTTTGGGAGCTGGTGGTGATGGTGGTGGTGAGGGACTCCTTGGTGATGACTCAAGATCAATTATCTTTATGGTTCCTAGTGGCTTGAGATGTGATCTTGGTGGCTTTTCCTACTCCATTATCTTTTTTCCTTTTCTACCTGTCTCTTCTTCTTCATCATTGTCATCCCTTACCCTCCTGTAGATGGGCTTGTCTTCTATAAGTTGGTAAGTTGGCCTTTCTTCCAATGGCCTTGTAGCTTATTCCTATTTACCAAAATTCAACTCCAGATTGATTTTCTTTGTCATTAAAATATCCATGATTTCCTTGAAGTTTTTCATCAAGAAAACAATCTTCTTGTGGAAAAGGGTGAATTCCATCAATGGATCATATTTTGGATCCATTTTGTGTACAATAGCCAATAATTTTTCATAGGCAACCCATTTTTCCTTATTTAGTCCTTGCCTATTTAAATCAAATTCATTCTTGATTAGGTCTTCAGGAAAATTGAGCTCATGAATAAATATTTCTCCTTTTATTCTTTGTCTGAACAAAGCGAATAATCCTTCAGGGTCACACTGCCTCCTAAAACTGAAACTTAAATTGTATGAATCAAAGAATTTCCCAAAGTGTACCCATCCTCCCTTTGTAATAAAAAAACTAGAAATTGATGTGTAATCTAGATAGAAAGTCCCTTTTCCTTTTCTAGTGAGATTTTCCTCATGAATGCAACCAATCTACCACATGACCTCAACAAATCCAATCCTTGGTGGCACATTGTAAGGCAGGATGTGTGGAGTCCCCTGAAATCCATACACTCTCAAAACAGTACTAACTAGATATGGGATAATATCTCCCCAGTTGTGGTAGACCTTCAAATCAGGTCTCCTCTCCTTGGGTCTAAGAAAATCATGCAACTCCATAGGAACCCTAGGTGGATTTACTGTCAGCCTTACTCTTAATCTTGATGTAGCAGTTATCAAACTGTACATAATTAGCACTTTTTTCTTTTATATGAAAGGTCAACAGTCCAAATTTGTACTAGCGGCCTTTCTCCATAGCCAAATCTATTCAGTTTTATCTTCTCAGAGAAAAAAATCCGCATTCTTGAACAAAAACACATGCATGAGCATAGAATACCAGTAGAAAGGTGTGCTTGTATCATTTTGTTGTAGCTTAACCAACCCTTTGTGTATTTTTGGGCTAGGAAAGTAGAAAAATCATAAACTACAGAGAAATTTGGATGTTGTATTTGCACCCCCATGAACATGAATGCTATTGGCATCACAGTGCTAGGGCTAAATCCCGATATTTGATATAGTGATAAAAGGTAGCCAAGAAGTGTTTGGAAAAAATATCTAATTTGAAAGGCTCCTTATCATTAGGGTTAATATGAATTATTGAACCTCCTGCCTTGGCCAAATGAGATGGGAGCATCTTAACTCTAAAGAGAGGCTTACTTTTCTCATATTCCTGCTTCATCTTTTCAAGCTCAATAGGAACTATGAAGTCACTGGGTTAATGCAAATCAAAACCTTGTTGGAATTCTTCTTTATTAATACTCAGTAAAATCCTTCCATCATTATCCCTAACCACCCATGTGGCAGGATCATACCTTGTAGCCACTACCTTGAGCAAATCCACATCTAGAAACACATTGGGTACCACCAATTTTCCCATGTCGTAAACCCAACCATTTGAGAATGGGTGGGGAAAATTCCTTTGTCCAAACCATTGTCTAAACATCTCCAAACCCTTCATTGGCACTTTAGCATCAGTTATATTGAAGTATTATATATTAACCCCTCCCCAAGGTTTTTTCCTCGCATTAGGGCTTGCCCTTTTCTTCTATCAATTTTTGACAATGGTAGTTGGTCCAAGAAGTCATCATACAAGTTCCTTTTCAAATAATCAATTTGGTCGGAGTGGTGCTTTGATGGTGCCATTTTGGACAAACTAGGGTCTACTTGAATTACAAACTTTAGAACAAACTAGGGCTTTTCAAGGATGTGAAATTACAAACACGTAATTTGCAATTTTCAAACAAATTTCAACTTCACTTACAACCCTAATACAATTTCTAAAATTTTTTGAATAATTACACTGCAAATTCTCCTAAATTTAGGCTAAAAATTTCACCAAGAAATGCATAATTTAACTTATAGCTTTTTGACTTGTAGAAACCCTAATTATTCACTACAATAGCTCGTGATTTCTTCTTTGGCTTTAAAACTACTTTGTGAAGTTCCTTGAATGCTTTTTGTGACATTAAAACAATGAAATAATTATCTTATTCCACCAAAACAGGAAAGCATACGTCTCGTCCACCATTACTGCTCACTCGTGCGCATCACCAACTACTCCAATCACATTTGATACAAGTTTGAATATTAACCATTGATCTTCATCTAGGATGGATCATCGAATGGTTGTTCTTCAATCAATCTGACATTGACTTCCATCATAGCAAATGACCCACAATTCCTCCAATCAAAACATTCCATCTCAAGAACCCTTACAACTCACGTTTTTGGCCCCACCATCTCCTGCATCGTCAAATAAATCCATGTGTCAACATTCCCTTGATATCGTGATCGTTAACCATCTTGCAACTCTTGATCACGTGATAGCGGGAAACCGTAGATCTTGATCTTCAACAAACTTGCTCATGCGGACGGTTGACAACTTTGACTTTAAATGTCAAGCACCTTTTTTGTTTAGATTAAAACATTTTCGTCGATTTTAAGCATGTGCATTTTAGATCTTCTTTAGTAGCTCACTAGTTAATATATTAAGGTCGGCTTAATATATTAAAACATTCATAATGTTCCTTCGGCCTCTCTGAATGTGACAGATGGCGCCTTCCCATGATATCACGATCATTCAACCCCGTTGATTTTAAGCATGTGCATTTTAGATCTTCTTTAGTATCTCGCTAGTTAATATATTAAGGTCGGCTTAATATATTAAAACATTCATAATGTTCCTTCGGCCTCTCTGAATGTGACAGATGGCACCTTCCCGTGATATCGCGATTGTTCAACCATAGAGTATTGAACGATCGTGATATCATGGGAAGGCGCCATCTTTCACATTCGGAGAGGTCGAAGGAACATTATGAATGTTTTAATATATTAATTCGAACTTAATATATTAACTAGCGAGCTACTAAAGCAGATCCAAAATGCACATGCTTAAAATCAGCGAAGATGTTTTAATCTAAACATAAAAGGTGCTCGACATTTAAAGTCAAAGTTGTCAACCATCTGCACGAGCAAGTTTGTTGAAGATCAATATCTACGGTTGCCCACTATCATGTGATCAAAAGTTGCAAGATTGTTAATGATCGTAATATACAGGGAATGTTGACACGTGGATGATTTTTTAAAGAAAAATTGCATTGTTTAGTTAAACTTTCAATGAACCTCCAAAAACGTCCAACGAATTTGCAATACGTCTGATGAAACTTTCGTCATAATGACTTGCCTATTTCGTCGCACTTTCATCAAAATTGTGACGAACCTCCAAAAAGAATTCGATGAATTTGCAATACGTCCGACGAGACTTTCATCATAATTACTTTCCTATTTCGTTGCAAGTTTGACGAACTTCTGTTCTTGATCTGACACTTTGGCAAAGGCATGCCACTTGTTTACTAGCTACGATTCATTGCTAGATTGAAAAAATGTTCATCGATATTCCGAAGAACACCAGGGCCCTTTTCCATGGCGGCAACCAACAAAGTTGTTTCATGATTTCAACATTTTAAAGCTAGTCGGGAAAGCGACGAAAAATGGGCGACGAAAAATTATTTCAGTGGTTCGTCGGTATGCCGACAATATATTGTTGATATTCCAACAAACGTTCGTCGGAAATTGGATTCAAATGAGTTAGTGTGGGTATACGGTTTAGGATTTAGGGTTTAGGGTATAAGGTATATGGTTAAGGGTTGAGACTGTAGGGTACATGATTGAATGTAGGGTTTAGGGTTTAAGTTGATGGTTGATGGATAATGTTCAAGGATTAGGTTATAAGGTATATACGGTATAGGGATGAGGGATGATGGATGAGGGTGTAGGGTTTAAGGTATAGGGATTGGATTTATGATATTCAGTATAGGTTTTGGGAGATTGAGAGAGAGGGTGAGAGGGAGAGAGAGAGAAGGAGAAGCAGAGAGAGAATTAGAGAGCGAAGGAGGAAGGTAGAGATATTAAGAGAGAGGAGGGAGGGATAGGTTGGATAGAGAGAATTAGAGAGGGAAGGTGGGTGGGAGGAAGGAAGAGAGAGAAAGGGGGAGAGAGATAATGGTGCTTGATAGCTCGAGTAGAGAGGGAAGGAGAGAGTGAGAGAGAGAGGAGGAATTTGGGGAAATTGAGAGAGGGAAAGAGAGAGGGAAGGAGGGAGAGATAGGTAGAGATGGAGAGATGGAGATAAAGAGAAGTATTTAGGAAAGGAGAGATAGAGAAGGAGAAGTAGAGAGAGATAATGGTGAGATAGAGAGTAGACAGGAAGGAGAAAGCAAGAGAAAGATGGAGAGAGATAGAGGAGGAAGGTTGGGAGATTGAGAGAGGGGGAGAGAGAGGAAAGGAGGGAGATGTATGGAGAGAGAGAGGGGGAATGAGAGAGAGAGAGAGAGAGAGAGAGAGAGAGAGAAGTGAGATAGAGAGGTGTAGAGAGAGCGGTAGGGAGTGATGGATGGAGAGGTAGCTATAGAGGGAAGTAGAGGGATAGGTATGGATGGAGAGAATAGGAGGTGAGAGAGGTGAAATAGAGAGCAATAGAGAGAGTGGTAGGAAATTATGGATGGAGAGGTAGGTAGAGATGTAGAGGGGAGATATAGATAAATAGAGAGGGAGGGAGGGAGAGAGGGACGGAGAGGTAGGGAGGGAGAGAGAGAGGTGATATAGAGAGAAACAAAGAGAGAGCAATGGAAGGAGAGGTGGGTAGAGAGAGGAACAGAGGAGATAAAGATAAGTAGAGATGGAAGGAGAGTTAGAGAGACAGGAGAGATAGAGAGAAGTAGAGAAGGAATGAGGGAGGGAGAGAGAGAAAGGTTAGATAGAGAGTGATAAGGTGTGATGTATGGAGAGGTATCTAGATAGAGGGATTAGTAGATAGAGAGTAAATAGGGAGAGATAACTATGGAGGGAGAGAGGGAGGTGAGAGAGAGGTGAGATAGAGAGAAATAGAGAGAGTGGTAGGGAGTAATGGAGAGAAAGGTAGGTAGAGAGAGGAAGAGGGGAGAGAGAGAGAATAAAGATAAATAGAGAGGGAAGGAGAGGTAGAGAGAGATAGAGAGAAGTAGAGAGGGAATTAGGGAGGGAGGGAGATAAGTAAGATAGAGAGGTGTAGAGAGAGTGGTAGGGAGTGATGAAAGGAGAGGTAAGAAGAGAGGGATTGTGGAGATAGAGAATAGAGATGGAAGGAGAGGGAGACGTATGGATGGAGAGAGTGGGAGTTGAGAGAGAGGTGATATAGAGAGAAATATAGAGAGAGAGTGGTAGGAAGTGATGGATGGAGAGGGGAGATATAGATAAGTAGAGACGTAGAGAGAGAGAGAGAGAAATATAGAGTGATGGAGGGAGAGATAGGTAGAGAGAAGGAGAGAGGAGATAAAGACAAGTAGAGAGGGAAGGAGAGGTAGAGAGAGATAGAGAGAAGATATAGAGAGAAGTAGAGAGGGAATGAGGGAGGGAGAGAAAGGTGAGATAGAGAGGTGTAGAGAGAGAGTGGTAGGGTTTGATGGATGAAAAGGTAGGTAGAGAGAGGGATTGGGAGATAGAGAGTAGAGAGGGAAGAAGAGAGGGAGAGAGGTATGGAGGGAGAGAGAGGAAGGTGAGAGAGAGGTGAGATAGAGAGAAATAGACAGAGTGGTAGGGAGTGATAGAGGGAGAGGTATGTAGAGAGAGGAAGAGGGGAGATAGAGAGAAGTGGAGAGAGAGAGAGAGAGAGAGAGAGAGAGAGAGAAGGGAGAGATATGTAGAGAGGGAAGGAGGGAGGGAGGGAGATATAGAGATAAATAGAGAGGGAAGGAGGGAGGGAGAGAGATGGAGATAGAAGTGAGTTAGAAAGAATTAGAGGGGGTAGGAGAGAGAGAGAGAGAGAGAGAGGTATTTCTTGAGCTCAAGGGAGAGAGAGTTGGATAAAGGGATGGAGATAGTGAGAGAGAGAGGTTTAGAGTGTAAGGGATAAATAATGAGTGAGATAGAGAGATAAAGAGAGAAATAATACAAATTGTTGATTACTAAAATTTGACTTCCTGATTACTGAAATTTGACATGTTGATTATTGAAATTTGATTAAGTCTAAAAAAATTTAAGATCTTCCAAAAACTAAAATTTGCATTATGACCCCTAAAGATATGAAACCACTCTTGAACATTCTGAAACTATATACATGAAATATAACTTAAATTATAAGAAATTAAATGTCCATTTGTAAATGTCAACTTATACTTTCGCTGAAAAATAACAAGAAAGAGAAAAAAAAGAATATTTTTTCAATGTAGACCAAAACGTGAGCGAGTTATAATGTGCTCGCATTTTGGAAATGCATTTTTGAAATTCAAACCATAATGTGAATGTGTTATAATGTGCTTTGGTAATGATCGATCCTAGGCTCAATCATTACCAACCCATAATGCTAGCACATTTTACTATAATGTGCTCATGTTTTCACTATTTTAGGTTGAAAAGTGAAGTGTCCACTTTTTGGCCCCCCATCTTTCTGCACTTACCCTACAACCTCTTTTGTAAAATTATATTAATTTATTTACACCTTTGGAAAGGTCTTGGAAGTATTGAATTTTGTGAAAGCTTTTTTGAAATGATTCTAAACTCATTTCTACTAGTTCATTTCATATTTATCTCACCTTCATGGAACTCCACATGACCACTACTCTTGAAGGTACTTCATCCAATAATTCTTATATCTTCTTACACTTAAATTTCCTTGAGACATTGGTCAAAAAAACTGCACACCTCTATTGTAGGTTAATATTTCTTGAGGAACTTTATCAAATTTAATTCACTTTCTTTCATAATTTTCATAGGAGTTTACTTGAGTGTTGCAATTCTAACCTTTACATAAAACATATCATTATGATCTTGTGAATATCCTCTAATCATTTTTTCAATAAAAATAGTTGTTGAGTACTTAGGTCTAGTTACTTACATTGATATTCTCTATTATAGTCATATTTGGTTTATTGTTCTTAGCTTGTAAATAACAAGCCATTAAGAATGATGGAAGCCCTCTCATTTTTCCTATTGATGTTTAATAGTTTTCACAATAATTTTATATGGTTATTATTTGGATTGGATTATGTGCTACGTTGATTCTATTCACTTGAGTCATTTGTAAAAGATATAAATAAATAATTATTATTTGTTCAAATGCATCTTCTTTTCCATAGGCCCATACCAAGTTCCATCCTAGTGGGAATGTCTATAAGGCCAAGTCATTGAAATTTACATTGTTAATGTGAATTAATTTGTTAGCTTGATATATTTTTAGAAGATGTAATATCTTTATACATGGGTTGTATATATTTTTTTATTAAAAACTAGGGTAACGCCCTTGATCCCGAGAGTCGCACAAACAAGATCATTGAACAAAAAATAAAAATTGACACAAAAGCCACGAATAACTCCTAAATCCTAGGGAGCCAAGTAGGCAAAACATAAAGAGCTTAAAATATTACCAAAATATGCACTCAAGAAAGACCAAAAATGGACACACAAAATAGAGATAGCAAAAAAAAACATCAAGAACTCCGAAACATTCATCAATACTTAGGACCATTTGTGAGGTCCCAATTCTCCTTCAAAGTTTCAAGAGATTCCATCCACTCATTCCTTGGATTGTTGTTTCTACCTTTAGCCAAAACAAGGACTTCCAAATTCTTGCCTCATTTCGTACTTTTTTTTAAATCTTGGATTTATCGAAGATAGTTCCCATTCAAAAATTTTGCATCATACCATCTGTGATGGATATAATATTTCCAAGAGAATTTTCCATCACCATGAACTTCTTTATAATATCATCAAGATTAATCTTTGATTCAATAATAGAGAGGTGGGCATGAAGGTCGTTAATCTACAATTTAAGCTCTTCAATAGATTCCATGACAGTCTCTTTCTCTTTCCCAGTTCCTAACCTGTCATCCACTTTGTTTACATTTTATTTATCATATCCACTCTCCATCTTGTACTATTCTTCTAAATTTTCCTCTTCAAAATTAACTCCCTCTTCACTATTATTATCACCTTCTTCTTCATAATCCTTACCCACCTGCTCCTCTTCGTCATGCACACTATTATCCATGCTTTCCTCCTCTATGTGAGGAAAGAAATCATCATCCGAAGAATCTTCCTCATCCTCCTTAGAAACATGTCCTTTACCTTTATGTTCTTTTTCTTTATTCTATGAGCCAGTTTTAGCCAAATGAGCAGATCTACGACCTCCAAACTGGTTCAAGGTTCAGAACACCCTCCACTCTTATCTTTCATATGGCCTAGGTTGAAATCATCGACAATTTCAATAGTTTCAGCCAAAGATACTTGACCCATATTGGAATCCAATTTCTTCTCTTTGGAGACATAGCAAGGTAGAAGAAGGTTTTCTTTTCTTTGAGGTGAATTTTAGTAGACATTCATCTAGGGACAGTATTGGAGAATCAATCATTTTCAAGGTACCCTTTTTAGTTTTTGATATTTTACTCCCAAGAGAAGGGTTTTTTTTGAGACGGATAGAGTTTTCTTTCAATAAGTTTAATCTCAACCAACTTAGCAATGGAGGCAACGCTGGGCTGTGGGAGCTAATACAAAGTAAATTCAAATATAATTACAAGCTGAGTTTATTGAACTATCAATCTATTAGACTAATGAAAATGTAGGATTTTGTGGCAATTACTTCACAATTTATATAGAAAAATGATTATTTGTGGAATAACAAAAAGATGAGAGTAGTAGGAATTATTCATTAGTTTTGAATATAATGCAAAAATGAGTTAGGTTTGATGGTGGTGTGATTTTTTTTATATATCTTTTTGCTAATAGTGAAGTATACTTGAACACAATTCAAAAATAGTTTTTGAAATTAGTAAAAAATTTAAATTTAAAAATCATAAATTTTCTTATAGGTTGTTGAATGTATATAGATATTTTTAATATTGAATTTTTAATTATTTAAAAAAATTGTTTGAACTCCAATAGCCATTTGACAATCAATATGTGCAATAATATGTACTTGATTTTCTTAATAGGCATTAATTAGTTAAAAAAAAATTACACTCTTAACCTCAGGAGATGAGTCATTCTAGCATCTAAAGGAACATTTTGTAATAATCATTATCGAAATTTTGTGAATTTTTATTTGATGGTTAAGGTTATGTGTGAAAATGGATTTGATTTGATGTATCCAATATTTATTCTACTTAAACTTCTCTCAATATAATGAAGGATTCAAGCTTCCTTTTGATTTCTATCCATCAAACGCCTTAATTTTTTTGAATATATATTTTAATTTATTTGAGAGTGAAATGCAAAGAAAAATCGTGTACCTTGCAAATTACTTTTTATAATAAAATAATACATTGGCCATACATAGTATATCCCAAGTAGCAAGAGGAACACAAGAAAATCTACCCAAAGTTTGTTTCAATTATTCTAGTCACTCATGGTGGTCAATAGTAAATCCCCTTAAAGATCATCAAGGTATTGGCAACCCATAAAGAACAAGGTCTCACAATTAATATAATCAAAATCAACATTGTATTTGATCTACATATCTCCCCTACATTCTAATGTAATTGTGTACAAATAAGAGGAACAGTGTCACCAAATAATATATTAATTAATGTACAAAATTAATTTACAATATTAAAAATAATAATTAACCTTTCATGTATTTTTTTCAAACTAATAGTATCACAATCTTATAAATCACACATCTCTTTTTAAATATTTTGTAATAAAATTTCAAATAAAATACTCTTTTAGAATCATGGTCTTTCACACTTCTTATGAATAAATTATGATGGTTTTATAAGATTACTTAAAAAAATTAATTAATATTTTAGATCATACAATATATATTTTTTAATCTAACATTTCAATCTCAAATATTAATTCAAAAGATTTTGCACAATTTGTCTAAAGCATCATATAGGGGAGATGATCTAATAGCTGAGCATCCTAACTAGCACCTCTCAAAATCTTATGTGACAATTTCAAATCATTCCCAAATTTTTGATAACAACTTACTTGGCAAGTCCCTTACTTTTAACTAAAGTTTAAGGCAACATTATCAAATATGATGTCACATAGACATGTTTTTTTGTTGAGGTATCCAAAAACGCCCTAAAAATTAGTTAGATCAATAGTTGTGCATTAACCTCATGTTCCCATGGACTGGGACTGCTTACCTCCATTTTCTAATTTAAGCAGTGATAGTGTTCCCATGCATAAATTTTATTGTTGGGAAATGATAATTTGGAATCTTTTCCTATTTTAATGGAGCGGCTACTATTTAGGAATTGAAAATAAGCTGTGGAAAAAAAGGGGCTGAAAATAAGCAGCAACAGCATATTGCTAAAAATTCACGTGGCTCCACAAATTTGTTTCCCTCTTTTTTAATATTTATTTTTATTTTTCTAATTTTTTATTGTACAATATAAATTTAAGCTGTCTGCTTACAAATAAACTGGAAAATTAAACATTCATGGGGCCATCAACTCCACAAATAACTCCTAAATAAAAATTGAGCAGTATGCTAGTCAAAATAAGCTAAGCAACAGCATGGAGATCTACCATAAGTCATGTTTTATTCATGCACTAATGTGACATCACATTATTTGTTTCTTTTTAAATTTAAAAAATACATTTCATTCAATTATGAATATTCATAATCAATGCTAACAACTTTAAAATTACAATTATTAATGTAATATTATTATAAATATTGAACATTAAATCAACAAATACTATCACAACTATTAAAATATTCTCAACTACTCATCATTTCCCACTACACAATCCAAAATACTCTTTACGATTTCTATAATATTTTTGATACTCTATCGTTGTCTGCAATAAGCCTAGACTCTGTGTGCATGTGAATACCTATGCAAAAGTCAAGCTATAGAAAAATGCCGAGAGCGATGGGGCACCAAAAATAATAAACGCGGGGACACCTAGCGCGCCAGATGGAAGAAAATATTTAATAAAACTGGGATGCTCCCATTGACTTCTAGCAAAGGTTGGTGCACATTTGCAATCTACAAGTAGATATGGCATGGCAATTTGTGATTCAAGCAAAACATTTGCATGGTTGAGCTCTAGATCTAAAATTTTGAGTTAAATCCTCTGTTTTCTTTCTATAGTTAGTAAGCCTCCCTCTTCAGATCCAGCTCTAAGATGGAACAATACAGCCCTCCCACAACTAAACTTGCCTTCCACAGCGATAAGAGGTATCATGTATTTCTCAGTTTCAGGGGACCAGATGTGAGAAAGACTCTGGTTGATCATCTTTATGAAGCTCTCTCAGCAGCAGGCCTGAAAGTCTTTTTAGACTCTGAGGAATTGGAAAAGGGAGATATGATTGGGTTGAGCTTGGAAAGAGCAATCGAAAGCAGTGCCATACACATTCCTATATTTTCCAAAGGCTATGCAGACTCAGTATGGTGTCTCAAGGAGGTTGCTGCAATGCTGAGCACCCTTGGTTTGATCATTCCTCTTTTTTATTATGTAGATCCAACTCATGTGAGATATCTTGAAAAGGAGAGCAGTCCCTACTGCCAATCATTTCTCAAAAATTATGGCCATTCAGATCAATACCCAAGAAAAGAGATTGATGAATGGAAGCGTGCTCTCAAAGAGATCTGTTCTTGCTCAGGCTGGTCGATGGATATAACTCAGGGGTATGTACCTCGCTTTTCCATATTTTTTGGTTAGTTTTTTCAGTGCTGCCACTGGTGACATATATGCCTCCACTCAAATATAACTAGCACTTGCAGCCGGGGGGGGGAGGCTGCAAGGAATACGCCGATAGTTTTTTAATAATTTCCTGAACATTATTGACCTTGTGTTTGCAGTGAAAGTAAATGTAGAAATATCAGGGTTTTAAAGCTTCTGGATAAAATATATGCAATCTCTTAAGTTTAAATAAATCATGGTTGGTGAAATAGTTAGCAACAAATGAAGTTATTTTGATTTTTTTAAATAAAATAATCAGATATGCAAGACAAGTATAGCCACAAATTTGATCCAATGTTGATCTAAAGATCAGAATGTAAACCTAGCAATCAAATATAAAAGTGGTCGGAATTTAAAATTGCACGACTTTTTAAAATCCTTTGTTTTTGGTTTTTTTTAATTTTCCAATCTCAATCGTTTGAATTTATCATGCGACTTACGTGAGCTCTTAATTTTGTGATGATTATTTTCTCTTTGAAACTTCACATTAAAAGTGTCAGAAAAACTGTTCAGTTTATGGTCGATAATATCTTAATGGTATTATAGTTTCTTTAACTTTAATTTATTCATCATTTTGCCGACCAAGAATACAGGGGTTGGCAGCATGAGAGAGATGATTAGTTAGGAACTATTCTGCACCTTGAGTTGGCTATTACATGATTTGGACTCATTATAGATGATACTTCAAACAAAAATAAGCACCATAAAAAATAGCTTTACCAGAAAACAAAATTAATTGCTTGTGTTTGGATCATCCTGATTAGAAGAATAGGAGTACTGGTCCAGAGCAATTTAAGTCCAATTTTGGGTTTTTCCCAGAATTCATATTATAGAAACCAAGTGAAGATGTGATGAAGCTAAAACAGAAAAGCCCACCAGATTATACATATAAATGAATTATCCCTATCACAAATTTCAACTTTTTGGGATAGAAAATTCATATGGGTGAAAATAAGAGTTAAAAAGCTCAGAAATCTACAATTACCTCTAAATATCAACTCCCATTAATACAAAAGCTAAAATCCCCTCTGTCATCTGGAGTTGATGGACAAAGTCCAACACAAAAAATGTAAAAGTCAAATTAGTGACCTTAATTGTTATTTTGACCATTCCTTTTAGCAGCAACCATGTGCCAATAACACTTATTTATAAGGCTTTTACAATATTTCCATGCAATTTATTAAGAATCAAGATAAATAAAGAGCATACTGAAAATTCCTAAACTAAAAATGGTTTGCTTGCACATAAAGCAGGCCTTATATAAAATATTTCCAAACATATCATGTAAAATAAGAAATTTTCAAATAGGATACCTTTCAATATAACTTGTAGAAGGTCATTTCAGAATAGCTCTCCTCTAAAAATAGTTAGTTTTGATAGTCAACTCCTCTCAATAATAATGACAACCTTGTTTTGATCATGATAGATCTTTTGAAGACACCTAACTCTTGTGAGAACTATTGAAAATGAAGAAAAATGGTCAAGAATCTGATTATAATCATGGTGTACATGACTGTCAAAATCCACAACAAAACTTGAGAAATTGGCTGCAAATGAACAAACTGCTTGGAAACTTCCTCCAATGTTATCTTTTCTCGGTACAAGTGAAACCCCTTCACATATGCCATGTGCTCATACCCTAGATATACAACTTTTTTGAGTTTTGAAGTTGAAACACGAACATTTGATGTAGTGGCACACACTTTTGCTCTTGTTGGCACTTTTTCATGTTTTAATGTTCACTTTTTCTCTCTATTTAGCAAAAGCCGCCTACCAATGGTCTACATGTACACTTTTTATGTTATGATTATTTTGTGTGATAATTTATGTTTCCAAATTTTAATGAAATTGATATGGCCTGATATATCGTCTCAGGTTCTGAACATGAATTACATGTACACTATCACCAGGCGCTTACCAAGACTTTCTCTTCCAGTCTTCCATATAAGAGGGGATGTATTTTGTAACACTACTGCATACTCATGCATTTTTCTTCCCTTTTGAATTGGCAAAAAGAAACTTGTGAGTTTAAACGTTCGGGGAAAATAAAAAAGAATGGAAGAAGTCTATGTAAAATAGAAGTAATGTTTCATGTTCAACTGAACCACAATAATCTCTTCAGGGTGAAACGTAATACTGAAGAAAACTGCATATATAGTCAAATTCAACAGTAAAATCACCTGGAAGGGTGACTATCGACTATAATTTACATTAAATTTGGTATTAGCTAAGATATGAATTGCTTAAATAAGTGGCACAAAAGTGTTCTAAGAGGCAGTAGTGAAACGTAATACTGAAGCAAACTGCATATATAGTCAAATTCAACAGTAAAATCACCTGGAAGGGTGACTATCGACTATAATTTACATTAAAGTTGGTATTAGCTAAGATATGAATTGCTTAAATAAGTGGCACAAAAGTGTTCTAAGAGGCAGTAAATTGTTTTTAAATAAGTTCAGACTTATAAATATGAAGGTATAGGGAAAGCTTTGCTAGTACTAAATGAATCGTCTCTATACACTTCCCCCCTCAAAAAGAAAGAAAAGAACTGCACGTTTGGTCTCTGCAGAAAAAGAAGTAACTAAGTCAATCAAGAATATATAGATTTAGCATAGTAAGAAAGAAATTAACCTGGTCCCAAGTGGAAGCAAAGCTATAACCTTTGGATACTGCATCTGACTGTTGTTTTGGCAGTGCCACAGTATTCGCTCTACTTGTCATTCTTAATCACCCTGAAACTTTCAATAAATTGTACACATATAAGTTGATTTACCCTAAAAATTTCAATAAATCATCCACATATAAGTTGATTTACCCTGAAACTTTCAATAAAGCAAAGAGGTAGATTTTTGTACAACATTCCAGTTGCCTGTACAGACCTGTCTAGGGTCTGCCCTTTAGACATTGTCATGTTGATTTTATTACAAGTCTATGCTTTTATGTACACAAATATTTCAAATGTGCTTTCTATAACAAATACCTTTATAATCAAAAGTGATGTTGCCACAAATATTTCAAATGTGCTTTCTAGAACAACTACCTTTATAATCAAAAGTGATGTTGCCATCTCCAAAAGTCGGACTGAAAAGATTCAAACAAGAGGACATCATACTATAAAAACAGAAAGTCAATTATATTATATTTTTCTATAAACATAATAGGACAGATAATCCGAAGTCACAAAGATTCAGGGACAACTTCTAATGGACACACGAATCTTCACAGTAGATAGAGTGAGTAATGGAGAAGTGGATAGTGTGATCTTCATAAAGGACATAGTAATGGTAAAGCACACCAGTGGATAGTTGAAGACATACGAGGACAGTCCAAGTATAAATGTGTGAGAATGATAGTGGCTATTATATGCAAAGAACAATCGTTCCAAGGATAGTGAACAATAAGAGTTGTTGTGTTACTCTTTGAAGAGCGCAAACCTCGCTTGATGACTATAAACATTCATGGCTTGGTATGGTAGGAAACAAAAGCTATTACATGACAATCTAAATAAATAGACTTTTGATGAAAATGAAACAGGGCATATGACAGCGATAAGAACATAGAGAGATCATTTCTTGAGAAATTGATCCATGATAGTGGGATGATTTGTGGCCTAAATACAAAGATAGTAGAAATTTTGGAAAAAAATGATTAAAGAGTGCAATGGAAAAATAATAATGCATAGAAACAAAAAACAATTTCGAGGAGTCCTAAAGATAACATTTAATGAAAATTATGAAATGATTGAGTGTTGTTTTGGAGAAGTGGACTCAAAACGGACAGGGAAAGAGTGCATGTCCAAATAAAATGGATGGTAATCTTTTCAAGATAGTGCTACGATGAGCAAAGTTAGTAGTGTATGAGGTATGTTAGTGACAGTGAGAATGCTAGAAAGAGGTCGGTCTTTAGAGAGTTGTTAAGTACTCAAGGAAGAAATAATGCAAATAATGCCTGAAAATGAGTGTTTTGAAATAAACTCAAATGAAATCGTTGTGCTGGAAATCATAAATAATCAGGCTACCGATAAAGCTTAAGACTGATAAAACTATGAAAACCTTAACAAATCTTAAGACATCACAAATAGCATAAAGTTATCTAACATAATGGAAGTACTGTCATTGAAGATTTCACCAACAACATTTGAAATGAAATGAAATGGTTACAAATCTCTAAATATATAACAACAATTAAATTAAATTTTGGTGATTCATTATACTTCAAAAGGTGATACAGAACAACAATATGTTGCGACGGTAGACGGACGGTAGACGGTTGGTTGGAGCGAGCCGCCCTCTTCTATTACCAAACAGATCTATTGCCCACTATATCTCTCCTCCCACCCACCCCGAGGTGGGAAGCTCTTCTATTACCAAATAGATCTATTGCCCACTATATCTCTCCTCCCACCCACCCCGAGGCGGCATCATTTTGCTCTATGCATCATTTTGCTCCGTCCTCCTCCACTTCCTCCTCGCATTCATGGGAGACTTGTCATATCCAAAATCTTTGATATAAGAGAATCCAAAGATAGAGAGATGAAGTGATTAAGGCTGAGCACATGAATTAAAAGGTTGTGTCAAAGATTTTTAAAGGGAAAAAAACAAACTCTACATACAAAATTTAGGGGGTAATCTGTGAAGGGCACAGTTATGTCAAATATCATGATGCTCTTACACCAGCTTGAGCACGTGGAGCATCTGTTAAGTAACATTGTTTTAAAAGGGCTAAAATGTTTTCCTGGAGAAATTAACAGAATCACAACACCGAACAAAAGATGGATGATGACTCTGAAGCTAGACAACGTTATACTTCAAGAAAGACAGGCTTCATTAGCAATGAAAAACTCTCCAACTAATTTGAATGATCTGCCTTCACATATGCACATACATTCAGTTGTCAACGTACAAAATCTGAAGCATGATCCTAAATATAGATAAACAATGGAAAAAAGGAGGATATTTATTAGTGATATGGAGACTAAAGGAGTATACCCCAGACTATGGGAACATTCATTCTCAAGTCATTGTAGGCAACCCCAATATAACTACTAATTCATTCTTGTTCTATTCTCATGAATACTGCTGCTGCATGTGATTGTGTTGGAAATATGCTTAATGATTCATATTTGAACCAAGAAAAGTGAAAGAGGTTATTTTTTGCTTATAATATGAGTAAATCGTTATGCTTTACTCTTTGACAAAATCACAATTAATCTCGTGGCTGCAACATTTTCCATGCTTCCTGAATTTTTCTGAGTATTTCAAAAAGTTCAAAGCACTGTTAGGCTTAGAGCATTCAAATTTAAATCGTGAGGGTTTAGGTACAAAAAAAATAAGGGCCGAATTTAAAAGAGGAGATTGTGTCAGCCCTTTGCTTTTCACATAAATTCTATGATAAACTATTTCTTTAAATCCTATAATAAACTATTTCTTTAAATCCTATGCATTTTTTAGTGATTAGCATTTTTAAAAAATTTTAATGTAAATTTTTATTTTATATCTACGCATTATATTTGTCTGCCTTGCCTCGCCTTGTCAGTGTGTGTAAAATGGAATGCAACTATATTCGTCTGCCTCGCCTTGTCAGTGTGTGTAAAATGGAATGCAACTATATTTTTACTTGTCAATTGTACATTTTGAATCCTCTGTCTAGTAAACCCATTAAATAATGTTTTGGTTTCTATAAAATCCTTTGAGCTTCTGCACATTTTCCAGCCGAATGAAGAAAAACAATAATTTTCCCCAGAAAATTCTCTAGACCTTGCTCTAAGTTTAAAGCTAGCTCTATTTTGGATTGAATTTCACTTCAGCTAATGGAAAAAGTTTAAGCTACATAAATATTATTTACTTAAGCATTTCTTTCATGTATTCTTTGAAAAATGCAAAAACAAGAAATGCTAGTTGCCATGAAATTTTACCGATTATCAATATGATAGAAGACCATAAGAAACTGAAATTCTTGTTCCATCTTATTAAAAAGGGCAAGGATTGATTCAGGAAACAAGTTACAAATATAAAACATAGTTTCTCTTCAAGCTTTCAAACACCAGAAGAAGGGTTTCGTAGAGATTGAACTAACTTATTACAGGCTGATGAAGTAACATATAAACGGTCATGTTATACAAAAAAGAGGAAATAGAAGTTTTGATTTTACTCTGTTATCAAATTATTTCTTCCCGGAAAGCAATCATAAAGGAACTTAAAGATGTAGAAAAATGTTTCGTTGCCTTTCTAACTAAATTATGAAAAGAAAACAATTTAAAGTAGTTTTTGTCTTCTCTCCAATGCCCATTACAGGTCTAACTATATTATCCCTAATCACGGTTGTTTGCCAAGTACACCCCTACTGATAATTTGCCACTTCACAATTTAACTACAAACTCTATGGTTAGAATTATAGTCATGATCTTTAATAATAGATAATGATCAACCCCTCTTTTTCCTTCATATTTTCCACAATGTACATACACTCCAACAATGTAAATTTCCCATGGCTAGTTGACTCCCACCTACCATGCACGATCTTTTGGGAAAGGGAAAAGAGACAATATCCTCGCATGGAACGGATTAGATATTGTCATTCTACAGTAGTCTGCATCTTCCAATATCTTATATTTGATGTGTATACTGTAAGGTAATGCAATCAATTGTAAACATTACTGGAAGCATGATATTGCCTCTAGGGTTTATAATAGAACTAAAGCCTAAATGAAAGTAGGTTGCTTCAGAATCTGCTAAAAAGACAAGAAAGCAAAAACATCTCATACATTATTGAAGCACTGGTGACCATCATAAACAATTCAAATAAAACGTACTATTTACTTATGATCTGCGGACATTCAATTGGGAAAAACCTAAAATGTCAAATAGTACCGCATAAGTGAAGGGAAGTTTTTTATGGGTTCAAATATAGATAGCGAGGCTCCAAGTACCAGTTTTATTGCATTATCAGCAATTTAATTGGAAAAAGAAAGTTCAATATATTCAAAATACATAAAATGAATATCAATACAACCTTTTCATCAAAAATTCTGTAGATCCTGAGCTGTAATTTTTATAACGAGATCATTTCGAAAAAAATAACTTGCAATCTCTAGGCTTTTAAAGCATTTAAAAAGTTTCCAAATCCCAATATATCCTCATATGATTTCAAACCCAAATTTAAAATGCAGAGAAAAGCCAACAACACTGGCCAAATTCCACGTACTTGAGCTCAAAAGATACAGATTTTTTTCGCTGCAGTGAATTTGCTCATCTCGCTAGTTTACAGGGACATTCAATGGCGATAGGTGTCCATTCGGCATCACATTTGCTCTATGTTAGGAACCCCACAGACCATAACTGAAAAACAAAGTTAGCTTTAGATCCGAACTAAGATATAAAAAAATATCAACTCAACTGGCTTGCCTAACCTCTGCACAAATTGCCTCCTGCTGTGAACGAAACCCTACCTAAGCATTTTGATACATTTAGTGGAGGTTGAGACTTTCCTATAAATTAAGAAAAAACGAACAAAATGAAGACCATGGCCGTGGGGATTAAACAGAAAAATGCTGAAACACAAACCTGAAATAGAAAAATGCAGAAATCGCCTCCTGTTGATTATGAAACCCTACCAAAGGAGAATTTTTTTCCAATGAGAGGAACCGAAAACAATCTCGTTACAGCACGAAACCCTAGCAAAGCAGAATTTTTTTTAAATGACACGAACCCAAACGAATAATGGTACAGCTGATACTTCAATCGATTCACAGTAAATGGTGATTAGCTCTGAAGCAGATTTATAGGAAGCCTTGGCCGTGACGAAGTAGCTCCCAGGTGGTCGCTAAGTAGCTTCGTAGCAGGGTCAGGGTGGATGAGGTGTGTATACAGAGGCGCGCTAGCAGCACTAAAAACTCGCGTTGACAAACCTAGTTTTTACCCGTCGGCGGTCAGTTTCCCGGCGTTTACAGTACCCCGACAAATCTTCCCGGCGTCAGAAATCCCGGCGTGAGACAACTTCCCGGGCGGAAGCTCACGAATAATATAGCCTATCGGCTAAATTATATAAGCATAGGGTTTAAGGGAAGGGGCTTGGGCTTCAGGATTTCTTTTGAAACATAAAATTTAGTTAATAAAATAGTATGAATATAAAATTAAGAGTTCAAGAATATAGGGGGTTTAGCATGAAAGTACAATTCATGAAGTTGTTTGAATTTTTTCATCAATGTTTGGGATCACACTCGTGATCCATCATCACAGATAAAAAAGAACATAAGAAATAATCTTTATTTAAAGTAATCTTTTTATTATTTTTAAAATTTAATTATAGTTAAGAATTTTAGAATACTAATAAATAATAATTATCATGAACTAATTATAATTAAAAAATTCATTTACATTATAATGTAAAAATATAAGGTTATAGATATTTGAAGTTTTTTTTCCACTTTTTATAATTTCTAAATTTTGTTTTTTAAACCTTTCTCTATCTCTCTTTTTTTTAATCAAATATGTTTGTGTAAAAAATCTTTTGTATTTGGTTAGTGTTTTAAATTCCAACACTCAAAATTTCTCTGTCTCAACTATCCACACAATCAAGTCTACCACTTAGTCAAAATTATTATAACTAGAAGTAGAACAGCTGATTCAAATTGTAAAAAGTTTCACAGAATATAAATTACATTGAAGAAAAATCAAATTCAATGTGTTCAAATAGCCTTCAACATTATTGCATAGACTTAGAAATATCTTATATCATATAAATTTCATTAGTTATATATTTCCTTTTGTTCACATTTTATCTATATTGATATGAAAATACTGTTGTGAGATTTTAATTTTAACTTAATTTGTTGAGTTCACAAAATAGGAACACTAGTGTGAAACAATGTGAATTTTTTCTATGGCATCTTCAAGCAAACAAACGAATGAGTAAAAAACTTGTGACCAAGTACTTTAATTTCAACTCCCGTTTGCTTCCAAACATTCATTTGATTACATGGGATTTTATAAAATGAGTTGAAATGTTTGCTTTATGAAGTATTTTGCCTTTTTTTTTATGTGAGTTTTGTAGAAAGAAATGATGATTTAATTTGTAGTTATAATGAGGGTGGTTCAATAATATATTTTCAAAGAATGTACATGAGTGATTATAAATATTTCTAAATACATAACGAAAATAATCTAAAAAAAAAAAAACAAAATATTTTTTCATTTGTTGATAATTTATATAATTTGAATTGTAGCTAAGAAGAGGTTTCTAAATTAAATGAAATATTGTATTGCATTCATTCAGGTTAATTAATTCAACTTAATTAGTGGATAAAAATTGGTCATAATCTTGTCACTTCAATTAATCCAAGTTGATTTATCTTTTGTTATATATATTTCATTTGATTGATCTAAATAGAATTTTAAAGAATGTTCATTTTATTTACATTTTTATATTCATTTTTTTTTAAATATTAATTTCATTTACATTTTTATACTCATTTTTTAACTTATTTAAAAAGAATAATTACTCTACACTTCTTTGTTTCTTTCAAACTTTCATAATGATATATTTGTTTTTCATTTTATAAAATATACTTCAACTTCAAATAAAAATATAAATAAATACTAATTGTTAAAACATAAATTAAGTTTTTTTACTGTCTAAATAAATAAATTTTAATTATTTGTACTATTTTTCACAAAAGAATGTTGTATTTTCCAATGAATGTTGTATTTTCCAATATTTCTCTTCATATCATATGTGAATTTTATTTATTAACTTTTCTTGCATCTTTGTGCTTAATTAGGATAATAACTAGTACTTCTGCAAATTTTATTGAGCTACCATGGCTATTGCAGCTTTGAAGCTCGGCTGGTAAAGATGGTGGTGAATGACCTGATTAAGACATTGGATAGAGTGCCATTACAAGTTTCCAAGCATCCAGTGGGAATGGACAGCGTCAAGAATGCTCTCATTCGGAAATTACATCTCAATTCACTGGATAAGTTGGTTAAAATTGGAATATGGGGCATTGGGGGTATTGGTAAGACCACGGTTGTCAAGGCCATGTACAATCAAGTTTATGCTGATTTCGAAGCTGCTTCTTTTATTTTTAATGTCTGAACCACTGTTGCAGGCCCGAAAGGGCTTAGAAATTTGCAGAAACAAATTCTTCAAGATTTAACCAGATATGATGGAAAAGTAAACAGTGTTGAGAAGGGCATATCTATGTTGAGAGATCGTTTGGGAAGAAAACGTGTGCTTCTTATTTTGGATGATGTGGATGCTGTTGAACAATTGGATGCTTTGATTGGGGATTGGTTGGCTCCTTGCAGCAAAGTTGTTATAACTTTCAGAGACAAACACATTCTGAATGTTGCTCAAGTCCAATGCATCCATGAGATGAATGGACTGGAGATAAATGAAAGTCTCCAGTTATTTAGTTGGCATGCTTTTTTCAGAGCTTGTCCAAGTCCCCATTACGAATCTTTGTCTAAAGGATTAGTAGAAGCTTGTAAGGGGCATCCTCTTTCATTGGAAGTAATTGGATCTTTCTTGTATGATAAGAAGGATGACACAGGTTGCTGGACGGAAGCCTTTCACAATATTACTCTCCACCCAAGCATTCACGAAAGACTCAAAATCAGCTATAATGCTCTTACTGATGTGGAAAAAGAAATATTTTTAGACATTGCTTGCTTCTTTATTGGAGAAAACAAAACATATCCCATTGTTTTCTGGAAATCTTTGTACAAGATGGTAGACACTGCCATATCTAATCTTTCAATGAAGTTATTGGTAAAGATTGACGACAAAGGAATATTTGATATGCATGATCATTTGAGAGATATGGGGCGAACCATTGCTGAAACAGAAAAAGAGCGTACCCGACTATGGGAGGCTACCCATTTAGGCACCCTATGCATCAACACCCATTTCTCTCGGCTCCGACTCAAAGAAAGCAGTCCACAAAGGCTTGAAATGCTTTACAGTCCTGGTCTTCACTATCTTCATTTGCAGAATCTGTCCATTGAAGGCACGACTAAAAACACACTAGCCATGCTTCCTCCAAGTTTGATATGGTTAAAATTGGAAGATTGCACTTTTGCAATTGGGATGAATAGAGCAGTCAAGAAGCCACGTCATTCCAGATTTTTGGATAACATTTGGCAATTGAAGATTATGGAACTAAAAGGTTCCATTGATCTGTATGGCCTTTCGATCTCTTCCCTGTTTTCTCTTCCTAATATACAGCTGCAGTACTTGGACTTGGAAGGGTGTGAAGTCTTAAATAACCTTCCTCCTACTATTAGCAACCTGTCACAGCTATATCTGATGAACTTGGGAAGTTGTGATAAGTTGAATAACCTCCCTGCTACCATTGGGAACCTGTCACAGCTGCAGCAATTGCACTTTGAAGGGTGTCACAGCTTAAATATCCTCCCTGATACCATTGGCAACCCATCACGGCTGCAGGACCTTAACTTGGGATGGTGTGAGAAGTTATATAACCTCTCTGATACAGTTGGCAACCTGTCACAGCTGCAACAATTGTATTTGAGAGATTGTGGGAGTTTAAATTATCTCCCTGATACCATTGGCAACCTGTTACGGTTACGGCATTTAAACTTGAAAGACTGCAAAAATTTACATACTCTCCCTGATACCATTGGCAACTTGTCACAGCTGCAAGACTTGAACATGGCATATTGTATCTGCTTATATAAGATCCCTGATACCATTGGCAACCTGTCACAGCTTCAGCACTTGAACTTGGCACATTGTATCAACTTAAAGAAGCTCCCTGGTACCATTGGCAATCTATCACACCTCCAGCACTTGAACTTGGACTGGTGTACTGGATTAAGTAAACTTCCTGATACCATTAGCAACTTGGGCAACGTCTATCCAGCCCCAGGAATGCACGACAATGTCTACCCAGCCCCAGAAATGCACCGGGGCATGGATGTGCCGCTCCATGCTGCATAGCATGTCAGTACTGACAGCCTCCGTATTTTTTATTTTCGAACGATTCATACAGCGCACGAATATTATTGATTTTTAAACAATTCATACAGCGCACGAATATTTTTGATTTTTGAACGATTCGTACAGCACACGAATAACTATATATATATAGTTATTTGCAAATATTATTATTAATGTGTTCAAATATTTTGTAAGGGTTTTTGAATTTAGGAATATAATATATTTTGGAGATTCATTTATATTATTTACAAGTCATTTAAATTTGATTTTTAATAATATATATTTTTTCATTATAATATTTATATACAAAATAAAAGAATTTTTTTATGTTTAATAATTTTGAAAATGATTTAAATTATTTGATAGTTTAAATTCTTTGAATTGTATTTAGATTTAATTTTTTAATTATTTTTATAATCTTGATTTAAATGTGTATTTGTATTTACAGTTAATAATATTATTTTAAAAATGTTAGTATTATCTTTAAATTATTTGTATGTCTATTACAAATTTATATTTTTCTTTAAATATTTTTTTAATATTTAACAATCTTTTAAAAGAGACTTATTATATGAATTGTGCTTGTATTTAATTTTTTAACTATTTTTATATTTAATGTATTTTTTAGTAACTCTGATTTGAATTATGTTTGTATTTATAGTTAATAATATTATTTAAAAAAATATTAATATTGCCTTTAAATTGTTTGTATTTGTATGTTTATTACAAATTTATATTCTTCTTTAAATAATTTTTATGTTTGACAAATCTTTTAAAAGAGTCTTAAAAATAATTTTTATAATTTTCAATTTAAATTATATTTAATGTCTATCTTTTTTATATAATTTATTAATATGTTGACTAAAATATCACATTCCTAACCGATTATTTAAATGTTTAATAATTTTGGAAAAATAATTTAAATTTAGTCACATATTACATTCCTAATTAAATTATTTATATGCTTACTATAAAATGATTTCTCCTATTAATAATTTTTAAAAGTGTCATGAAATTGATTCTATAAACTATTTTAATTTACTTCTGATTGCTTACACTACTCTTTAAATTATTATTTTATTTGTGTTTTTTTAAAGCTTGTGTTTTTATTTAAATTATTTATATGTTTAATAAATTTGCAAAAATAATTTAAATTTATTCTTTCTTAAATTGTTTCCACGAACCTTAAGGTTTTATGTCATTCAATGATTTACTCTTTATAATTTTTTCCAAAGAGGTTGTATACTTGTGCTCATCAATTGCAAGTCATGTTCAGATTCAGAGTGTAATGGTGGCATTAGATCACTACATCTTGGTTGTATTTGTGTAAATCTTTAGTGTTTCTAGTTTTTTCAATGGTGTCATAATCTTGATGATGCTTACTACTTGTTCTGCTGAGACATTATAAAAAATTTAGTGTTGTTGTTTTCTTTCTTAGCAGTCTTCTATTGAGACTACATTATTATTCATTGTAATTCCTTTTGTTTTATTCAATACAAATATATATATATAATAACAACATAGGTATTTGTCATTAGTTTTTCTTATAGTACAAATTATTTTAACAAAATTCTAGAGGAATGAGCATAGTTTCTTCTACCTTTCTTTATATTATGGGTATTTCTTTGTCTTTTAGTTTTTTCATATCACAAATATTTTCAACAAAATTCTACACAAATGGGCATGATTTCCTCTAACTTTCTTTATATTGTGGGTATTTCTTTGGCTGTAATTTTTATTATACTAAAAAAAATTTCAACAAAATTCTAGAGAAATGGATATAGTTTATTTTACCTTTGTTTATATTTTGCATACTTCCAACAAAAATAAACAATTTTTAAGTATCAAAACTCTAGGCCCACATTTTTTATTCAAAAAACTAAAGGAAGTTGTTAAATCATCAAAAGATGAATTTTTATTTTTATTTGAATAAAATGTTCTATTGAGATAATATGAGGTTAAGGTTATCACTCTCAAGGATTACTACTTTGAACTAGAGTAATAGAGATTGGAAAACATTTTCACAATTTAAACAAGGGTTGTAAAGACTAAGTTTACATCAATTAAAAAATTATTAAACATATAAATAATTTAAATAAAGACACAAGCTCCTAAAAAAAGAAAAGAAAATAATAATTTAAAGAGTAGTGTAAGCACTCAAAAGTAAATTAAAATTATAGAATTAATTTTATGTCACTTTTAAAAATTATTAAGAGGATAAATCATTTTATAGTAAGCATATAAATAATTGAGTTAGGAATGTAATATGTGACTAAATTTAAATTATTTTTTTCAAAATTATTAAACATTTAAATAATCAATTAGGAATGTGATATATTAGTCAGCATATTAATAAATTATATAAAAATTAATATTATATTTAATGTCTATCTTTTTTATATAAATAAAACAATAATTTAAAGAGTAGTGTAAGCAATCAAAAGTAAATTAAAATAGTTTATAGAATCAATTTTATGACATTTTTAAAAATTATTAATAGGAGAAATCATTTTATAGTAAGCATATAAATAATTTAATTAGGAATGTAATATGTGACTAAATTTAAATTATTTTTTCAAAATTATTAAACATTTAAATAATCGGTTAGGAATGTGATATTTTAGTCAACATATTAATAAATTATATAAAAAAGATAGACATTAAATATAAAAAAATTGAAAATTATAAAAATTATTTTTAAGACTCTTTTAAAAGATTTGTCAAACATAAAAATTATTTAAAGAAGAATATAAATTTGTAATAAACATACAAATACAAACAATTTAAAGGCAATATTAATATTTTTTTAAATAATATTATTAACTATAAATACAAACATAATTCAAATCAGAATTACTAAAAAATACATTAAATATAAAAATAGTTAAAAAATTAAATACAAGCACAATTCAAATAATAAATCTCTTTTAAAAGATTGTTAAATATTAAAAAAATATTTAAAGAAAAATATAAATTTGTAATAGACATACAAATAATTTAAAGATAATACTAACATTTTTAAAATAATATTATTAACTGTAAATACAAATACACATTTAAATCAAGATTATAAAAATAATTAAAAAATTAAATCTAAATATAATTCAAAAAATTTAAACTATCAAATAATTTAAATCATTTTCAAAATTATTAAACATAAAAAAATTCTTTTATTTTGTATATAAATATTATAATGAAAAAGTATATATTATTAAAAATCAAATTTAAATGACTTGTAAATAATATAAATGAATCTCCAAAATATATTATATTCCTAAATTTAAAAACCCTTACAAAATATTTGAACACATTAATTACAAAATATTTGAACACATTAATAATAATATTTGCAAATAATTATACATATATAATTATTCGTGTGCTGTACGAATCGTTCAAAAATCAAAAATATTCATGCGCTGTACGAATTGTTCAAAAATCAATAATATTCGTGCGCTGTATGAATCGTTCGAAAATAAAAAATACGGAGGCTGTCAGTACTGACATGCTATGCAGCATGGAGCGGCACATCCATGCCCCGGTGCATTCCTGGGGCTGGGTAGACGTTGCCAGCAACAGCAACTTGTCACAGCTCCGGTACTTGAACTTACATCGGTGTGAAATTGACCGTGCTCATACAATTGGTAACCTGTCAGATTATCATTACTCGGGCATTTATACGCTTCCTCGACTAGAGCATTAAAGGATTCTTATAGAGCTTCTCGTGTTGCGAGGACATAAATTTAAATACTCTTAATCCCATCGTAGTTAAATATTAAATATTTTCTTTTCATAAAATTGCCTAAGGAGGCTCAAATTTTGTTCTAGGGATGCGCTCTAAGCTCTCTGAAATGAAACTGCATCTTACACGTCTTGTTATTTGAGCTCCATGAGTGAAGGTTTTATGTGATTCTGTCATGATTTAAGACCATACTATTTTAGTTTTTCTTATAGTTTTTCTATGTTTGCATGAAAATGCAAAACGATGCCTTCTCTGCAAACCCTACGTTTTGTGGCATTTTTTCCTTGTTGGATTTAAGAGAATAATGAATGATGCTAAATGACTTTTCAAAGGATACTTTTCAAAGGGATTAAAATCAATGTTTGTATAAGTTCTATTTATCTATAAAATTATATGAAAAATTAAATAAATACATTGATGTAATTTTGTGAAAGGAATTTAATTTTTAAAATTGAAATATGAATTTAGGTTGATTAAATTTTATTAAACAATTGTTATGTCGATTAATTGTAATTTATTTTAAGAGATTTAAATTTTTTGGAAGAATCTTATATATTATTTGTTGATCTGTGAAGTCTATGTTCTGAAGTTATTATTTTGGTCACTTTGATAATTGTGTTTTTGCCCCCAAATTAATTAATGGGGGAGTGCAAGCGAGAGCAGATGGGGGTGTGGGGTGCATGGTAGGGGGAGGAGGGCGTGGAGCCCCTCCTATGAGATTTGAGAGAACCACCTCCTAGTGAGTGTCATAGGGCAAAACCCACAATAGGGGTTTTTGGGCAACGTGGCCAACGAGGGTTGCAAAGGGCTCAAGGGTAGTGCTCTTGAAGAAAAAAATTACTATATTGTAAAAAATGAATTTGTTAAATTTTTATTGAAAAACTATTTAATAACTGTTAGAATTGAGCAATTTCTTGCTACAAATTGGAGGAAAAGATGCTGGGTATAAGGCATTGAAAGAGAACCCAATAGCATGCAAATGAAAGATCGATTAACCGTGTATTGGGAATGTAGCAATGCGAGTTGTGCCAAAAGATTGTAGGCACTTTTTATTCTACACACAACTATGAAATTGGTGCAAGTTAATGTAATTACAACACATTTTTTTTGTTGACGATTAATAAAACTTAGATGGTTATTTTGTGGATGTAGCCCACATTGGATGAATCACATTAAAATGTGTCTCTTTGTAATTTGTTCTATTTATGTTATCTATATTTTTAGTTTGTTATTTAATTGCTTCATTCGCTTAATAAATTCCAACATTATCATTCAAAAATTTACTAGAACATCAACATTTAGGAAATATTTTTTGATGGCTCAACCAAAGCCAACCTGGGTCGGGTAGGTGGGGGTGAGTCATTAGAGACCATAGCCAGAAAATGATTTTGGCATATGCAATTAATCTTGGAGTTCAAACCTCTAATTTTGTGGTGGTGGTGACCTACCATGGTATCCAGCTTGCCATGTATATAGGTATCTCCAACCTTGTTATTGAGGACGACTCCCACTATACCATAATGATGTTAATTGGGATAGCCAAACCTTGTTCGCCCCTTAGGGACCCTATCCTATCAGCTCAAAATCTCATGATAAATATGGAAAGTTGCAAATCTACTCACGTGTATAGAAATGGTAATAAAGTGGTGGACACCCTCACCAACATAGGTGCCTTTACTTCTAAAATTAAAATATGGGATAATATATATCTTATCCTTGAACATGTCTGCGACTTAATTTCTTACGATGTCAAAGTACAACACCCTTGATCTCGAGCTAGATTTCTTGCCAACTTGCACATTTGGCATTTATGGCATTTTGTCTCCTTTTGCAAGTATTTTCATAATCTTTTTTATTCTTGTCTTTGGCATTCTTTTGGTAATTTCTACAACATTCTATCTCTTTCTCTATTGATTATGAATACAGGTGGTGATTTGGTGCAAGAAGAACCTGCCTGTTATGAGGTGTAGAAAAATGACACTGATGTTTGGACTATTCTCCTACACGATAAAGTGGCCTCATTTGTTGAGGGTATTGTTATGCCTTGCATAACCACCCCATCTTCTGCTTTGGTCAAAATGGGTCCCCCTTTATGTTTTTTTTTTCCTTAGTTGTTTTTAAACAAAGTTTGGAGTCTTTCTTTTCAAACACTTTGTTTTTCTTTGGTTTAGTTTGGCAGAACCAGAACCAGACCTGCATCGGGTTTTGGAGCTTCCTTTAAAACTCATTTTGATCTCCATCCCAAAATTCTTTCTTTTGAACTCTTTGTTTTGTCTTTGTCAGAGCCAGAGCCGAAGTGGAAGTTAAGTCAGTATTTATTCAAAATTTCAAAATCAAAATCCATTCCGCCTCTGCTTCTGCTTTTGGTCTTTCGTTTCAGTCTAATTTTTTATGTTAAGTTTTCTTATTTCGGTCTTTTTGTTTTATTTTTGTGTTTGGTTTTGTTTTATGCTTTGTTGGCAGAACCGGACTCGGAACGAGAACGAAGTTGAGAAATTACTCAAGTTTCCAAATCCGTTTTCATTCTAATTCCGCTCCCACTATTTCTTGGTCATTGACTTTTTACTGAAGTCACATTGCAGTGATGTGCTAGTTCTTCTGCAGTTCCGACTCTACTTTACTGCATTTAATGCACTGATGATAGCTGCCATGTTGAGGTAGAAACTCTGAGTTTTACCTTCATTAGGGATTGAAGTAGAGCAGGAGTGGAGTTTTTATGGAGTGAATGCATTGAAAGAAGAGGAGATAGTTGCTTGCGGATTTCTTCAGAAGGTTTTCCTATTTATTTGCATTCGAGGTAGGGTTCTTGTTCTCGTTCTTCTTTTATTTACTTTCATGTTTTTTCGTTTTTGTTCGTGTTAGATCGTTTTGCTTTGGGAAATTTCATGATTATCAGTAGGTTTGCATGTTTAGTTTTTCTTTGTTTGTTTGTTTGTTGTTTTTGTCTTCATTTTTTTTACTTTTGTATCTAGTTTTCTTTGTTTTAAGGTACGGTCGTTTTCATGTTTTTGTCGTGATCGTGTCGTGCTCCTTCGGATTTTAATTGCGTGGATTAAATTAGGGTTTTATAGTGAGTAGAGTTTAGTAAATGGTAGCTTTTACTTAGGATATTTTGCGCACTCAGTCTGGTTAGTTTAAGAACCTGGTTAAATTCGTGCCCTAGTTGTTTTTAGATTAGGGTTTAGATGCATTTTTGTATTCGTGTTTTAATTTAAATATGATGCCCTAGAAAGTACAGTCACCCACGGTCATATGGGGATGGTCTTATCATGTTATATGTTAGCCCCTTTTTCATTTAATATGACCTAGTCCTTGATCATGGAGTTATGCATTATCGTTTATGACGTCATGGCCAACCTAGGCGGAAGCGGGATCGGAATTCATTTAGATTTTGGGCATATGTTATAATTAGTGTCAATTCCATTTTTCATCCCATCTCTGACTCTGCTTATAGTAAGAAGCTTTATTTCAAAATAACAATAACCTTGGCAGAAGCGGAACCGAAACAGAATATGAAAATAGAAAATCTAAAAGAAACCAAATTCGTTTCCATTCCGGTTCCGATCACCATTCCAATTCCGGCTCTGAGCCCAGATGTTATTTTTGAAGTATCGACAACAGTTTTGGCTCTGAGCCTGGCAGTGTTTTAAAGAAGATTGTTTAGGATGTTTTATGTCTGGTTCCACCTCCAATATATGTATGAAAGGTATGATTTTAAGACATATTTTGAGATTTTTATTCAAGGATCTAACTAGAGGTTTTTTTGCAAGAAAGCTAAAGAATATTGAGAACATCAGGAGAAGTTGTCCAAAGGAACTGGCCTAAAGGAACATCAAAAGCAGTAGCTAAGCCCAAGAAGATCAAACTAGAGCAGTTATCTTATACCTTAAGGTATAACCATAGGAGTTCTATTGCCATTGCAAGCAAAGTAGAATCGGATTGGTCTGACATAACTGATACCAATCTGGGCCAATACAACTTTGAGGAATCATATGCTGACACATTCAATGAGGATGTGACACCTAGAACTTAAAGAATAGTGGATTCCGGTTTGGCTCATATCACCCTATTTCCTCTATCAATTCAATGCTTGAAGTTAATCATGACAGTTGTAGGAGCTTACAATCTGGCTACCTGAAAATGCATGGATTCACAAGATAATGTAATCATTGATCTCACTCCTCAAATTTTTCAAACAATGTTTAGTACGTCTTGGATCCAAAGAACTTGGTGCAGTTAATTGAGGCAGATGCCCTAGAGAAATATAGAAAATACAAGGAATCCAACAAGGCTCACTTGAACAAAAGGTGGTTTAAAATAGAGAAGAAGTCTCTAACCAAGCTCTCAGACCAACCAAAGAGGGAATATTTTTATAAAGAAGTTTCAAATTTAATAATCATGTTTTCTAGGGCCTTTAGGAAGAGAGATTCCTTTCATTTCAAGGAGTGAATGTTTCCCTTCATCTAAATAATCTTAAATGACACCCAACAATTTGATTGGCCAATAATTGTTTAAGATTCCATTCATGATCAATTGACCAAGATTAGGAAACTAAATGCTTTTTCATGACTTCTTATATTGTGTATGCAATAACAAGAGTAGGTATCTTCCCAGGTCTAAACAGAGTGGGGATAATAGGAGAGGTTGATGGACAAAAGAAAGTGTGGGATCATTATAACCAGCTATCCCTACAGGTATTTGAAACACAACTAAGAAGGGTTAATGATGCATTTCTATATGTGATTATTAACCAACTGAATGGAATGCAAGGTATAGACTGAGCCAAGAAGCTATGGCATTTATTATTGAATGGGGATGTTGATACATTCAATACCCCAAGTTCACATACTTCAGGCTAGCTGGATTTGAAGGTTGTCCACATTTGTTGCCAAGATGTTGCAATAATAGGATAGTGTTGATGGAATTTGTTTATCAAGCTTTGGGGGTTAATGCTCGGTTTGCATTGAAACACAAAATAGGATATCATAAGTTCCCCATGCAGTTGGGTGAATACAGCTGTCAAAATATGGTGGGAGCAATGGTAGTGTGTAGTGAGTTGATATGTATCTAAAACTGGGTTTGTATACAACTCAAAAGTACTTTGACCTGAAGAATAAAATGAATGCCTTGTTGCCTTCTATTTTTTACAAACATTTCAATTTTTTGGAAGATTTCTGGAGTGACTGGTAGGATGAGTATGACCGCAGGAAGAATAATTATGAGAGGTTACCCGTCTCACTCATGGTAGAGCTTGGGATCATAAATGGCATTGCTGACATATTGGTGGATGATGGAGTTGTATTGGATCCGTCGTATGAAGCTTTAAACATTGGGACTAAAAGCTTGGATCCGATTGACTGGGATAGTGGGGAAACCATTGACATTAAGCAGGTAGGGCGAGCAATCTTGGATAGGAGTATTCAGTGGGTGGTTCTAAGAACCAAAAATCCTCAAGGACCAGCTCCTAAAAAAGGGAAAGGATATAAAAGGATCAAAAGAAAGACACCTCCAAAGGAGGCTTTGGAGTTCCTCCCTCCAAACATTGAAGAGATTGAGCTTGAAGCAGTGGCTCAAGATGAACCAGAGACACAAGAAGGAGATGCCCAAGTAGGACTCATAGTTTCAACACCTGCATTAGGTGAATCCTCTGCTCAAGTCCCACTTGCAAAACAAAAAAGTTAAGAAGTGCAAAAATGGACTCTTCATAATATTGTTGAATCCATGAAGGGAAAAGAAGTAGAGGTAGAAATTCATGATGTTTGAACAGATTTTGATGAGACTCTATCAGAGAAGGGTATACAAGAAAATATGCCCCTAGAAGAGGATATTGAACAGGTGATGGCAAAGGAGGATTAGTGGGAGTTATTTGAAGAAGTCAAGAAGGTTACTAATGATCAAGCACTTTCTGCAACAATGGAGAAACAAAAGTTAATTGATGCCAAGACACAATTTGATGCCATACTATAGTAGCAATACATTGAAGCTAAGTAAAATCCTGATGAAATAGAGAAGCAGTAGAGGCAAAAAGAGCATGAGGTCAAGGTCAAGGAGGAGAATGATAAATTATAATTGATACAAAAAATTTGTGACCTTGAGGAGGAAAAGGCAAGACATCAAAGGGAGAGAGAAGTTTTGGTGGCTAAGTTAAAGCTTGTTGAAGAAGCTCACAAAAAGAAAGAGGAATCAGAACGATTGCAAAAGGAGAAAGAGGCTGAAGAAGTGATAAAAAAGCAACAAGAAGAAAAAGAAGATGCAGAAAAGCTTAAAGCTTTAGAGGAAGAAAGAAAAAAGGAATTGGAGAAGAGAAGAGAAGATTAGAATAAGAAAGGTTAAAGAAGGAGGAAGAAGATAAGAGAATACAAGAGGAAAAGGATAGGGAGGAAGCTGAAAAGTTGGCACAGACAAGTGTGGAACAAGAGTAGCAATAGAAACAGAGGGTTGATTCTCAACCTCAAATAAATGTACAACCTCCCTTAGCTACGGCCTCCTCTTCTTCAACTATGATGATTGTTACTCCAGGTGCTACTACTTGGTTGAAATTATATCTTCAAAAGAGAGCATCAACACCTTCTCAACCTCCCAATTGGGAGGATATGATGAAGGAAATTGAAAAAGAAAGGCCTAAAAAGAAGGCCAAGATCCTACATTCTACTAGGCTAACTAAAAAAGGAGAAATTGTGGCTGAATGTGTTATACCTATGATAGACAAGGAGGTAGGATACATCTAATTAACAGATTATCAGCTAGGCATTGTGAATTTGGGGAGACCTACCAGAGATCAGAAAATGAATTTAATTGATGTGGTAGCATCCTCAACCAAGTCAAGGATGTTGAAGGATAAACAAAGGAAAGATGAGCTTAAGGCTCAGTTAGATCAATTGCATGTTATTTTTTTGAAAACTGTTTATGCTCCAAGATCATAACAGGTTGCTACTATTGATACCCCAATTTTATTGAGTAAGAAGGAAGTAGATGATTTGGTACAAGTGGGGGGCAAGGTAGAAATGTTGGATCGATGGGTTGATAAGTTGAATCAAGAAATAAGTGAGGTACTATAAGACAGTTTTGGGGTTTAAAAAGTGACTGAGGGACTGATAGAAGAAATGAATCAATATGTTAAGACATTAGAAGCACAAGAGGAGGAGTACAAAGGATACAACCACAAATTGAAAGAATTTAATTAATTTCCTAAGACTACTCTTCTAGAACAGTTGATACTTGAGGAAGATAGTAAAGATTTCCTGGAAAAGACCTCTTGCATACTCCAGTTTAGATCAGATTTTCTATATAAACATAGAAATGAAGTTCAAGATTCTATTAAGGATGTGAGTGAATAGTTTGAGGAGTTGGAAGCCATCATTGCTATCATTGTGAACATGGAGGTACTAGTAAAGGAAGGCCTACCTTTAAGCCAAATAAAGGAGAAGTGGAATGAAAGGTTTAAAGAGGTTATGCAGAGAGGAGATGATGGTGAAGATCTGTTGATAGATCGATTGATGGACATCAAAGAAGAGATAAGGGAAGATAAGAGAGAGTTGACAAAGCTGAAGGATATGAGGGGGTTTGTTGCAGTGGATTTGGAAAGAATTAAGTTTGAAGATAGCTGGGTGGATGGGCCGAAATTGGACATACTACAACAAGTCTTCTCCAGTTATGACGAATACATTGTGGAACAAACTTCGCATGCATAAATCTCATGCATGCATGGATTTCTTCTCTTCTTTTCATTTTGCATATAGCATTGGCAGTTTTTGGAGCGCATGGCTTTCTTCTTTTCTATTATCTTTTTCTTCCATTTTAACTGAGTTTCCAAAGATATTTGTAATCCCTAAAAGGGTGGGTCAACTTAAAATAGAAGAGGACTTCAGATTTTGTATATCTATAAATACCCTTGGGGTATCATATTGTAAGGGTTGGCTAATAGAGAATAGAATTGGCCACCCGATATTAGGAGATAGAATTTTTCATAGTTGTTACAAAGATACATTGTTACTTCATTTTTACAGTTAAATAAAAATTACAGGTTTACACAATATGGTGTTAGAATTAAGTTTCACTGGATAAGGTTGATGAGTTATAATCTATTTGTATGCCAGTGATTGTGTTGAAGCATGATTGTTTCTTATGTGATGAAATTCATTAGAAGAAGTCGGATTTAAGGATTATCTCATTAGATTATCAGTGAATTGAATTTATTGAAGTCTTTTGATCTATGATCTTGACAATGAATGAATATGTGTCCTTTTTGGAATCTTTGAAATAGTTATGATATATGTGAATTGTGATGTTAAAATAAGCACCTTAGATGCATGTAATAATATGGATTATTCTTTCAATTGTGTCACGCTTTGGTTTTCTTGGTCTATTGGAAAACATTCATTGTTGAAGATCTATATGTATGCATGCTAGATAATTTTGATTCATGTTTACTGATTTACCCTCTGATCTATCTTTTTCTTTTATTTAAAAACCCCTTTCTTTATTAAAATAACTCAATGAATAAGTCATTGCTTGTATTATTTGTTGCCAACACAAGCCCCTTGAACATTATAGTTGCATGGACCGATTGAGTGACACCAGAAAATTTAGAACCAACTACCAGGACCTTGGAAGTTAGGGTACTATATGTTGTCTTTCTTTTTAGAAGAAATAGAGTAGAAATACTATGTTTTAATGTTGTTTGTGTCATTTTATAACTCTTGGAAGAAGGGTAACATAACCATTCATGAGTGCTCATTTCATGTGAATATGGAGTTGATTACAAAGGATATTGGGCTTTCCTTGAACAAGGTTTGCATTCCTAAGAAGCCAAAGGGGCATTACCAAAAGGACATGGATAGGTTCATGTAGGAGGGTGAAAAGGTTAATCGATTGAAAAAATCTTTCAACAGATCTGACCTTCTTGAGGTATGGAGAAATATTGCAGAGGTGTTAATTAGGTATGTCACTCTTGAGGGTCGCCTTCTATAGAGGAGGGGGGCAACCACACCAAGGCTCTAGGTCACGGAGAGCTGAGAGTGAAAGGTTGCCCTAGTCTACCACAAGTTTGACAATAATTTTTGGTCAAGGATAGAGAATGAAGAGAACTCTCAGTGCTTCAGTCTTTGACTAACCCGAGAGTTTTCATGGGGCTAAACAAGCAAGATTTTGGAACCCAAACCATACCTCAAACAACTCTCTGCCAAAATAAAGCAGTGCAAGTTAGGGATGATAGCACGACATGTTGGCATCTCACAAGTGAGCTAGTGTTCATATGGATATAAAGTGCAAAAGGATAGTAAAGAGTGTCAAAAATCCACTAACATCTTAGAAGAAGAGGTTTAAAGTGCTAACTAAAATGATAACTAATAGAATATGGTATAGAAGTAACAAAAAGAAAGGTAATGGAAATGAACTCATGAAGGGTATAGTTCTTCAGAAAGCTCCACATGAACATGTACCTACACATAGCTAAGAGAGGAAAAATGTTGGGGCTGTATAGGGGTTTGTCGCAGTCAAACCCCTATTTTGGTGTTTTCACCTCCACGAATAGCCAAATAGAGAGACAGATAGAAATTATATGATAAAGGAAATAATTCTTGAACAAAAATAAAACCAAACACTATGAGAGACAATATGCTACTCAAATCCAACAACAAAGTAATATGAAAATGATACCACCCTCAAACAAAGAAACTCAAGGCCAATGAGAGAGGAATGTAATTCCATGACAATGGTAGAGTCGATGTAGCAACAACAACATTGAAAATGGTATCATAAGACACCAAGTTGCAACTTATATGGTAGATGTGTAGGATGTTGCGATTGTTGGAAACATGAAGCTAATAGTGCAACAAGTAGCAAGCGTATGGAGCAAAAATGTGAAGCTAGAGGATCAAATTAGTGTGTAGAAGACTAAGATATGATAAGAAAATGAATTGATTTTAAAACATAGCTAATTGAAGATGAGATGGGAGAGAAAGAGTTGTTCAAAGTGTTAGAACCCCAAAAAATTCATTAAAAAACCCTAAGGTTTTCCCATTTAAATTTAATATTTTCCATCAAAATATTAAATTTTTATTCATTTATACCCTATGTTTTCTTTTACCGTTGTTCAAAAGGCTAATAAATGACTTATATGCTATACCTCTACCTTAAACCCTTTAAATTTTTCTCCCTACCGCTTTATCGTGGATAGCCTTCAAACAATTCACGGTTGTGCAATAGAGGGTTAGCCTAGTGGTCATCAAACAACCACCTCTATACCGTGTGCCATAAAATCTATACCTGTGGTAACACGATAAATAGGGAAGCAACCGGCAACGGTGAGGGTAGCGACTAACAATCAAGCACAAAATGTTTACATCGCCACCACACGCAATCTAAACATAGATCGTGGTGGTGTGGTGATGGTGAGTCATCGGCGAGGCAACAGTTAGTGAAGGGCCACCGCGGTACCGCTAGCAGTCAAGCCAATGACCACGTTGATTGTGGTGCAAGCGATGTAAGGAGCGAGGTGTATGACAAACAGTTAGCGGCTACCACCACATCGCGACCAGTTAGAGTGGAGACCACAGTAGTGTAGTAGACATGCAGACAACTGTCATGGAAAGCAAAGATGGCAGTGGAGTTCATGGAAAAGTCAAGAGGGATGCCACGGTAGAGCGGTAAGATAAAATAAAGGAGCGGATAAAGTAAATAAAATAAAATCTGAAGGGCGGGAAGGGTATAAAGTAAAATTAAAAGCTCTTCTATTGTTTAAAACATTTAATTTTCTGATAAGGCAATGCAATTAAATGTTTTAGTTTTAGCCACGGAATGTAAACAGATGTAACTAAAAACAAAGGGTCATGACCCTTAAATTTTATTGTATAAATATTTTGAAAAATCAATTAGATGAGTAGTAGTTAGAGTTAGGGTGAGATCTTTTCTCAGAAATAAGACTGAGAATGGAAATAATGTACAAATATTTTTCTTGAAACAAAGCAATGGAAACTAATTTTTTTAACTCATGAAAACCTTCTGGTTTAGTTGTTGAGATGCTTTAATTTGGATTTTTTTTATTCTCCAATTTAAAATCTTTTGATCATTTGATTTAATGTATCAAGCATAAATTTTGATTCATCAAGGAGCATGTTTTCACTTTGTGTGATTTTTATTTGCTAGTGTCTCAAGTCAGAATTAAAACCCTTCAAGTAAGTCATAGTGTTTGAGAGATTTCTTTTGGATGATTTAAGTAGAACCAAGTTAGAAAACATTCCAGCATAATTTATGCAAGCCATAAATAAATGAAATTATATGTCAGTCATAAGATTTTATTTTATAAAGTGCCTAACAACTAGAAATTAAACCAGAGAAGGAAAACACATATCATTTTCTATTTTGACTCCATTGCTCATGTGGATAGAATGCACTGATCTGCATCAACCCAGAGATAAAATTTCACATCAAACATCTTTTTCAAAATCCTTTCATTTGTGCAGCAAGAGTAGTAGAAGTTGTAGTGATTTTCATCTATCCACTACCTTTTCCATTGTGGGTAGATTGTTGCATTAGGAAATACATGTCAATTGGCATCACTCATTAGGTACACCCACCTTGGTCTAGCAGAACTAAAGAGAAGAAGGTTCAATTCCATCAATTGGCCTTGTACGTTGGCCAAAAGCGTTGTGAGAGCTTGGTAACCTCTCGTGGTTCAAACCTACATTTTTGAGAACCAACAGTTTGGTGACTCCGCTGGGGAAAAACATCAAAAAATTTGGTTCCATCCTTTCCATTTACAGAGTCAACACAGTTGCAAAATCGATCTCCAATCATAGAATCATAATTGTGTAATTTGCAACTCCCCATCTGAGTCACACACACAACAGTTTGGCGACTCTGCTGGGGAATTACTCAGGAATATTTTTCAGCCTTTCCATTTATAGAGTCAACAAAGTCAAACTTTTTTTTTTGGAGATTCCAGTGGGGGCAAACCAAAGCAATCCATTTCATTTTCCTACTTTTGGAAAAGTAGGTGGCGACTTTGTTTCAGTTTGATATATAATGCATGGATGTTGTGGAATAGTCACATTTTTTCAAGATGTCAGAAGAAGAGAGAATACAACAATCAATAAGAGAGTTGGAAGAATTGGAATAGCAAAGGTTACACTAGAAACAAAAAACACTACAAGTGAAACAACGAATGCTATAATTGAGAGTCGAATGTGCTCCAAGTACACCACTAAACAAGTTATCATATAGTGAGGATGAAGACACAAGAGCTAGGAGATCTTGGACACCACAAGTGCCACATGATGCAACTGAGAATTTTGATAATAAAGGTAATATACTCTATTCATAGAAAAATATTTTTGATGAGTATATTCAAATTGAAGAGAGAGGAAAAAATCTTGTGGATGTTTTTTTTGATATAAGGAGATATAAGGGAGAATCTATGAGTTTTTTATACAACAAGATGGTATACATTTTTATGCAAATACCTCCTCATCTTAGGCCTACAAGACCAACATTTGTTTCACAATTTCTGAAAGCATCAGATCCCGAATCAATTTATTGGCCAGAGTCATTAAAACAGTAAGCCTTTGATGTGGTGAATAAATTTATTGACTCCCTTCTTGGGAAAAGGTATGTGGACACTACCAATAATGTTTCAGAAGTTGTAATAGAAGAAGATATCATGCCATCCAACAATGAAAATATGGAAAGTTTCTCCTACATAACTGATTGTGATTCAAATTGTGAGGATGAGCTTGTGGATGTTGATCTACAACAGGGTAATTGTTGCATTCCTTATGAAGATAAAGAAGAGGTTGGAGACATGGTTGAAGATATGGAAGCAGAGACCTGTTCACTCAGCAGTGAGAAAATTTCATATTTGTTAACTCTGGAATACAAGAAGTATGCACATGAAGATGATTCCAAAGTTTTGGTTCTAGCCTACATTTGCTTTGAAAGTGAAAGTAATAGTTCATATGACTCCATGTGTATCTCTCACGGTGATGAGGAATTATTCAAAGTTGATCAAAGATCCATGTCTGTCCATGAAGAGGTATGTCATTTGAATGATTTTTTCTTGCAAGTGAAAGATGTTGGTTTGCATGATGATGAGTGTTCAACATTTGTTGATTCAAGTATGTGTGAGGATGACTATATGGATCAGAGGTATATGTCAATGCCAACTAGTGATAGAAAAGAAATAGAAGATAAAAGTAATTTGATTGTTTCTAAAAATATTGATGAGACATAATTTTTTTATTTCCAAAAAAGAATTCATATTTTTTCAGGTCCAAGTACAGTTGTAGGCACACTCAACAACATATGACAGTGAGCATGCCTATGAATATTTTGTTGAATATATATACAATTTTTCTTATGAAGATGATAAATATTTTTTATATGATAATGAGAATGATGAAATGCATAATGGTAAAATTAATATGAATCAGGTTGAATCCAATGATTTCTTGAAGCTTTTCAATGGCAGTACATGTTGCAGGGTAGGTGGAATGGATAGTTTCAAAAGAAACCTGATGAGCTCTGATCACAACAAACTCTATGACAAAAGAAAGTGCAGGTTTTTATTTTTTAGGGTGGCCTGGGGCCATTCCTTGTGATTTTATTTTTGAACCATAGCAGGTACAAAGGATGAAGGATTGCCAGTGCATGGACAATTCTTAGCAATGCCTCTTTAAAAAAATTCTCTTCCATGCACAGTAGTTTAGGTTAGGATTTTCTAGTTCTCCATTTCCTCCATCTTTCATATCATCCATTTGTTCATTCCCTCCATCTTCCATTTCCCTCATTTTCCATGTCATTTGCTTTGTCTACTCTCCCAAAGATATTCTAGATTCTTGCAGTGATTTGCAAAATCACTCATCCCCAACTGGAGCCACTATTAGAACCCCAAAAAATTCATTAAAAAACCCTAAGGTTTTCCCATTTAAATTTAATATTTTCCATCAAAATATTAAATTTGTATTCATTTATACCCTATACTTTCCTTTACCACTGTTCAAAAGGATGAAAAATGACTTATATTTTATACCATTGCCCTAAACCCTTTAAATTTTTCTCCCTACCACTTTACCACAGATAATCTTCAAACAGTTTGTGGTTGTGTGGTAGAGGGTCAACCTAGCGGTCATCAAACAACCACCGCTATACTGTGCACAGTAAAATCTATACCCCCGGTAACACGATAAATAGGGAAGCAACCGATGACAGTGAGGTTAGTGGCTAACGATCAAGCACAAAATGTTTACCGCACCACCACGTGCGGTCTAAACATAGAACGCAGTGGCACGGTGATGGTGAGTTGTCGGCGAGGCAACACTTAGTGAAGGACCACCATGGCACCACTGGTGGTCAAGTCAATGACCGTGTTGATTGTGATGGAAGCAGTGTAAGCAGTGAGGTGTACAACAAACTATTAGCGAGCAACGAGGCAGCTACCACCACACCGCGACCAGTTGGAGTGTATACCGTGGTAGTATGGTAGACATGGAGATAATCGTCATGGTAAGTAAAGATGACAGTGGAGGTCGTGGAAAATTCAAAATGTCGCTATACCGTGGGTAGTCAAAAGCGAGCCCACGGTAGAACAGTAAGATAAAATAAAGGAGCGGATAAAGTAAATAAAAGTAAATTTGAAGGGTAGGAAGGGTATAAAGTAAAATTAAAAGCTTGTCTATAGTTTAAAACATTTAATTTTCCGATAAGGAAATGCAATTAAATGTTTTAGTTTCAGCCATGGAATGTAAACGGATGTAACTTAAAATGAAGGGTCATGACCCTTGGATTTTATTGTATAAATATTTTTAAAAATCAGTTAGATGAGTAGTAGTTAGAGTTGGGGTGAGATATTTTCTCAAAAATAAGACTGGGAATGGAAATAATGTATAGATCATTTTCTTGAAAAAGAGCAATGGAAAGTAATGTTTTTAACTCGTGAAAACCTTCTTCTTCAGTTGTTGATATGCTATAATTTGTATTGTTTTTATCTTGGTTCTCTCCAATTCGAAATATTTTGATCATTTGAGTTAATGTATCAAGCATAAATTTTGATTCATCAAGGTGCATGTTTTCACTTTGTGTGATTTTTATTTGCTGGTGTCTCAAGTCAGAATTAAAACCCTTCAATTAAGTCATAGTGTTTGAGAGATTTCTCTTTGATGATTTAAGAAGAACCAAGCTAGAAAAAATTCCAGCATAATTTATGCAAGCCATAAATAAATGAAATTATATGTGAGTCATAAGATTTTATTTTATAAAGTGCCTAAAAACTAGAAATTAAAACAAAGAAGGAAAACACATATCATTTTCTATTTTGACACCATTTCCCATGTGGATAGAAGGCACTGATCTGCCTCAACCCAGAGATAAAATTTCACATCAAACATCTTTTTCAAAATCCTTTCATTTATGCAGTAGGAGTAGGAGTAGTTGTAGTGATTTTCATCTATCCACTACCTTTTGCATTGTGGGTAGATTGTTGCATCAGGAAATACATGTCAATCTGCATCACTCATTAGGCACACTCGCCTTGGTCTAGCAGAACCTAAAGAGAAGAAGGTTCAATTGCATCAATTGGCCTTGTACGTTGGCCAAAATCATTGTGAGAGCTTGGCAACCTCTCGTGGTTCAAACTTGAATTTTTGAGAGCCAACACAAAGGTCGATAGGAAGGTGCAAGGGCATTACATTTCATCAAAAATGGAGAACATAAGGCCTCTGTAGATTCTAGAGGTAGGAATATTGTCAGGATGGCACCACGTCACACAAACGTCAACATGCCATGCACACATCCCTAGCAAAAATTCCCCCACCGACACTAAAAACAAGCGCCAAGTGGATGGGGTATGAAATGAGGATGTGGAATTACTCAGTCGGATTTTATTTTTCTAAGGTGGAGGATGTGAAAGGGGAACTTGTAAAACGGGTGCAAATTCAATCATATCCATGTTTCCCCTAGTTTAGCGAACATGAGTGCCAATGAGTTTTCGGTAAATTAGACTGAAAGAGTTTAGAAACGAATACCTAAACCATCGAGGAAGCAGACCACAATCTGATGAACTCGAAAGCGCAGGGTAGGAAAATAACTCCACATCTAAGTTCTCTCTTGAGGAGGTTCGAACAAAGTGCACCGAAGGTCTGCAGACCAACAAAGGATAGATCTCGCAAGATGCAAGCACTTCACAGCTCCTCGAACCTGTAAAGAAGTTGCCCCCAAGTACTCTCTCCTTAAGGAAGCCCAATGTAAGGGGACTTCGCAGAGTTAGATTGGAAAACACCTTCACAGGGGCACCTACAAAGCAACATGTTAATTTGTAGATAAAACATGTTAGAACTAAAAAATCAACCACATAGGAAGACAAGCAAATAGTCACGTAGAGATTCAAAAATTGAAGAGCTTTCAAAGGGGTCTCTCAGGAACCTTTCAAAACAAAAAGGGGTCCACTCAAGGGAAAATCAGATTGAAAGAGTATGTTTTCACTTGCAAGATAAGGTGCTCCCTCCTCAGAGGATTTTTTTTCAAATTCTTTCTTTACGAACCCATGATGAAGGAAAAGTGTTCCACTAGGGGTCCTTGTTGAAGAATGTGATTTTTGAAAAATATTTTGAACAGATTTTCAAAAAAAGATTCATTGGCCACTAAACACATTTTCTAAAAATCCCCCCTTATGATGGGGTATGTGCAAGATCATCATGGAAAAAATAGGCCCTTAAGTGGCAATAAAAAGATAGAAAATCAGAGTTAGACAACTTGACATAAAAATTTGAATAAGTTATCCATATTGTTTCAAAAAAATGTAAAAATAGAATCTGTAGCAAATTGAATGTAGTTTCTAAACTACTAGACCTTTATTTTAAAAAAAAATCTATATGTTGAAAATTTGAAATTTCAATGCAGTAGTATTTAAATTTCATGGTAAAAATAAGTAGGTGTCTGTCTGACCACCCTAACCATAATAAAATAATAATATTTTTTTATAAGCTTTTAGATATAAGTAGAGGAATCATGTCCCGATGTGATGCATATTTTTTATAATTGTTTTCCAAGTAAATAATTAATTATGAATTTTTTATTACAACTTTTAAAAAATATAAAAGCTCGTCTATCTAACCACCTTAACTTGGTCAAAAATTCATGAATTTTTCTTTTATTTTTTTTAATCCTATAGTATGCAAAGCATAAAATATGACACATATTTCATATTCAAAAAATGTGATACCGTTTGAAAGTTATAGATTTTTTTCAATCAGCTTATCAATCAAGACTTTATTCGTAAATCTAGTAGAAAATGAATAATAATTATTTATTATATTAAAATTAAAGAATAATTTATATTGGTGGAAAGCTGAGAATATCCTCTAAAAACCCTTTTTGTTTCATCAATTTTGGGTAAAAAAAAGTCGTCTGCCACATGGACCATCATATGGATTACATATCGCCACTTTTTGGGCCATGATGATCCTGCACATACCCATGGTGTGTGTTGAATGCAAAGACACGTGACTTCCGAAGGAGAGAAAAGAAAGAATGAAAAAGTGATTTTGTGGCTAGTGAAACATAACAAGATGTAGCTATGGAAATTTTTTCACACATGTGAGGGAAAACACATGAACACCACAACATCACAAAGCAAGCAAGAGAGATAAGTGAAAATAAAGTAGAGACAATAATATTACGAATAAGAGATAGGGGAAATCTGATATTTTGAGGTTACAATTTCTCATAAATATAGATAAATAGATTTAATAGTATATAAATTAACTTTCATCAACCCCTACTATATTAGACCATATGAAGAAGTGTACATGAACACAAAATAAAAATAAAAAATTGGGTCAACATGGAAGGGAGGCCTAAATTCCCCCAACACTTTGCATCATCCCTAATTGTCAAAATTCAATACACAAAAAAGGAAGAATGATGTGAAAAATAGAGGATGTTTCACGACACAAAAAAACTCCTATATCCAAGAACCTACAAGGGTGAAAAGGTTCATCTAGAAACACATAACACAAGCTTGGGGGAACACAAACACACAAACAATCTAATCTATAGATAAAGAAGAGGCACCCCCTAGTCCTCATCAACCAAGATGTCATCATTCTCCCAATCTACGTCATTATATGGGGAGGGAGGATGAACCTAAAAGGGTGAAATATCAAGGGGGAACCCTCTGACCCTCCTACAATAAGAGCCAAGGAAGAAGTCCGCTTGAGATTGTCTCTACTCAATTCTTGTGGGGTGAAAGTTAGTGACTTCATGAAAATCGTTGACAGGGTCAAGACCTCCTCCACAAAATTAAAAATTCATTTCATAGGAGTGCCATGTGTTAACTCAATAGGTGATGGAGGTGGCACCTGAGATTCATTGCTAGGTTCAATGAATGACTCGAGAACAGTGACAAACTCCAGGGACACTGGGGCTTCTTTCGTCACTAGGATGGCACAAGCTAACATAGAACCACCCTTCAAAGAAGGTTAACCCTTCTTTTGACCCACACTACTAGCAAGGTCATCCTTCATCTTCCACTTCATCGGGTGATGCGAGATCCCCATGCATGAAGCAAAAGGTGAGGAGGAAGAGGAGAAAACCATGATGGACACCACCAAGGTATTCGACATGTCCACAATTTTTGAGAATGGCAGGATGTCTGAGAGGGATATCGGAAGAGGTGGCTCAACCAAAGGAGTAATAAACACCTACATCCTCTTTGGGTGAGGATTGCTTACACTCACGATGAGATCTGAAAGAAGAACCCAAGCTAAGGGAACTAAAGTAGAGAGGACAGAAGAGGTGGAAATAGTAGAAGGTGTCAAAGCAGAAACTATCAGATCCTTTTCCATGTAGGGTGGCCTACTCAATGGCCGGAGCCTTTGTCTGATGCTTGTGCTTATGCACAAGGTGTTTACTATGACTATGAGAGCTAGAGCCCGATGTCTAAGAATGGATGGAATATCTTGTTCAATGATCAAAGTATCCATCATGGTCATTTCCTGTAGAGGGAGAGACTCCTAGATGAGAACAAGAGGGAGAGGCTGAGAGGATGATGGATCAACAGTGAGGGGAGTCGTCTCTAACACCTTAGCATTGGGCCTCTTCCCATTCAATGCCTTAGAGGCAAGAGAAGTAGGAGGCCATAGAAGTTGAGACATAGAGGACTCCCCATGAGAACCCTTCCTCTTACCATACACACTGAGTCAAGGTTCCGTGGGTAAGATTTCAAAGGTCAGATACTTGGAACTTGGCTTTCTGCCAAGCGGTTACCATTGGACTCCTTATGTGAAAGCCAGGAGTAGTAACCTAAAGTTCCTCTATAGGGAGGGAGGCAGAGGTGGGGCCCAAAGCACGGGTAGGATTTTCCTTCCCCTCTTGATAGGAAGAGGTAGCTTGCTACTATGCTACCAGGTGTGTCACTTTCGACTATCCTTCGTCCCTAATTTTATACATTATGTAATTTTGGTAAAGCAGTTTTTTTCTCAGAGGAAGCGAACAAACTACGATGGGTGAGAAGTGATTTACAAAGTAATCCCCATGGGATACCAATGGCTAATATCCAGTTTCATGCACAACATGCATGACACCTTCGTGAGAGAACTTTAGACATTTATGAATAATGAAAGTAATTTCGTTCATGGAAGTTAGCCATGGGATGCCCAGCTTCACCCTGAAAAAATTAGATTTCAGGATGACATCGAAGGTTGTATCCACATCCCTACATCCTACTAGGATGAAAAGAGTTATAGATCCATACAATGCAAGAGATAAACCATCATGCATATGTACAATAGATTTTTTTCTCATACTCTTCCCTCTATAATGAATTCAACCACAATGTCTCCTCTGCAATAACACTCACTCAAATCATAGGGACAACTAGCACTCCTATCATAATTTTTCCATTGAGGCAAGTAGGAATTATACGCGAGAGAGCTTATTATTCAAAGGAAAATCCTGCGAGGTGAAAATCACATCTAGCAAGGTAGTCGTAGGTTGTGGGGAAGGAGTAGGAGTAAATGAAACCACATTTATGTATGTTGAGTCTTTAGGAGAAACATCAGTAGGATCAATGATCAAATTCATAGAATGAGATGGAAATAGTCCATATATATCTACAACTCACTATTTTCCTTTGCTACTAACTTATTTGTGTTCTACTTCTTCCCATCGAGACGAATGATATCATCATCAATGCAATCATATATCTCGTGATGCAAGGGCATGCAACACTCAATATCATACATGTGAACACGATGGTACTAACAAAAGGAATTTTCATCATCTCCTACAGATAAAGAAGAGGTGCCCCCTAGTCCTCATCAACCAAGAGGTCATCATGCTCCCAATCTAGGTCATTGTATGGGGATAGAGGATGAGCCTGTAAGGGAGGAATATCAAGGGAGAACACTCCAACCCTCCCACAATAAGAGCCAAGAAAGAATGCCCCTTGAGGTCGTCTCTGCTCAATTCTTGTGGAGTGAAAGTTAGCGACTTCATGAAAATCACTCATAAGGTCAAGACCTCATCCACATAATTAAACATGCACTTCATAGGAGTATCATGTGCTAACTCAACGAGAAAGGGAGGTGAGACTCAAGATTCACTACTAAGCTCACTGAATAACTAACTCCAAGGACATTGGGGCTTCTTCTATCACTAGGACAACACAAGCTAACACAGAACCACCATTTGAAGAAGGTTAACCCTTCTTCTGATCCCCATTGATATCAAGGTCGTCCTCCTTATTTTTCTTCATCGGGGGATGTGAGATCCCCATGTAGGAAGTGGAAGGTACGAAGGAAGAGGAGAAAACTACAACAGAAACCACTAAGGTATTCAACATACATACATGGATTTTGAGAACAATGGGATGTCAGGGAGGGAAATCAAAAGAGGTGGCTCAATCAAAGGAGAAATAAACACTTACACCCTCTTCGAGTGAGGATCACTTATGCTCATGACGAGATCCAAAATTAGAACCGAAGATAAAGGAACTTAAGCAGAGAGCATGAAAGATGAGAAAATAGTATAAGGTGTTGAAGTAGGAGTTTGTTAGATCCTTTTCCATCTTCTGCAGGGTAGCCTGCTTAGTAGCCAGAGCCTTTCTCTAACACTTGTACTCATGCACAAGGCAGTTCCTACGACTCCAAGAGTTAGAAGCTAAGGGCTGAGAATGGATGGAAGACTCTTATTCAACCATCAAAGTATCCATCATTTTCATTTCTAGCAGAGGGAGAGACTCTTGGATGAGAACATGAGGGAGAGGTTGAGAGGATGATGAATCAACAATGAGGGGAGTCAGCTCTAACCCCTCAGTGGTAGGCCTCTTCCCATTCATTGCCTTAGAGGTAGGAGCAATAGGAGGCTATGAATGCTAAGATATAGACGACTCCCCACGAGGACCCTTCCCCTTACCATACGAACCGATTTGAGGTCTCGTTGGTAACATTGGAAGGTCGAATACCCAACACTTGGATTCCTGCCAAGTGGGCACCATTGGACTCCTTATATGAAGTCTAGGAGTAGTAATCCAGAGTTCCTCTACGAGGAGGGAGGCATAGGTGGGGCCCTGATCATGGATAGGCTTTCCCTTCCCATTTTGAGAGGAAGAGGCATCTTACTATTGTGCTACTAGGTGAGTCACTTTAGATTATCCTTTATCCCTAATTTTGTATATTACATAATTTTGATAAAGTAGGTCCATTCCTAGAGGAAGCAGAAAAACTGTGATAGGCTAGAGGTGATTTAAAGAGTAACCCCTATGGGATACCAATGGTTTATATCCAGTTTCATGCACAACATGCATGAAACCTTCATGAGAGAGCTTTATAAATTTATGAATAACGAAAGCAATTTCATTCATAGAAGCTAGCCACATGATGCCCAACTTCACCCTGAACAGATTGGATTCTGGGATGACAATAAAAGTTGTATCCACATCCCTAGGTCCTACTGCGATGGAAAGAGTTATGGAGCCATACAATGGAAGAGAAAGACCATCATGTGTATGTACAATTTTATTTTCTCATACTCTTCCCTCAGCCAGAGTGTCTCCTCTGTAATAACATTCACTTGACTCATGTGGTCAACTAGGACTCTTGTCATAATGTTCCCACTGAGGCGAGCAAGAATGTATAAGGGGGAGAGCTTATTATTCAAAGGAAAGTCTTGTGGGGTGAAAATAACATCTAGCAAGCTAGTCGTAGGCTGTGGGGAAGAAGTAGGAGTAAATGTTCAACCATATTTACATATGCCAAGGCTTTAGGAGAAACATCAAAAGGATCAATGATCAAGTTTTTATAATGAGACGAAAATGGGTCCATATAAATTTGTAGCTTGCTATTTGCCTTTGCTACTAACTTATTTGTGTTTTTCTTCTTCCCATCAATACAAATAGCACCTTCATCAATGTGATAATGTATCTCATCACACAAGTGCATGCAACACTCAGTATCATACCCATGGACATTATGGTACTAGAAAAAGGCATTTCTATTGTACCAATCAAGATAAGGCTACTTCAAAGGTCAAGGATTTTTCAATGTTATAATTTTATCCTTCAATAATTTTTGCAAAATAGAAGAACAAAATTTAGATAATATTGTGAACTTTATATTATGCCTAAGGTCATGATCATTAGTCGCAAAAACTACATTTGCAATAGCCTTTCCTTTTCTTGAAATGGACACTATAGATTTTCTTTCAAAATGGGAGTACAAGGAGGATCCCCCGAACTGAACCATCATTTTCTAGTACTCCCGTAACATAGCACACAAATGTGTGAAAGAAGGGTATTTCATTAAGAAAAATTTCTCCCGCTAGGATCACTACTGGTTACCTATGAATAAATTCTTCATGTCTGAGTTGAACAATGTGTATGAGATTTGTGAAAAGAGGACTTGGAATCACCCAATGAAGTCAGTTATTGTCTCATGTTCTCCCTACTTACAACGGGCGAGATCTGAGAAGGTCATCTTTAGAACGATGTTATCCTAGAATTGATGGAGAAATTGATTGACGAGTTGATCAAATGTGAATTAGAATTTTCAGGCAAGGAACAGTACCGCTCGAGTGTTGTATCCTTGATAGATCAAGGGAATTTTGTTTCCATTAGAAAATCATGATGAAAGAAATTTGTGCACATGGCATTAAAAGTTGATACATGTCTCTGCAGATCCCCTTTACCACCATACTTTTTGAACTTAGTAATCTTCATTCCCTATAGGAAATAAGTTCTCAAAATTGCTACCGATAATGAACTATGTCAAGAGATGGGCTAAAAGATAGGTTGGGAGGAGGATTGAGACGGTTTTTCCAATTGGCTTTGCATTTGGCCCATATTCTAAAGAAGAGCATTCAAAACGGGTTCTAAAGATGACAAAGGTCTAGTGGAACCTCCCATAAAACCACAGCCACCAAAACCTCCTCTAGAACCACCTTGGGAGCCACCATCATTACCACCATCGGATTCATCACCAAAACCACTAGCATGACCTCCATCAGAGCCACCACCATAGCCCCTGCTAGAACCACCACTGCCAACACCACCACCACTACCAAAGCCACGACCACTCATTCCACCAGAGCCCCCACCACCAAGGGCAATAGGAGGGGTGAAGCTTGCTAAAACCAAGGGGCATTATACTCGCCTTGATAGTGTGGAGTTTCTGAGAAGTAGAGGAAATTTTGATTGAGGGGCCTATTTTGGCCATGCATACATGTGTGGTAGGCATCAAGACACGTATTTGTCTCTCATGGGCATCGAGCACATCTCCCTAGGTAGTACCCAATATAGTATTATATGAGGGGATGCATGCTGCAGTTAGATAGGTGAGGTCGCGTAAGAACTTCACACCTGCCTGACCCTTATCTAACATGTATCTCACCTCGCTAACAAGCCTAGAAACTCTTGTCATGTTTAGTGCTTTCTCTAAATGATTCATGAGGTCTAAAAACCTCTTATCTAATACCAAAAGGTTTTCAACAGGAATGTGTACAGCAACATCCTCATCCACGAATGATGCCATAGGGGACACTAGAGGACTAGGTGCACAAGTGGTCTCATCTATGAAACCCATCTCCTTTGTAAAGACTATAGAAAAACCAATAGTAAAATCAGAAGTGACCTTCATCTTTTCCATTTGTAAGTGTCGCACACTTCTTCTAACCATGTACCTAGAGGTCGTAGACTAGGTTGTGATGCTCATAAAACCTCATAACACCCAAGTTTACAATAGTCAGCAAGTGCAATGGAAAACTCCTCAAAGACAAATAAATGGAAAGACGTTATTCACGTCAGGTTCACCAAAATGTAGAGGGGGGCCAACCACACCAAGACTTCAGGTCATAGAGAGTCGAGAGCAAAAGGATGCCCCAATCTACCTCAAGTGGGACAAGTGTTTTAGGTCAAGTATAGAAAATGAAGAGAACTCCTAGTGGTTTTGTTAATCTACTAACTTGACAGTTCTGATGGGGCTAAACAAGCAATCTTTTGGAACCCAAACCGTACCTCGAACAACTCTCTACTAGAGGACAACATTGCACATCAAGAATGAAAGTGTGGCATGATGGAATCTCATAGGTGTGTTGGTGTCCATACGGACATCAAGTGCAAAAGGACAATAAAAATTGTCAAAAATCCACTAACAGCTTAGCGGTTGAGGTTTAAAGTGCTAACTACAATGATAACTGATAGAATAAGCAAAATAACTAGAAAGATGGTATAGAAGTGACAAGAACAAAGGTGATGGAAATGAAATCATGAAGGTTCCAGTTCACTAGCAAGCTCCACACAAACATGTACCTACACACAACCATGAGAGGAAATTTTTTGGGGTTGTATAAGGGTTTATCGCAGTCAAACCCTCATTTTTGTGTTTCCACCTCCATGGATAGCCAAATAAGAGATAGATAGAACAAAAATGAAACCAAACACTATAAGAGACACTACGCTACTCAAATCTAGCAACAAAGTAATACGAAAGTGTTACCACCCTAAACCAAAGGCACTCAAGGCCAATGAGAGAGGAATGCAAGTCCACTGTTGTGGTAGAGTCGATGTAGCTGCAACAACACCGAAACCAGTATCGCAAGACACCAATCTACAAATTATGTGTTATATGTGTAGGATGTTATGATTTTTGGAAACATGAAGCTTATAGTGCAGCAAGTAGCAAGAGTATGGAGAAAAAATGTGAAGCTAGAGGATCAAATTAGTGTGTAAAAGACCAAGAAATGCTAAGAAAATGGATTGATTGTGAAACATAGCTATTTGAAGATGAAATGGGAGGGAAAGAGTCGTTTAAATTTTGGCAAGAAGGTGTAGCGGCATTACGTTTCATCACCAATGGAGAACATAAAGCCTCTATAAATTCCAAAGGCAGGAATCTTGTCAAGATGACAGTGCACCGCATAGATGTCTATGCACCGCATGCATGTCCCTGACATAAATTGTCCTGCTAACACTAAAAACAAGTGCTAGGTGGATGAGGTATGAATGAGGACATGGAATTACTTAGTCAGATTTTATTTTTTTAAGGTGGAGGATGTGAAAGGGGAATTCACAAGAGGGATGCAAATTTTCTCCTATACACTTTCATTGATTTCATGCCCACCTATTTCACATGTTAAATCATTTTAGATATAATTTTAAAATGAACTTTTCTTTTTTGGGTCCTATTGTCTCTAGAAAAATCTATCAAGGCTATTCAGGGTAAGAGTAAAACCGTTCTCATCCATCAGGGGTTAATTTTTCATCTTTGTTGCCACAGGTCACTCTTTCTCCATCCATAACCTTTTTTAAAAAGAATACCCTAGTCATTAGAAACCCATCCATTCCTGTGGAATGCCCCCTTTCCACTTGTGGCCTTGAGGAGACTCCACCCACCACATGCAAAATTACTAAGTTGCATGGTAAAACCCCTATTACTAAGGACCCCACTCCCGACCGCAAAAAGCATGTTTCATTCCTTGACCCACTCCCATTTCTACTTCTAGTTCTAATAATTCCAAGAAATCAAACAATGAGTGGGTTAGTGTAAGATCCTTGGAGGCCAAACTGGGTCCCTAAGTGGCAATGAAAATTCAGAAAAATAGAGTTAGGAAACTTGACATAAATATTGAATAGGTTATTAACATAATTTGAAAAATATGTAAGAACATAATTTGTAGCACATTGAATGTAGTTTCTAATATACTATTCCTTTTTTGGAAAAAGTAAATCTATTTGGTGAAAATTTGAAATTTCAATGAAGTGTTACTAAATTTTTAAGAAAAAAATTTAGAAATAGGTGTTTGTTCGGCCACCCTAATGGGGAGAAAAAATATAAAAATTCTAAATCTGTCAATATAAGTAGAGGACACATGCCCGAATGTGACACATTTTTTTGTAATTTTTCACAAGTAAATAATTAGTTATGAATTTTCTAGTAATTCTTTTTAAAAATATTAAAAACCATTTGTCCAACCACCCAAAATTGATCAAAAATTTAGGAAATTCAATTTTTTTTAAACTATAGTTCATGAAGCATAGTGTGTGATGCATCTTTCGGGTTCAAAAAATATGTAATCATTTAAAAGTTATAGGTGTTTTTCAATCAACCTATCAATTAGGTCTCTACACATAGTACATGTAGAAAATCAATAATAATTATCTATTAAATTCAAATTAAAATATATCTTATATTGGTAGAATCCTAACAATTTGCTAAATAAACCCTTTTCATTTCATCAAATCTAGATGAAAAAAAAAAAGTCATTAGCACGAAGGGTGAAGTTCAAAAAACTATTGCAACCCCTGTAAACATGTTGGCACTGTTGAATTTTAGGCTAGACACCCGAAGCTAAATCCCCAAGCAATCTTGAAGAAAAAATGGAGGGAAACTAATTATGTGAAAAAAAACAAATATCCATTTTTATGTCTTAAACATGGATATCCATTTTGAGAAACAAAGTGGATATCCGTATTTTTTTTAAATGGGTACCCACTTTATGTCTTCAAAATGGATATTCATTTTGAAAAATAAAACGAATATCTGTTTTGTTGAAATGGGTACCCACTTTTATGTCTTCAAAATGGATGTTTGTTTTGAAAAATAAAATAGATATTTGTTTATTAGAAATGGGTACACATTTTATGTCTTAAAAATAGATATCAATTTTGGAAAATAAACGGATATTCGTTATTGAAAAATGATATCCATTTTGAAAAGCTCAAAAACCCATCTTTAGTAAAATGGGCATAACTTTTGCATTTCTTAATGATTTTTTTTACAAGCATTGGAAAGGTGATTCAAAGATCTACACAATGGAATAGGTAGTGTTTATATGTTATACACAAAATATTAATTATAATCATTTGGACTTCATATCTCATTTTTGAAACATCAAATGCTCACTACTTTCTCATACGAAGTCCCCTTTTTCATGATTTTTTGTAACAATCACTCAAAATACTAGAAACATTAGAAAAAATAATCAATAATAAATTATTTATATTTTATGTAGTAAGGAGATGAAAAAATCTTAACAAATCATCATATCTATTTGTTCCTTTATCTACTTCTCTATATTTCACTATGTCTCCCCTTAAACTCTAGACCTATCTCTCCACTTTTCTCTTCCTCCCTCTATTTTTACCCCTTTATACCTTTCCCTATCAATCTTTTGAGCTTGAGACTTATCTATCAACCTCTCCATCCCTCTCTCTTTGTCCCTCTTCACACCTATCTTTCTCACTCTCTCTCACACCTTGAGCTCTATACCTATCTCTCTACCTCTCTCCCTCCTTCCTTCTCTCTCTCTTTGTACCTATTTATATCTCTCTTTCTTTGTAGGCCTATCTCTGTACCTCTTTTTCCCTCCATCCTTATATCTCTCTCCAAAGATCTAGACCTATCTCTCTACCTCTCATTCAATTTCCTCTCTCTTTGTCCCTCTATATGTCTTTTTGTATTTTAGTAAACCCAATAAATCCAATACAACCTAGTCTCCTATTGTTTCTTATTCATATTATGGTTTCTTAGATCTATACTTTTATGATATTTATATCTCAATTTTATATTCAAAAATCTTTGCATGCCCAATTATTGCTCAATTTATATTGTTAAATCTTTCTCTATTATCTTGATTGTGAAATCAATTTTACTAACCATACTCATCCTTGACAACCACATTAGGGTTTCATTTTCAAATTTGATACATCATTGATATTTTCCATTTTTTTAATATATAAGTGTACCTTTTGGATTTATTTTTCATCTCTCCCTCTTAATATATTTATCTATTCTCCCTCCCCACACTCTCTCTCCATATCCCTCTCCCTTTCACTATCTCTCTACCTACCTCTTCCCCTTTGTCATATCTATCTCTAGATATCTCTTCCTCTTTCTATCCATCTCTCCTTGTCTCTCCCTTTCTCCCTATCACTCCTACAAAGAGTAGAGAGGAAATTTTAGAGGAAGATAGAGGGAAGTAGAGAGGGAAGGTAAGAGAGGTAGAGAGGAGAGAGAGAAGAGAATAAGAGATATCTAAAGGGATAGTGAGGATGAATAAGGAAGGTATGGAATGAGGGGTAGGTAAAGAGATAGAGAAAGATAATTAGAGAGGGAGGGAGGGAGTGATATGTAGAGATAGAGATGAATAGTAGGATGGAGATGGGAGATAAAGAGAAGTAGAGATAGAGAGAGAGGGCTAAGGTGGGAGGGACAGTGGGAGAGTGAGGGGATTTATAGATAAGTATAGAGGGAATGGGAGAGCGAGGTAAGGTGGGAGGGATAGAGTGAGATGTAGGTAGAGAGGGAGAGGGCAAGGGGAGATAGAGAGAAGTAGAGAGGGAATGGGAGAGAGAGGGAGAGGGAGAGGGAGAGGGAGAGGGAAGGAGAGAGAGGGAGGGAGAGGAAGACCTAATGAGAGATTATATTAGGATGGATAGAGGATAAGTAGGTGGAGAGAGTTGGTGAGTGGAGATAGACAAAATTAGAGAGGGAAGGTGAGAGAGGTAGAGAGGAGAGAGAAAGTGAAGAGAGATATAGAGATATATCTAAATGGAGAGAGGGGGAATGAGGGAGCGATGAAGTGAGAGGTAGGTAGAGAGAAGTTAAGAGGGTAGATAGAGAGAAGTAGAGAGGGATGGAGGAAGGGATAGGTAGAGAGAGATAGGTAGCGTGGGAGGGATATAGGGAGAGGTAGGTAGACAAAGAGAAATATGTAGATGGGAGATAAATAGAAGTAGAGACAAATAGAGAGATGTAAGGTTGGAGGGATAAAGGGAGAGATAGGTAGAGAGATAGAGGGTGACCACATTACCTCTCTATCTCAACTTATCTTTATCTCCCATCTGTATCTTCATCTTTTTCTACCTACCTCTCTCTATATCCCTCTCACCCTATCTCTCTATCTCTACCTTTCCATTCCTTCCTCCCTCTCTAATTATCTTTATATCCTCTCTCTATTTCTTTCTACCTACCTCTCACTCCATCCCTCACTTATTCCCCATCTCTCTCCCTTTATATGTCTCTGTATATCTCTCTTCACCCTCTCTCTCATATCTACCTCTCTCTGACCTTCGCACTCACCCTCTCTCTCTACCTACTTATCCCTCTATCCATCTCACCCTACCTCTCTCTCAATACCTACCTCTCCTTCCCTCTCTCCCTCCTCCCCCTCTCTCTCTCTCTCCTTATATCTCTCCCTCTCCCTCTCCCTCTCCCTCTCCTTGCCTCTCTACTTCTCCCTATCTCCTCTCACCCTATCTCCATAAATATCACTCTACCCCTCCCACCTTACCTCTCTCTGACCTTCCCTCTATACTTCCCTATATATTGCCTCACCTCCCTCTCTCTACCTACCTCTCCCTCTATACCTCCAAACTTACCTCTCTCTCTTTATCTCTACTTATCTTTATCCACCATCTCCATCCTCCTCTCTTTCTACCTATCGTTTCCTATATCCCCCCACCCTATCTCTACCTATCCCTTCCACCCTCCCTCTTGACTTCTATCTCCCCTCATTGTCTCTCTCTACATACTTCTCACTCCATCCCTCCCTCTTTCCCATGTTTTTCGTTTTTGATATCTCTCATATCTCTCTCATCTCTACCTCTTTAGCCTTCCCTCTCTACTTATATCTATCTCCACTTTCCCTCTCTCTCTATATAAAGGTAGAGAGAAATATAGAGGGAGGGAGAGAATATATATATATATATATAATAAATAAAGATGAAAAGATAGAAAGATATAGAGGAATATGGAGATAGAGAGAGAAATATAGATAGAGAGGGTGAGAGAAAGAGGCAGAGAGAAAGAGGGAGAGATAGAGATGGGGAGATAAAGGTGGGAGTGAAATTGGGGGGTAGATAGAGACAGTGTAGATAAAGAGAGAGAGGTAGAGAGGTAGAGAGTTAGAGATAGATGAAGAGGGGAAGAGATAGACCAATATACAGAGGGAGAGATAATGATAGAGGGAGATATAGAGAGATAAAGAGGAATAGGGAGAGGGAGAGATAGGGAGATAGAGGTAGAGAAAGATATGGATAGAAAGAGATAGAGAGAATGAATAAGAGAGGGGTGATCCCACAATACTAGTTTACAATTTTTCGGCCAAACTAGACATTGAAATATTTTTTTCTAACTAAATATTCACTTTCGAGCACTTATAGCGACTAAACAGTCAGGAATTTGAAGCTGATGCAAACTAGTGATTTGTTAAATTTTGTCTGTAGATTCTAAATATATTTTTTTCAAAAAAAATAGAATCAGATTGCACTTCTTTTTCCATCTCCTTTGAAAACTAGTTTCTTTTAGTAAATAGCATTTTTAAGGACTGACGCTCACTGTATACAACATAACAGTTTTTCAATGAAGGAAAAAATTATAAATTTTTCAAATTTAGATTTGTAACTATGATATCTAGTGCTTACAATTGGTCTCATAGTGTTTTATTGAATATTTTTTCTTTAATCAAGTTTCAAATTCAAACCAATTACAATTCATACATAGGCGGACCGTATACAACATAAATTTTTTTGTATGTATTGAAATTCAATTTTTTTTGTTGGATCAAGGACCCCAATATTTGGTGCACTCATGCTTTTCAATAAAGAAAATTTATAATATGCCCATTTTCCACATGTGCAAAATAGAAAACTATGTTTAACAAAACTAAAAAAATAAATATATAATAAAATCAAAACATATTAAAATTATATTTTTTCGATAGATCATTCCAAGGACTACCATCATCTAGTTGGGTCTGTGAAGTCTCCTCCATTTTCATCCTCAACCTGAGCTTTGAATTGCAAAATTCTATGCTTTTTTGGTGCCTAAGGGGGAGAACGGGGATTTGAGAGAACCCTCTTTCCACAAGGCTTCACTTTTGGATTTTTTTCGAGAATGGTAGGCCCCATCATTAAATGAGTTCGCTCGAACCTGGGTTTTAGTGAACCCTCTTTTGGTTTTCTCAAACCAAATAGTTTGTTTGACCCCTAAAAGCAATTTTTTTTGCATGGGACCATTTTTTTCAACTTTTCCTTCCTCACTCAAATTGTAAACCACTTTTGTGGGTTTATCTAGAGAGGTAGAGATAATGATATATATAGATATAGAGAGAGATGGGGAGATATAGATAGAGGGGGGAAAGATAGAAAGGAGGTGATAGAGACAAGTGGTAGAGATAGGTATAGAGAGATAGGGAGAGAGAGAGAGAGAGAGAGATGAAAAGATGGGATACACAAAGAGATAGAGATAGGGAGGAATAAATAGGGTGTGTGTATATGAGTGAGAGAGAGATATGGAGATAAATTTATGAAGAGGGAGATTATATAAATAGATAGAGGGAGAGAGAGGGAGGGAGGAAAATAGGGAGATAGAGAGAGAGAGATATAGAAAGAGGGAGTGATATGGATAGAGGGAGACATGGAGAGATAGAGATAGAAAGAGGGAGAGATATGTAGAGATATATATAAGTTGGGAAAGATAGTGGGGAAGTAAAAGGGAGAGAAATAGGTAGAGCTGGAGATATATATAGAGAGAGGAGAGATATATATAGAGGTAGAGTAAGGGAAATATGGAAAGAGGTAGAGAGGGTGAATAAAAGAGAGGGGGAGAGGGATAGATAGCTCAATAGATAGAGTGAGAGAGATATGTTCACCAAGTTCAACTTGGGAAAAGGTGCGCATAGGATCAAAAACAAGGACTTCTATGATGATTTATGAAAAATTATTCTCTTTAGTACAAAATATAAATGTTTCATTTTTTATTAATTCTTTAATGTTTCAAGTCATTTAGGATGATTATTTAAAAAAAACCATGAAAAAGACTTTGAATGCAAGAATTGTGAGAATTTAAACTTTAAAAATTAAGGAGGAACTTAAAATGATTATAATTACTTTTTTATGATCAATCTTTCATGTAATCATCATATTCATTTTGTAGATATTTGAATCACCATTCCAACTCCTATAAAAAAATCAAAATTTTGATAAGTAATGCAAAAGTTATGCCCATTTTTCTAAAGTGTGCCTTTTTAGGCTTTTCAAAGTGGATATATGTTTTTCTTTTTAAAATGGATATCCATTTTACTCTATTTTAAAAATCTAAAATTAATTAAAATACTTGTTGAAAATGGATATCTATTTTTCTTTTCAAAACGGATATCCATTTTTCTTTTCAAAACAGATATCCATTTTTCTTTTCAAAATGGATATGTATTTTTATTTCAAAATGGATATCCATTTTGAATACATAAAAGTGACAAAAAATAATTTTAGGAAATGGATATCCGTTATTACCAGATATCTATTTTGGTTTGATATTACCAAACCAAATCCAAATTTTACTTGCCCATACAAAAAGTCAACTTTTTTGTTTCACAATTTTGGCGAAGTAAAAATATGGTTTTTTTATCATTGCCACTTTTTGGCCCCCCATGATCTTGCACATACCTGAGTCCTAGAAACCTACCCCTGAAAATTCTCCCATTGGCTCCCCTATCCATGATGATGTGTTTGAGGTTTACAAATCCCCCCGCCCACTATCCTGCCTAGCCCTCAAAGATCCCCCAACCTGTGTGCTAATTTGGATGGCACTTTTGAAGAGCATAATTTGGGTAAGGATGTTTGTAATTCTTGTGTTCCCCTAAGGCATAAGTTGAATGATATTCTAGTGGATTTCAATGTTCAGAATGACATTCTGAAATGGCTTTTGGGCCAAATCATCACAATTAAGGACATAATCCAACATCTGGAATCAAAGGTGCTCAAGCAGAAGACGTCTAAGTGGTTGGGTGAGGTTCAGGATGGTGGGTGTTGATATTTTTTATCCTCCCTCACTAATTCCTTTGAGAGAAATTGGTGAATTAGGAGAGTGATGTGAATGAGCTCAAAGCTTTGGTGGGTATGGAGGATTATAAGGATAAGTTGCAGCAAGAAATTTCCATTATGCACTATAATCAAGACAAAATCTGAAGTGTCTCCAAGAAATTGTAGATTATAGCAAGGAGACTGTCAAGAACACCATGATCACTATACAATTTTTTTAGCAGAATTATGCAATATTTAGGGTAAAAGGACAATAGAGGTTGGTCATGATGTTGGATATTCAAAGAAAAAAATTAAGGAGGGCATCTTTGCTCCACCTAGTGCTGAGGATATCCTAACTACACGCAAGGGTCCCTTGAACTTTGATGAAAAATTCCACTTCCTAGCTAAGGAGTGGCATGCCATTATTGGCCTTCAACTTGTAGGAGACCAATAGTTGGTTTGGATCCCTATGGGTTTTGACCTGTGTTCTGTGCTTGTTGTTCTTATTGGTTTTTTAGTTGATTTTTTTTTCTTTTTGGGTGTCTCACTTCTCGTGAGCCCCCTTGTTGGGCCTCTATGGCTATTTTATAATGGGTACGGTTCGTTCATGTATTTGATCTAATCAAAAAAATTAGGAAATCTTTTACATTCTTGTAAATTTCCTTCATTCATTTTCAAAGCTAATGACTTGGTATTCAAGAATTTTAACTAAAAGAGGACATACTCTTATTTTTAAACTCCCAACCACACAAGTTTTTGTCTAGAATTTTTAAAATTGAAATTTGATTACAAATTAAAAAGATTTTGGTTTCAATATATGTGACTAGGGTGGTCACATTAGATACATGAGCCCCAACCAGGCTACAAGACTAGTTCAATATAACAAAAATGTATCCCAAAGTCTGTTAAAGTATTAGATACATAAAGTAGCAAAGGTCATATCATTTATCAGTTATTGCTTGAGCATTCTTTCTCATCTTGTTTGAACTGAACCCAAGAAAGGCTCTTATTGGTGGATAAATGTGTTCCTAGATGTTTTTGTCAAAGATCTAATGGGTAACTTGAAGGTCCCCGAATATTGCATCCCTTTTGAGCTCATATTATTGAATATTAGTTTTTGTTCTAAAATTCAATATATTCATTCTGAAAGTTGTCTATTTTCTTCAAGTCCTGAGGTAAATAATCAGCCTCTTGGATGTCATTCTTGAATAGTGGAGTAGCACCTTCTTCCATAATTTTAATGAGCTTGTCTATAGACATTCTTAGAATTAATGTAACATGTTCAAGAATCAACAAGAGTCTGAGTCTACATTTAAACTCAATAGGGATCATCTTTTTTCCATGGTAATTGCACTCATTTCTTCTTTTTCATAAAAACCATAAGATTTTAGTGAACAAGATAGACACAAATAAATTTTATGTAGCATTCAAACCTTTAGCATACCCACATAGAATTTCAAACCATGAGACATTATCTTTCTTATCGGGCAACCAAGAATGTTACCCATAAAGGGCCACCAAACAAAAAAATCATGAAAACACTTTAAAAAATATGTTCTAGATATTCAATTTGATTGCAACAAGAATAGACCAAAGAAGGAGGACCTATAACCAACTTCTTCAACTAGAAAAAACCATCTAAAATGTGAATTTTTCGGTTCAATTCTAGACCAATAGACCTTGACCAATATAGACCACTCTTTTTTTTTAAATTTAGGTTCCATGATTTATTGATATGATTGAGCACCTCATGGGTGTGAGTTAACATTTCCATTCCCACTTTTACTTCTCTAACCCCATACACAACCACCAATTTTTTTTGACATTCCCCATTCTCCTAGAAACCTATTCAAGAATCTACTTTACAAACACATTGAAAAGTTTTCTTCCTTTCTTTGGATGAGTTAATCAGATATTTTCCTTTATCTAAAATCCTAAGTATGTATGTTAAGCCAATTTAGTTGAGGTTTCTCTTCACCAACTAGATCATAATATTAGGACTAAATATGACCTAGTATGATAATATATAATAACTACAAGATCAATCAAGAAAATACACTTACCATAATGATCTCACTCATTAGTGAATTACCACTTTTTTTGTACCATTTAATAAAGTAAATATCCCTCTCTATGAGGTATTTTCAAGATCATGGGGGACCAAAAAGTGGCAATGAGAAGAAAAACACATTTTTACTTCACCAAAATCGTAAAACAAAAACGTTGAATTTTTGTATGAATGGGTAAATTTTGAATTTAGTTTGGTAATACCTGTAATTAGGGTAAAAAATTATGATAAAGTTCATAAATCATTTAAACTCATGCCCTAAGACCCTAATCAAGCAATAGAGAACAAATAAGCATAAAGACACAAAATAACAAAGCAAGGTTGCCAAAATCTTCATGCCATCAATGATTCACCTCCATTGCCCCTCTCCATTTTGTTGTCACTTCTTAATGCCCTCAGATATGAGTATGCAAATGTAGCCTATGTCTATGATTGCAAAATATCAAAGTAATTGTCTCAACAACATGTACTTATGTGTAAACTAGATAGATGAAAATTACCATGAAAGGTGTCTTCTATAGAAAGACAAATGGAAATGAACGACTAAGATTAAATGATGTTAATCAATGGTAAAAAATGAAAGATGATAAGGTTAGGGAAAAGATAAGAAATGAATTGTTGAGATTGAATAAAATAATTCAATCAAAGGTTAACATTAAATGAGACAAGAATACATAAGGATGAGACTAATAGACAGAAAAAGCATGGAAAAGAGGAAACTAAATAATTCTAAAATCATTTAGTTTGAGAGGGAAAGTAAATAATTAAAACAATTATTTAATAGTGGAGGGAAAAGCTGGCTTTTTGAATTAAATAATGATTTAATTCAAAAGTGGGGAAAAGGACAAATTAGTAAGTCATTAAATAAATAAAATATATTTAATTTATGGAAGAAGAGGATAATGAATATTTAAATAATTGAAATAATTATTTAATTATAGTAGAAAGTGATAACAATTAAATAAATAAAAAATTATTTAATTAAGAAGAAAAGAAGTCATTAACTTGACATTATTAAATAGATAAAATTTATTTAATTAATCAAGGTATGGGTTAGGATAATTTTTTGATTAAAGGGGAAAAACAACTTTTGAAAGGACCTGAAACCATTTACAACAAGGTTTGAATGGACCTAAAACAATTAACAAGCGGGTTTTGATAGGGACCCAAAATCCACACAAAGAGACCAAGCTACAAAAAAATAGAACAAAGACAACCAACAACAAACTAGAAGAAGATTATAAAATAAACAACATGAATACACAAATCTACACCAAATAGAAAAGGTTTTAACGAGATTATTAAACCCAAAACAACCATTTTACAAGGGAACTTGCATCCAAGAACTACCTAAAATGGCCAAGTAACCATCAACCTGTAATAGCCAAACTGTAGCACAACACTTATCAGTGCCAACCAACAATGCGCTTCCTGAAATGTCCAGGTAACCATCAACCTATTTCAGCTAGACTCCAACATAACACTTATTAGCACTAACCAATCAAACCAAACTCCCCACATCAATAGGAGAGTTTGGAATCAGAGTAAAACACTGAAGACCCACAACAACCCCACAACACCAACCCAACCTAAACCTCAATAGGAAGGGGTTCTCCTCTATAGGAGAGGATGAAATAAGTCGCTAAACCATAGAAAATAGAACTTCCCAACATATCCACAACACACCTCTCCACATTGAAAGAAGAGGGTTCCACCTCTGAAGGAGCAATCTCCACCTCCAAAAAAGACCATAGCTGAAAAAATTGAAGGTAAGTAGCTATACCCATGGTAAAGAACACCATAGCATCTTTTGGAAAGCTAGTAAACTAGAAAAAAGAATAAAAAGAAGAGCTCTCCTTAACCAACAACCATGAAGGAAGATACATTTGAGACAAAAGACAAAACATTTGAAGGAGCACAATAGTCAGAATAAGAACACCCCCATCCTGAAAAATGAACTTTAGGACCCAAAAAATGGGGAGAGCACAGAGCGTAGCAAAAGAGACTATAAATTTGAGATAAATCCACCCAACTAAATAATGGAAGTAGCCACATCCACCAACCACAATATCTTTCCAAGAAATAAAAATAGTAAAGAAATGAGGAGGGTTGAGGACCACTCCACCAATGCCACCCAAAGTACCCAACACCAAGAGAAACACTCCCCACAAGAGAAAAATAGAGAAACATCATTGCTATGAAGCATGAACCAAAAAAGAGAAATCACATTTCCCTTCAAAACAAAAGCACTAAAAAAGATCCAAAGGTACTAGAAAGAAGTAGGGCAAGTCGAGGAAAGCCCCCAGCAGAGAGTGGGTATCATGCAAGACTATGAAAAGAAACTTCCAACCCTACATGCTAATCAGGGTCTAAAACATGCCAATAACTATCCATTAACCATTCCATGAGAGGAAAACCAAAGACCTCCACCAACAAGCACCAAGAAAAAGGTCTGTCATAAGGAAACACAAAAACCAAAGAAAGTAGAGAAAGACCTGTAAGGAAAGAGGAAACCTTATAGGAAAGAAACACAATGAAGGCCAAACCAAAAATTGTAACCACACCTCTAACACAACGGTCAAAGTCTAGATATAAGCCATAACCCTAGGCCAAATCCTGTAAAGAATCAAAGCCTCACGGGACACATCTACTCCCAACACACTACAATCAAAAATGAAAGGAGGAAGAAACCATAACTCCACCTTTTTACCAAAGACAACAACCACTGTCAGAGAGAACCAAACAATAGACAACCTGCACGTAGGCCCCTTCTAACACTAGTGAAAATAGTCATAGCCTAGCCAGCAACACCCAAACTACAACCATTCGTAGCCTAGCCCGCAACATCCAAACCTCAGCCAGCCACAACCCAACCACCATCACCCAAATCTTAGCATCATTCTCATCATTAGGATCTGAGCCATCCTCACCATCTGCATTAGAGGATTTAAAAAACAACTCCTAATCCCACCTCCTCCTTCGCGAGCCATATTAGATCCAATTGTTACTATTTAGATAATGTTATAAAGGCTATGAAATGATATTTCTTGGATGGTGTATGACCAAAGGATAGACATGTCAAGATTTTTCCTAAAGCATGATTTATGTTTGCACCCGAGTCCTTATCAAGATCAAAGTAGGTGGGAAAATGGATGAGAATGATATGGATTAAATGGATAGATGTAAATTTCATGAGAAAAGGCATGGGATATGAGACAACTTACCCCCAAGTTTCATAGTCCACATAGATAATTGCTCTTACACATCACGCTTGTTTTCCAAGTTTTCATCATGGTACTTATCCAAAGTGCCATAAAAATGGTTTTCGCTATTGGATGAAATTTTTATCTTTAGTATTTTCTATTTTTTATTTTTTTTGGTGTCACCAAGGCGCCTATTTGGTAGGTTTTCACCAAGACGACAATTTTTTTTGTGATTTTTTTTTCTTATATAGACTTGATGTTCTGGATGATCACTGATTGTTCTGAATCCTTGGATAGTGTTGATGTAGATGCTTCTATCATGATATGGAAATAGTGACCTTTATTGAGTATTTTTCTTGTTAGGATCATAGCACTTGCATACAAGTGATCGATGTCATTTTGATCCTTTTTGATAGTAGATTTGGCTTTATCAAAATATGCCCATCATGATAGAGTTCCATGGGAGTCCTTATGATAAAGAGTTGCTGCCAAGATGTGACGAATTTGTGAAGTAGGATTTTTTGAATGTGGATAATATTTTGGATTATGATGGTAGATGTGGAAGGATTATTTGTACATTTGGATGTAGCAATTTCATATTTTCCAATCTTGGGATGGTGGATGATGGATTTTGTAATTTTGATTGGGATAGTTTTTTGAGCCAACACTTTTATATGCTTTGTGTGATTACCATTTTGAAGGAGGCTAAAAAAAATTATATGTAGGAGACCTCTTATCTTGTGGCTCCACATTTCAATTGGACTTTGGAATTGAAATCTTTTCTTTACTTGACCCATTTTATTTGGAATCTATTTTAACTTTATTTGTCCACTTGGATTTTTGTATTCAATGTCCTTGGATATTTGATTGTGGACTTTATACTTGTAAGACTTTTATTTTTGTCGGTTCCAATTTATGGGTTTAATTATGTTGGAATGATGATTTATGGTGTGGATGGAAGGAGTGTTGACAAAAATCTTATGAAAAGGAATACTCATGGCACCCATTTTGGTGTTTGTATTTAATAAAGTGTCCCCTAATGTCATGGAGGTATCACTAACATCATTTGATTTCTCGATTGAAGAATAGCGAAGACCTTGATTTCTAATATTTTCATTAAATTGTATTAGTTCTCGAATGCATTGCTCATGTAGCCCTAGTCCTCTTCCTTGATAATACATGCTCTTAAATATTCTATTTGCGATAGGGTATATTTTACTTTGAAAGAAATATGCAAACCCATAATTACAGTGTATGTGGAAACTATTTATTGGAATCTTCTCCTCTATGAGAAAGCCTACCTTGATAAAAGTGGATTATACTAGTTGATAAGATATTTTGGCTTTATCATTTTTCATGCTTGTTTCTTCTTGCTCATTTTTGTTGTCAATTTGATCCATGGTATATTTTGTATCTTCTTCTTTGACTTTGACTTGATTGATGGTATCTTTTTTATGTTCTTCTTGATCCATAATAGTATTTTTATGTACGTTTGAAATGTTACCCATGTCATTTGTTTGATTATCTATGTGTCCAAAGGAGGTGAGTGTCTCATTTTGGAAAATGGAGGTGTTTGGAGTTTGGATAGGATCAAATTCAAATGTTTGATCATGGATGGTATAAATTTTGATGAGACGATCATTTTGGATTTATTGTTCAATAGTAGGATCTTGATCAAAGATAGGTTTATCTTGGATGACATGGTTTTCTAGAAGGATTTCTTAGATGGACTTAAAAATGGGATCATGGGATGGAAGGGGATCACAATAAATAATTTTATCTTGACATAAAGGGAGATCTATGATGTCATGCTTTGGATTTTCCTTTTGACATATATCCCCAGGTTTAGGCAATGGAATGTGATTTTGGACATTGATATAATTTTCATGACTATTGATAAATATAGATTGGGATGGAGTGGATTGAAAAGGATTAGTGGAAGGTTGGTTATGATAGGATGTGGAGTATTGGAATAGATTTGTGGAAGGTTGGTTAGGATAGGATGTGGATTCTAGATATGGATTAATGGAATGTTGGTTAGGATAGGATGTGGAGTCTTGAAATGGATTAATGGAAGGTTGGTTTCCCTTTTCAAGGTTAGGATAGTGAACACTAATGGATATTTGTTTTGGATCAATGGTATGGATTGTGTCAAGTGACTCTTGATAGTGAGGGTATATGGATGAATGACTAGGGCTTATGGATTTCTGGTAAGAAGGGTATGTGGGTAGTTGACTATGGGTTGTGTTTGATTGGTATGAAGAAATTATGAGTTGTATTTTGAATTATATGACTTGTTGTTGTTGACCATTGTGGATTAATTGATATTCAATTTGACTATGACACATATCAAGGTAAATTGAAGACATGGTAGGGAGTTCAAATTAAGGTGGAAAGGAATGTAATGCAAGTGGAATGCCAATGAGATGTTGGGATGAAGGGTGTGGTATGACTAAGGGTATGCAATTTTTTTTTGTAATTTTCAAGATATAAAGGATTGCCTAAGGATGATGTACCAATATAAAGAGTCAAAGTGACAATAGTCAAGATGTGGATAAGATAATGTCACAATGGTCAAACCTATGGTATGTCTAAAGTATGCAAGTAGACTATGTTTTTAGATTTTTCAAGATATAGAAGATTTCCTAATGATGGTGTACCAACATAAAGAGTCAAAGTGACAATAGTCAAGACTGTAGATAAGATAGTGTCATAATGATCAAAATCCAAAGTATGTCTATGACTAAGGGATGTAAGATATAATTTCAATATGATGTTGTGATGGGATGGACCTAATATGAAGACTAAATACCTTTGGTAATCTTAAAATAAAGGTTTATAATCAAAATAATATAGGAAAAGCAACAAATATGATTATCTATGACCCTTAGAATGACAGACTAAAATGAAAAGTTGACAAGGTGGTCTCAAACTAGACTTGTGAGTTGGGGAACCAACCTAAATGGAAAAGGGCTATATTCATTTTTTTTTAAAGATAAGGTTAAGATAATATGAATTTGAAACTATGGCTTGGTCTAAGTCTGATAAACTCCCAAATCTGAGGTTTACAAAAGGTTTATGCAAGTTAAAGTTTGAGCTAAGGTTTGACCTAGATGACTAATGCAAACGTGTGCCTAAAGATGAAATAAAAATGAAAAAATATAAAAGATGTGAGTTTGTGGTCTAATAACAAGAATGTACTTATTAATTCATCAGAAATGAGGATGATTCAAATTTCCCTAAAAAAATTCACACTAGCAAATGAGGTGTTTTGGGTAGCAGTTGTGGTGTTCTAAAAAGCAGTTGTAATCTTCTAGCTTTCACAGTTACAATGTTCTGAGGCTCAATTATGGTTAATAGTGACAATTATAGAAAACTACTTGTTTTTGTCTTAAGTTGATTGATTTTAACTCAATTTTGATCTAATTTTTTGTGAACACCAAATGGAAAACACTGTAAATAGTCTGAAAACAATTGTCTTAACTGGTTTGAATGTCAAAAAGTGTGTTCATATTGTGTATATTCTAGAGGTTATTCACCTCAATCACCATTGGTATACCACAAATAGAATACAAATCACACACATAAGACACTTATCTATCATATGGGAAATGGCCAATGACATGACACTTAGGCCCATAGCTTGGAATCTCTTTTGACACAAGGGAGGGACACCATATCAGGTTATGTATCACCTCTTGTCTACGAGAGTGAACAGGTAGGGACCTCCTGGAATGGAAGGATGACCCAATCACCCTCTCCTTAGAAAGTTACAATTCTGAATCAAGTAACTTATGCTCAGCTAAGGATTTTCGCCTCACTCAAGGGAGTCGAATGGTGAGTAAATTTCAGGGTGTGATTCTACATCCCTTGCACCAAGCATGACACCAATAAAACTCAAGTATAAAAGGAGGGATTCTAACTAGTTTGGTTCTTAGTCAAAACTTGAGGACATGCCACCTTGCAAGTGTCTACAAAGCCACTTAAGGCTTTAACCAATCCTACTAGGGGCACTTAAATATGTAAAGGTACCTCCCCATTTTGAATGGCACTATACGGTTAAGGCCTACATAGCATGAGGACTTGATGTTTCATCTTATCCTTTTATATATCAGGTTGAGGGAAAAAATTGGTTGGAGTCACCTTCGAGTTCTCCATAGGAATGTGTCTCTTATGTAGGCCCCTCTAAGGGTGAAAGGAAGAAAATTTTCATTGCTTATGGCTTATGACATAGAACAATATTCTTCTACACTCTCATTCAAGGAAACCCTAGAGACCTCAATCCAAGGATGAAGTAGGGAAACAAGATCTACAATAGGGATGTCCTAGGGTATGATTAATGACTAAAAGGGGGTTCACCACTAAGCTAGGGCTTGGAAAGACAAGAAATGTAAATGACATGCAAAGTATCATGCAAAACCTAACTAAATGACCTAAGAAATGAAACTAAAATGTAGAATAACAAACTAAGAATAAACACAAGTGAACCTAGAAGAAGAATGAGGTTAGAACAAGCTTCAAAACTCTGAAAAACTATTGTTTAATTCCCACTAGGACTTATATGCCAGTCTGGGTGATTTAGTCCCAAACTACGATTTTTGGGTGGAAATAGGAATCTAATAGTGGTGAGTATGAATCTCTTGAAATCTATAAAATATCCTATACTAGGACTCATATGCCACAAGTGGTGTATCATTCCCACCCTAATTTTTTAGAGGGTTAAGACCTAAATTTGCACTCATATCTCTTCTCTTCCTTTCACACTTCATTTTTGGATCTAAAACTTTGATTTTCAACCTGTAGGTGACTTTTTGTGAAGATAGAAAGCTTGTGACAACTTGATGACTTTCTTCAACCTTGCAACCTAATATTCAAAGGATCTTCAAGCTCCAATACACCTAGATCTGCAATCACAGATATAGAGAGAGATAAACTTGTTGATTTGTTAGGAAATAGGGGTTTGCCTTGGTCAAACCACATTTAGGTAATTAAACCTTGTGATGAATGGAATATGAACATGGAACATGAAATATGAAACATGAACAATGATACCTTGAATGATGTCTTGAGATGTAAATCAAAAATCTAATATGTAGTCTCCATGTAGATGTAGATCTTGACCTTGAACTTTGATATGAAACAATGCTACATCACAATAGTAGCTCAACAACATGATTGATGCTTGATGATCTTGACATGATGAGGGATCTTGAATTTCTACAACAAATGATAAATAATTCTACCCTTGAATGTCTTATAAATTCTCTTTTCAACTCTCTTGACACTCATGTGAAGTCTTGTAATCATAAACTTGTTATTAGGAATTCTCTCTTGAAAGTATTAGGCGAAAATGGGTGAAATAACCTTTTATTTATACTTATTTATGCCAAATTTCTTGAAGTTACAACACTACAAGCTGACATCATATCTAGGAAGATAAAATCCCACCAAAAATTGCATTTAAATTAGGCCCTGACTTGAGTGGGACTCATGCACACAAGGTGGCATATGAGTCCCACTGGCTCAAAACTGGGGCACACACTCCAAGATAGGTCTTGATTAATGTGAAATTCAAAATCAAGTCCCAAGCCCTAGGTGGGACTCATACGCCCAAGGTGGTGTATGAGTCCCAAACCATTAAATATGGGACACATAACCCAAAACATTGAATTATGATTGGTCATTTGATAAGTATCAAGATTATCTCCAAAAAAATGTGTTTAATAAGGCTTGTGGATGCAAAATGGGGCCAATTAAGGCATACATAAGCTCAATTAGTTAGTAAAACCATAGATTAGTGTGAAATTTTTAGGATACACTTTACAACACCCTAAATAAGGCATAGTTAAGTCCATTTAGTTTACAAGGGCCCAAAACTTAATATGAAGATGCAAATAAATACACTTTACACCATTAAATTAGGCCAAATTTGGGTCAATTTAGCCTAAAAGGGTCCTAAATCCAATGTGAATGTGGAAAACACATTAGAACACTAGATAAAGGCAACATTAGGTTCCTTTTAATGTTAAGCATTCCCAAATTAAGTGTGAAAATGTAAACGATGACATTTTTTGACACTAGAAAGGGTAAAACAAAAGCAAGACAAACATAGTGCCTTTTAATCTCCAAGGTCACACGAGGTGCAAAGAGAGAGAATAATGTGTTTTCCTTACAATAGCATGGTTTTCATTAACTTTAATACATCCATATGTGTGGGTGATAGTGTGAATGTCAAAAGATTCTTTTGATTCTCAACATCACCAAATGGTGTGAGAGAAGAGCATACACACCTTAAGATGAAATACAAAACCACAACACAATAAGACACTCATTTATTTTAAGTACCCAAATCCAAATGTGAGAGAAGACACTTGATGCAAATTTGTTGGTTAAGTTTAAAGTTGATGAATGAGGTAATGCACGTTGTGGTAAATTTTAACCTTATGAGTGAAAATGAACATTATCAATTTTAATCTTTATGAGTGCGTGATGCACATTGTTGTCAATTTTAACTTTTATTAGTGAATATGCACATTGTTGTCAATTTTAGCCAAATGAATAGATATGCAAGGTTAATTTTAGCCAAAATAAGTGTGGATGAGATCAACGAAATTACCTAAATGAGACCGATAAAAGTTAGAAAAGTCAAAGGAAAATGTCTCCCCTCCAGGTGTGTCACATGTTGCAAATCAGATATCAATACCAGAAACTCCTTAACTACCAAATGCAAAATATTATAATTGAAAATTCCTAATAAAATGCAATATTCTAAAAGACACAAAATCATGTCATTGCAAATAAAATTTGTGGCTCATTGGTTTTTTGACAGTTGCAGTGCAGGACTTGGTGACTATGGTTTCTAGGATGTCAACTGCATCTCGCGAATGGGGTGAAGTTGCTATCAATTGTGTCAAAGCCATAAACAATTGTGGAGAATGGATCTAGAGCTTAAAAAGCACAAAAAATAAGGACTAGTATGATGTGAAATGACGTTAGATGATAAAACCTAAAACCAATAACAAGGAAAATAGGAAAAACTCAAATATAGATGCAAGAAAATAATATTCCCAAATCCTAAATAGTTGCAGCTTTCCTGATGGCAGTTGCGGTGCATTGGATTTTGATGGTTGCATCGTTTTAGCTCTCGATTGCCTCATTCCATACCTATAACTTGCAAAACTTGAAATTTCTTGTAAAATCTTTCACATCTTTCAACTTCACATCGGGTTCAACTATATAGGATGTGGTTTCTAGGATGTGAATTCTTTTAAATGCTTAATGCCCTCATATATGAGTATACAAATGTAGCTTATGTCTATGATTGCAAAATATTGAAGTAATTGTCTCAACAACATGTACTTATGTGTAAAGTTGATAGATGAAAATGACAATGAAAGGCGTCTTTTATAGAAAGACAAATGGAAATGAACAGCTAAGATTAAATGATGTTAATCAATTGCCAAGAATGAAAGTTTATAGGGTTAGGGAAAAGATAAGAAATGAATGGGTGAGATTGAATAAAATAATTCAATCAAGGGTTGACATTAAATGAGACAAAAAAGATAAGGATGAGACTGATAAAGAGAAAATGAATATAATTATTGTGATAGATTGATCATAAAAAAAATAGTTATAATCATTTTAAGTTCCTCCTTAATTTTTAAAATTTTAAATGCTCATAATTCTTGCATACAAGATTTGTTCTCATGCTTTTTTTCAATTATTATCCTAAATGACTTGAAACATTAAAGAAGTACTAAATAATGAAGCATTTATATTTTTGTACTAAGGAGAATAAAAAATTTACATAAATCATCATAGAAGTCCTCCTTGTTGTCTTTGATCCTATGTGCACCTTTGCCCAAGTTGAACTAGGAGAATATATCTCTCTCTCCCTCTCTCCCTCTATCTATTTAGTCTCTCCCTCTCTCCCTCTATCTATTTAGTCTCTCCATACACAACAACACAACAAGCAATTAGCACCAAATTTTGTGCCGGATTTTAGTGTATTTGAGTGCATGAATTGAAAAATTTGGTTGGCATAAAACTCAGCGCAAACAGGCATGGCCAGCTCAGTGTCAGATTTTGCACCGATTTTTGTGTCAGATTTAGCGACATGTATAGCATCAGATTTAGCGCTGGGACATTATAGCGCCTCTATTGGTGCCTAAAATTTCATCGAGTAGTAACATCGAAAATAGCACCGAAATGGGCACATTTTTACTTCGATGTATACTCCCATTTTTGCTTCTAGTTTTGCTTCCAATTTGACGTCTAGTTTTTCCTCCAGGTTTGCTTCCAGTTTTTCCTCCAGTTTTGCTTCTGGTTCTCCTTCTAGTTTTGCTTCTAGTTTTGCTTCTGGGTTTTTTTCCAAGTTTTCTTTTGGGTTTGCTTCCGATTTTGCTTCTAGTTTTTCTTCAAGTTTTGCTTCCAATTTTGCTTCCAGTTTTGCTTCTGGTTTTGCTTCCAGTTTTGCTTTCGATTTTTCTTCGATGTTTTCTTATGGCTTTGCTTCCAAGTTTTCTTTCGCTTTTTCTTCTAGTTTTGCTTCCGATTTTTCTTCCAATTTTGCTTCCAATTTTTCTTCCAATTTTTCTTCTAATTTTTCTTCCAATTTTGCTTCCAATTTTGCTTCCAATTTTGCTTCCAATTTTTCTTCCAATTTTGCTTCCAATTTTTCTTCCAATTTTGCTTTCAATTTTGCTTCCAATTTTGCTTTTGATTTTGCTTCTAATTTTTGTTTACATATCTCTCTCTCCCTCTCTCCCTCTATCTATTTAGCTCTCTCCCTCTTCCCCCCTCTCCTTTATTTACCTTCTCTACCTACACAACAACACAGAAAAAAATTAGCACTAAATTTTGTGCCAGATTTTAGTGTATTTGAGTGCATGAATTGAACAATTTGGTTGGCGCCAGACTCAATGCAAACAGGTATGACCAGCTCAGTGTTAGATTCTGCACCGATTTTTGTGCTAGATTTAGCAACGTGTATAGCATCGGATTTAGCGTTGGGACATTATAGTGCCTCTACTGGTGCCTAAAATTTCATCGAGTAGTAACATCGAAAATTGCACTGAAATGGGCACATTATTTGTCTTTCAATTTTACTTCCATGTATACTCCCATTTTTGTTTCTAGTTTTGCTTCCAATTTGACATCTAGTTTTTCCTCCAAGTTTGCTTCCAATTTCGCTTCCAGTTTTTCCTCCAGGTTTGCTTCCAATTTTTCTTTTGGTTTTCCTTCCAGTTTTTCTTCTAGTTTTGCTTTTGGGTTTTTTTCCAAGTTTGCTTTCGGGTTTGCTTCTGATTTTGCTTCTAATTTTTCTTCAAGTTTTGCTTCCAATTTTGCTTCTAGTTTTTCTTCTAGTTTTTCTTCTGGTTTTGCTTCCAGTTTTGCTTCCGATTTTTCTTCCATGTTTTCTTATGGCTTTGCTTCCAGGTTTTCTTTCATTTTTTCTTCTAGTTTTGCTTCCTGTTTTGCTTCCAATTTTGCTTCCAATTTTGCTTCCAATTTTTCTTCCAATTTTTCTTCCAATTTTGCTTTCAATTTTGCTTCCAATTTTTCTTCCAATTTTGCTTCCAAGTTTGCTTCCGGTTTTGCTTCTAATTTTGCTTCAAGATTGCTTCTAGTTTGGCTTCCATTGTTGCTTCCTTTTTTTCTTCTAAAAATGCTTCTTTTTTTGCTTCCATTTATTAATTTAATATGTTTTATTTCAATTTGATTAGTTAAATATATCATGCCTCTTAAATAAATCATATGATTATAGAGTAAGTAATTTAATTATTTAACTCATATGATTGAATAACAATATTATTATTGTAACATGATCATCATCTATAATTAAAAAAAGTGAGTCAAATATCTATAATTTAATTGAATTTGACAACATCCACCCTGAGCAGTAAATTAAAATCATCATACTTAATAAATATCCATCCAAAAATCATCGACCACTTTTAAAATATATAAATTAGCAAGTCAATACTAATAAGATCATCATCATATATAACTAAAACAAGTGAAAGTCAAATATGTCAGTACATCAAAAACATGTCAAAATGATGCATGTCTAACAGTCAACATAAGAGAAAATGATACATGTACAAATGATATAAATAAAACTGATAAATTATGTAACTCAAATTGATACAAGTCAACATGATACATGTCCAAATGATATAGCGAAAATGATACATGTCAATATGATACAACTCAACAATATAGTACTATAGGCCGTGAAAATGATGCATATGATAGTAACCATGAAAAGAGCCATCATAACGATATATCAGCAATGATCCATGATGTAGTCTATATGATCATGAATGTCACCGGTTACTATCACCAACTGTCTCATCATCATCATTGTCATCGGCCTAGGTTTCTTTCGTATATGTGTCATCATCATCCTCTGCCATGTGATATGTACCAACATAACCAATATTTTGTGGATGTATATCATGTTGAGGATCATCTTGATCTTCTAGAAGACCTGTGTTCAGCAAAAAAAAATTAAAAAAATGAAAAGCTATTATTTATTTCATGCAATAATTTATTTTTCTATTATATATCTAATATTACAACATATGAGACGAATCCATAATCCTATTACATCATATCAAAGTGCACATACCATAATAAAATTTTAAAAAAGTAACAACTAATACTGGTGAGTCAAGAGAAACTTCAGCTTTCAAAAACAAAGCCAATTAGGTTGGCAGACTTGTGGATTAGGCCATCAATTGGTGGAAGAGGAAGAAAGATGACTGGAACTTTGGAGGCCCACCATAATGGATTTCAATATTCAACCATGAGAGCAGAAGAGAGAGCTGATATCATGTATCAAAACATTAAGCATGCATTCTTCCAGCTAGTGGAGAAGGAGATGATTACTTTGCTTCATTTTCATTTGCATAACCATATCACTGCGTGGGAACCAAGAAGACCAAGGATGTCTAGTTTTATGTGGAGGTAATGGATTTGGTCCAAAATTCATGAGGGGAAAGAAGGTCAATGTATGATCCTAATGAAATTGAGGAAGAACAACAAGAGAGGGATAGGAAAAATAAAATCAATATAGAGTTTCAAGGATTTGTCAAGCGAGTAAGAGAGTTATGGGAGCAGCCTCATCTAAAATATTTTGAACTAGAGTTTGATATACCATTTAAAGAGCTTGGTTTTCATGGAGTTCCTTTTAAATCCTTTTCTTTTATTGTTCCTATGGTAAACTATTTGGTAAAGTTGGTGGAATTACCTTTCTTAGTAATCACTATTAGTGAGATTGAGAATTATTAACCTTGAGAGAGTAGGACTTGGCAAAAAGGCATTTGATATGGCTATTATTTTCAAAGAATTCAAGCAAGATGTACTTTGAATGTATGCCATTCCTTAATATTCGCTTGATCGCATCAAGGAATGGTTGAACTCCATGGATATAAAGTATTATGAAAGCATAATGAACTTGAACTAGTGGCCAATTTTGAAGACTATTGATAATGATCCAAATAATTTTATTGAAGATGGTGGTTGGGAATTTTTGAATATGGAAGCTATTGATTTTGATTCTGATAATTCACAAGAGTCAGATCAAGGATATGAACCATCTGATATAGAAGAGGAATCAAAATCATATTTTAGGTAGCCACCATCAAGAGTGTTACAAGCCAACAAGATGGATGGAATTCTTATATAAGGATATTTTTCAATGTTGCATGTATCGGCTTTAATGCCAACTATAACGGCGACATTGAAATTCCCTAGTAGTATTTATGTTACGATAATTTCCTTTAGATGCAAGGATTCAAAGCACATCAACCATGTGGTACAAATGATTAAATCCTAGAGATGATTTGTAGCAATAAGAGTCTGAAAAGGCAGAGAGAGCTACACTGATGACTCAGGAGAAACTTCAGCTTTCAAAAACAAATCCAATTATGTTGGTAGATGTGTGGATCAGGCCAACATTTGGTGGAAGAGGACGAAATATGACTGGAACTCTAGAGGCCCACCATAATGGATTTCGATATTCAACCATGAGAGAAGAAGAGAGAGATGATATCACATATCAAAACATTAAGCATGCACTCTTCCAGCCAACGGAGAAGGAGATGATTACTTTGCTTCATTTTCATTTGCATAAACATATCATGGTGTGGGAAACAAGAAGACCAAGGATGTCTAGTTTTATGTGGAGGTAATGGATGTGGTCCAAACTTTAGGAGGGGCAAGAAGGTCAATGTATGATCCTGATGAAATTGAGGAAGAACAACAAGAGAGGGATAGGACTGTAGAAACACAAAACATGTAAGAGAGCTATGGGAGCAACCTCATCTAAAAGATTAGATTACATAATCATGGACTGCAAAAACACAAAACATGTAAAAAAGTAAAGATGCTAAAATTGCAGACTGATTATATCCCGCAAATAAGATCATGCTATCCATAATCACACACTCATTTTAAGGAATTTAAAAAATAAAATAGAGATATAGTCTCCCCACTAAAATACAAGCATAGTAACCAACGATTAAATTCCTTTAACAATTCTTTCAAAAAAATATGATGATAAAACAATTAGCTTTGAATTAACAAGGATAAGGACAATAATTTATAATTCGCCTCTAGATGTAGAAGGGCGCTTCACTTCAACACCCCCAATGTAGCCCTCCATCCTTCCTCTCTTCATTTATATGACCACTAGTCTCACCTCAAACTGCTCTTGCAAAAAAAAAATATCATATTCATTACAGTTAGTCTAGGTTTCTTGTTTCTACAACCCCCTCCTCCTCCTCCCCTTACATTTACAAAAAGCATGAATCCTTCACAGACAAAACCCCAAATTCTTAATGGTCGAAGTGGATATAAATTAAAAAGACAAAATACTCAAACACCAAAATTAAGATCAAGCTCCTCTAAAACCCAAGAAGAAAAAGAAAAAAAGAATCACATAAAATTGAAGCTTTTGGAACAAAAGTATTCGACCACATATTTATGTCCAGAGGTCAAGAGATCGAGACTCAAAGAGCTTATTTCATTTTCACTACCTTGTCTCGCATTTTTTTCTTTCTTTAATTGATCCTCGCAAGCTTAATGGTAGATTAAAAATAAATGCTTTCATTGAAACCCCAACTATTACTAAAGCCTTCTTAAAAGTAGCATCAATTTAAAACATATACATGCAAGGCCTTTCAAGGCTTCAATAGACTAGCCTCTGCACTAAACACTTTCCAAAAACAAACAAAGGGCATTGCAATATAATACAAAAGAAAATAAAAAACAAAAGTAAATTGTGAACCAAGATGAGCACCACAGATCTTGTTTTGAAGCACAAAAATCTATTGTTAAAAGTAATTGGAACCTCCATCGATCTGTTGCAATGAAAATCAATCACAATTCCATCAAATCCATGAAATACTAAGGCATAAACATATCCTCTTCCTCCTTCCACTCCTCCTCCTTAGGGATGTTTCAAGTGAGTAAGAGAGCTATGGGAGCAACCTCATCTAATAGATTTTGATATTCAACCATGAGAGCAGAAGAGATATTTGATATCACGTATCAAAACATTAAGCATGCATTCTTCTAGCTATCGGAGAAGGAGATGATTACTTTTCTTCATTCTCATTTGTATAACCATATCATGGCGTGGGAACCAAGAATACCAAGGATGTCCAGTTTTATGTGGAGGTAATGGATGTGGTCCAAACTTTATGAGGGGCAAGAAGGTCAATGTATGATCTTGATGAAATTGAGGAAGAATAGCAAGAGAGGGATAGGATTGCATAAACACAAAACATGTAAGAGAGCTATGGGAGCAGCTTCATCTAAAATATTAGATTACATAATCATGGACTACAAAAACACACATGTAAAAAATTAAAGATGCTAAAACTATAGACTGATTATATCCTACAAATAAGATCATGTTATCAATAATGCATGCACTCATTTTAAGGAACTTAAAAAACAAAATAGATATATAGTCTCCCCACTAAAATACAAGCATACATAGTAGCCAAGGATTAAATTCCTTTAACAATTCTCTCAAAAACATATGATGATAAAACAATTAGCTTTGAATTAACAAGGATAAGGACAAGAACTTACGATTCACCTCTAGATGTAGAAGGGCACTTCACTTGAGCACCCCCCATGTAGCTCTCCTCCCTTCCTCTCTTCATTTATATGACCACCAGTCTCACCTCAAGTTGCTCTTACAAAAAATATATATATCATATTCATTAAAATTATTCTAGGTTTCTTGTTTCTACAACCCCCTCCTCCTCCTTCCCTTATAATCACAAAAAGCATGAATCCTTCACAGACAAAACCCCAAATTTTCAACAGTCATAATGGATATAAATTAAAAAGACAAAATACTCAAACACCAAAATTAAGATCAAGCTCCTCTAAAACCCAAGAAGAAAAAGCAAAAAAGAATCACATAAAATTGAAGCTTCTAGAACAAAAGTATTTGACGACATATTTGTGTCTAGAGGTCAAGAGATCAAGACTCGTGAAGCTTATTTCATTTCCACTACCTTTTCTTGCCTTTTTTTCTTTCTTTAATAGATCCTCATAAGCTTAATGGAAGATTAAAAATAAATGCTTCTAGTGAAACCCCAATTATTACTAAAGCCTTCTTGAAAAGGAGCATCAGTTTAAAACATATACATGCAAGGCCTTTCAGGGCTTAAATAGACTAGCCTCTGCACTAAACACTTTCCACAAACAAATAGAGGGAATTGCAATATAATACAAAATAAACTAAAAAACAAAAGTAAATTTTGAACCAATATGAGCACCACAGACCTTGTTTTGAAGCACAAAAATCCATTGTTCAAAAAAAATTGAACCTTCGCCAATCTGCTGCAATGAAAATCAATCACAATTCCATCAAATCCATGAAATACTAAGGCATAAACATATCCTCATCCTCCTGCTACTCCTCCTTCTTAAGGATTTGGTAGTGTTGCAGTGACTCCCACAAGTGTTCTACCAATGGTGTGCGATAGTGTGGTGACCACTCTTGTCTCACGTCTCCTTCATCAGCTCGGTGCAGTAGAGCGGTTTTTACTACGGTCCCGCAAGTTGCTTCTTCCTTCTCAGCGCTAGTGCAGTGAAAGCTTTTGTGGCAGGATTTTTATTCACAGTGGAGGCCATGGAGAGAGGACGTGGATGGCGTAGAAATACTAAATCGCTAAGAGGAAGGTGGGTGGACATTGTAGCAAACAATAATGTTAATGACCAAGACTTCTAAATTTTTAGAATTATTTGCAATCCATATTTAAAAAAGGATGATTCTTATGGCCTAAAATTTGAAATTCTTCAGTAATATTATGTTGTACTTGGACAATTGAAAATCTATTTTATTCTCCTAGCAAGATTTTTTATTTTCCATTATAATTCTAGACCAAACAACATTTGTGGGGATGGCCTTTTACACCAATCTTAATTTGTATGAAGTTCACGAACCTTTTTTCAAGTAGTAAATTCCTTTCATAGATAGGAAATGTAAAGGCTTCATTTAAGAAAAGATAAGTAGTCTCTTTCTGAGGGTAATCCACATGCAAAAAGTAAAATGCACATAAAAAAACAATTATACAGTAGAAAATTAGGTTCAATCAGTTATGTCTTATTTTTTTCTACACACTTATCTGAAAGACATAGGGTATTCACCATACATTTCCCTTTACAAATAAAACATGTGCTTTCATGTATTTTTACTGTATATCTCAGAAATGAAATTGTTGTTACACTATGATGCACTGAGAAAATAATATATACAAAAAAATTCAAAGAAAATGTTTTAAATTTAACATGCAACCTACTGTGTTTTTTTATCAGTGATAATATTTTTTTATTTATTAATAATGCAGAATTTACATCAACTTCAATAATTAAGTCCATCCAATAGCTTCTAAAATTTGTCTGTTTAACCACCACAGTTCCCAACAAACTAGAAAAAAACTACTGAATCCACATGTAAACAACCCTATCTACTATTAGCCATACCCCATACTGTTTACATTTTTAAATTAAAAAGCAAGGCTTAACCCTAGAAAATATACAACAAAAACTAAGATATAAACAATATTTTAACCAAAATTGAGCTTCAGTTTATGCGAAAGTGCCTGATGTGCTACCTAGTTGCATTGGGCATATTTCCTTGATTGGCTTCATCTTCATTCTTGGGCGCAAACCTTTCTTCTCTCGCACCTCCTCTCTGGTGACATCTTTGAGTCCCTCAATGACCATCTCAACCTCCATTATTTCTACACAAACTTTCAAGGCTTTCCATCCTAGCTCCACTCCTCTTCTCCACATAGCTTATGTGATTCCTTTTGGCCACCTAATGAAGGGACAGTTTATCTTTGCTACTTCAGGATCGACATAATCTTCCATGCCTTCGCTCACATCAAATAATTCTCCTAGTTAGTCCATTCCAGGATACTTTCCATATTCACTAATAAATCCTTGTGTACCAACGCCTTCATTAATTTCCTCCATCAACTCTCCTAAGTCCAGCCCCCATTCCATGATCAGTGAGTAAATATCCATATTAGTACGATATTTGTGCTTCAAATCTTTGAAGCCAGTACCCAGGATTTTTTGTATGGATTGCTCCACCTTCACATCATTGGAGAGGAACAATCCTCTCAGCCTCTTCATAATTTCTTTTCCAACAAAAGGGTCCAATTTTCTCCTCGATTGTAGAGTGAAATTGGCCTCCATTTCTTCTCTGGTATGCTAGCTTCCCAACTGCCTCACATCACAAACCTGTTACATTCCTTTCCACTGCAAACCAAGAAGCATCGGATGAAATGTCTTGTCTTTCTTTAAAACACATCCTATTGTCAGCCCTCACCATTAATGTTGAATGTATGTCTAGTGCCACCAACAATACCTTCATCAATGCTTCAAATCCTTGAGAAATTTAAAACACATTCCTCTACTTACTAGCGTTAACTCCTTCCTGCAATAATTGCAATGGAAAAATTTCCTCATAGGAATACCATAATTTTAAAGTAACAATTTGTATCAAAACAAATGTTAGAAAGTATAATTAAAAATTAAAAATTCTTACAATTGCACCTCAAATTGGACCAAAAAGCAACATAAAATGTGCCCTGATAAATCTTGCAGATTTAAACAGCTTGAAAATACCACTTTGGAGACAACAGAGCAATAAATAACCATGAAAATCGACACAAAAATTGAACACTGAAGATGGATTACGAGTAATAATCTATTTGCTCCATTATATTGCTCAAAATATAAACATACATAACATGAGTTCTTTTGATATGAATAAGTGGATGAGATAGTCTAGTATCTATTCTAATGGATTTAAATGATGATGATATGATGATCAAAATCAAACCTTGGTTTCCCTATTTGTACGAGAAGCAACAAGGTTCAGGTCTGTTCACAAAAGTTACATTGTTTCTTACCTAAAGAATAATTAACATAACATAGAAAGTTAAAAAGATAGGTCTATTCCAATTGTTGCCAAACATTAAATAATGCTTATGTTTTTTGATAGGTAGAAGATTTTGAGGAATCACATACTAGTACCGAAGATCCAATTGGGCTATTAAGATTTGGACGGGATGATCCAAACCATCCTTTAGACCATACTAGGGCGAAAAGAGCAAGTTTGAATAGAACACCTGGAAGTGTTTCACACCAACTCAAGGTACAATCCAACCTAGTTATGGCACTAATAGCAATCCATTTTTTCTTGAATCATCCATACCTGAACATTGCATCACAATATATTCTTCCTGCACATAAAAATGCCACATATTAACCCCTTCTAAATAAAACTCAAAATACCATGAAATAATGAGTCCCCTATATTAGTAAGTAGGTAATCTATAGGGAATAGTTTGATTTTATAAAAGGATGTTCATGAAAGGAATCTTCAAGTATCAGTGAGTGAGTTGTTTGAGATTGTAGTTGATGGTGCAATATCCAATCTTAAAGGTAGTTAGCAAAGTAGTAAATGTGCAAGAAAAACAAATTGTACACAACAAACAATTCACAATGTTATCCTGCATAATGCCTTAAGTTTGAAGACAAAAATCTCATCATATCTTGATGAAAGTAGTGACCTTAATGGTCAATCACTGGCAACCATGATTTTAAAACATGGTATTGTGCTTATGGAGGCAGCATTTTAAGCAAGGTGGTGAGTGGTGGTTTGGAAAAATGGTAGGTATGAAGGACTTTCTTTTTATGCATACTATGCAATCTAGCTTAAGATAAAATTCTTAGAAGATATTGAAGGTGGATTAGGGAACTCAAGGGTTACCATGATAAAGATTAAAGCAAAGACTGAGATCTATTTAAAAGCCATTATTATGAAGATATTAAATATGTCAAATGCAAAACCCTAGTAGCTGGAGTAATGAGCACAGTGTGAAAGAGGAAAATGTGCTAGGGTAGATTTAGGAGATCTCCACATTATTTAATCACAGGAAAATACATCATTTATTTATTTATTTTAATTAAAATAAATTATTCTAAACCCTATATCAGACACATTGATACTTCAAAAGCATCTGATTTATTCTTTTAAATTAAAATAATTCATTCTAAACCCTATATAGGATACATTGATACTTCAAAAGAATCTAAAGGAATTTGAGATTATGCAAACATATGTCAATTAAATACCTAGATTACAAACAGTAGCACAAAAATTGTAACCCTTGTTGATCAACATTGGAATTGATAAACATCAATGAATCCTATGCCTCCTATCATGCACATCTCCTTACCATTCTCTGTCATTCTTTACTTAAAAACTTCTCCATTTTGGCGAGCTACACCTAAAAATAAGGTTATCAAAATAAAAACTCCATTCTAGCGGGCTATGCTTGAAAATAAGATTGTGACGAAATTTTTAGAGTATGTTTATTAGAGTGTTAGAGTATTTTGGCAGGCTATATTCTTGATTCCTTAAATTATTTATTCAAATGGATAGTGACTGACATGATTTTCTACCATGATTATCATACTACCACCATCTCTTATTATACCCTCTACATTATGGTGGTGTTTTTCCCTTCCCTTCTGTTGTTTACCGCACTACCACCTTGCTCAAGGCTTCTTGTTGTAGGGTTGCAATATATACCACTCTACCACATATGTTGGTCACCTTCCTAACGGTATAGCGGTGTATGATTTTGATCATTACCTAAAGAGTGTCAAGGACACAATCTTCTTTGTCTTACCGAGATCTCAATAATGCATCGACATTAGATCTTATGTTCCTCTGATGTTGGTTGCAAGTGTCAATGAGACAATTTAATATCTGTTACCAATATTCCATTGTCTCATCAATATTTTCCTTCATTGTTATTTCTTTATATATCGGTGTAACTCTTTCATGTCAGGGAGACTCTTGATTATAGTTGCGGTATGGCGGTGGTTTTCCCTTCTCTTTAATTGTTTATCACACTACCACCTTGCTTAAGGCTTCTTTCTATGGGGTTCTAGTGTATACCGCTCTACCGCATATGTTGCTCACCCCCTGGTGGTCTAGCAGTGTATTCTTTTGATCATTACTTGAAGAGTGTCGATGAGACAATCTTATTCGTCTAACCAATATCTCAATGTCTCATCAACATTACTTCATTATATCCAAGAGTTGTGTTTCGTCGAGCACTTGTAGATATACCTTGTCGATGTGACGTAAGTGATTCTCTCCTCGATATGCCTGTATCTTGTTGACATTTCACTATTTTACATTGTCGATGAGACATATAAATAAGTCTCTTTGACATAGGGGTTTCTAAACCAGCTCTATACCCGAAGCTAAACCTAAAGCTAAAGTCGAGAACAAAAAGTGGCACTAAACTCAAAGCTAAACTCAGAGCCAAAGTCAGCGGTAATGGTGGTGCCACACTCGAAACCAATATCGATGCTAAAGGTGTTGATAATTATTATGTACATTAGCACCTAAATTAGCATTGACTAGTCCTGGTCGACGTAAATAAATGCCAAAAATAGCGCCATCCTGATAAATAGCGCTAACATTTTCAAAAAATTGGCAAAAATACATTAAAACATTGGGTGGAAGCAAAAAGTGGAGCAAAAAATGGAGCAAATCACAGGGATTTGTTGTAGTGTTATCTCTCCAATCTTCCCTTTCTCTACCTCTATCTATATTTCTCCTCGCTCTATATATCTCCCTCTCTACCTAGCTCTCCTCCTTTCTCTTCCCCTCTATCTTTCCCAGGTTATATATATTTTTGCATATCTCTCCCTCTTTCTATCTCTATCTCTCCATGTCTCCCTCTATCCATATCACTCCCTCTTTCTATATCTCTCTACTTCTCTCTCTCTATCTCTCTATTTTTCTCCCTCCCTCTCCCTCTCCCTCCCTCTATATATTTATATAATCTCCCTCTTCATAAATTTATCTCCATATCTCTCACTCATATATACACACACACCCTATTTGTGCCTCCATATCTCTATCTCTTTGTGTATCCCCCTCTTTTCATCACTCTCTCCCTATCTCTCTATACCTCTCCTTACTACTTGTATCTATCACTTCATTTCTCTCTATTTTCCCCCTCTATCTATATCTCATTATCTATCTCTATATATCTATATATCTCATTATCTCTACCTCTCTCTTATATATTATATCTTTATCCCTTTCTATCCATATTTCTCTACCTCTATCTCCCTATCTCTCTATCTCTATCCCTATTCCTCTCTATCTCTCTATATATCCCTCTATCATCATATCTCCCGCTAAATATTGATCTATCTTTCCCCCTCTTCTTCTCTCTCCACCTCTCTACCTATCTCTCTCCTTTTCTTTACCTCTATCTCTTTGTATACCCCCTCTCTACCTATCCCCCACTTTCCCTCCCTCTATCTCCTCATATCTATCTCTCCATTTTTCTCTCTACCTCTTTATCTCTCCCTCTCTATCTCTATGTCTCTCTCTATCACTTTATCTTACCATCTATATATCTCTATCTCTTCATATTTATTACTAAATCCCTATCTCTCTATATTTGTATTGCTCCCATTATATATATATATATATATATATATATATTCTCTCCCTCCCTCTATATTCCTAACTACCTTTCTATAGAGAAAGGGTAAGTGGAGATATAGAGAATAAGAGGGAAGGTTAAAGAGGTAGAGACAAGAGAGAGAAGAGATATTTATAGAGTTATCATAAGGGAGAGATATGGGGAAAGAAGGAGGGATGGAGTGAAAAGGATGTAGAGAGAGACAAAGATGGGAGATATAGAGAAGTAAAGAGGGTGGTGGAAGGGAGAGATAGAGATAAAGAGCTAGGGTGGGAGAGATATAGGCAAAGGTAGGTAGAAAGAGAGGAGGATGGAGATGGTGGATAAAGATAATTCAAGACAAAGAGAGAGAGAAAGAGAGGTAAGGTTACAGGGATAGAGGGAGAGGTAGGTAGAGAGAGGGAGAGTGAGGGGATATATAGGGAAGGGTAGAGAGAAGTAAGGTGGGGGAGGTAGAGTGATATTTAGGGAGAGAGGTTGAGGTGAGATATGGATAAGTAGAGAGGGAAGGAGAGAGATGTAGATAGAGAGGGATATGGGGAGAGAGGGATAGGGGGAGGGAGGGAGAGACAAGGAGAGAGAGAGGGGAGGAGGGAGAGAGGGAAGGAGAGGTAGGTAATGAGAGAGGTAGGGTGAGAGGGATAGATGGATAGGTAGGTAGAGAGGGGGTGAGTGGGAAGGTGAGAGAGAGGTAAATAGAAGAGAGAGAGAGAGGGTGAAGAGAGATATAGAGAGACATATAAAGGGAGAGAGGGGGAATAAGAGAGATGGAGTGAGAGGTAGGTAGAAATAAATTGAGAGGGGAGATAAAGAGAAGTAGAGAGGGAGGGAGGAAGGGAAAGGTAGAGATAGAGAGGTAGGGTGGGAGGGATATAGGGAGACGTAGGTATAAAAATATGAAGATGTAGATGGGAGATAAAGAGAAGTAGAGACAAAGAGAGAGGTATTGTGGTCACCCTTCATGTCTCTACCTACCTCTCCCTCTATCCCTCCAACCTTACATCTCTCTCTCTTTGTCTCTAATTCTATTTATATCCCATCTACATCTTCCTCTTTGTCTACCTACCTCTCCCTATATCCCTCCCACCCTACCTATCTATCTCTACTATCCCTTCCTCCCTCCCTCTCTACTTCTCTCTCTCACTCCATCCATCCGTCATTTCCACTCTCCCTTTATATCTCTCTTCACCCTCTCTCCTCTCTACCTATCTCACACCTTCCCTCTCTAATTTTGTCTATCTCCACTCACCCTCTCTCTCTCTAACTACTTATCCCTCTATCCCTCTACCCTAATCTCTCATTACCTTCCTCTCCCTTCCTATCTCCATAGTTACCTCTCTATCTATCGCTCTCCCTCTCCCTCTCTCAATAACTCTCTCTCTCCTCTTCCCTCTCTACTTCTCTATATCTCCCCTCACCCTCTTCCCCTCTACCTACCTCTCACTCTATCCCTCCCACCTTTCCTTGTTCTCCCCTTCCCTTTTTACTTCTCTATATATTCCCTTGCTCTCCCTCTCTCTATCTACCTCTCCCTCTATCCCTACCACCACCACCTCTCTATCTCCCTCTCTCTCACATTTCCATCATCCTCTCTATCTACTTACCTCTCCCTATATCCATCCGACCATACCTCTCTATCTCTACATATCCCTTCCTCTCTCCCGTCTCCTTCTCTTTATCTCTCTTTACCTACCCCTCACTCCATCCCTTCCTCATCCCCCCTCTCTATCCCTTTAGATATCTCTATATTCTATTCTCTCTCTCTCCTCTCTACCTCTCTTACCTTCCCTCTATCTTCTTCTCAAATTCCCTCTCTACTCTTTGTATGAGTGATAGGTTGAGAGGGAGAGAGAAGAGATGGATATAAATATGGAGAGATATCTAGAGATATATATCACTTGGGAAAGATAGATGGGAAAATAAAGGGAGAGAAATAGGTAGAGAGACAGAGATAGGGGGAGGGAGAGGGAGAGATGGAGAGAGAGAGTGGGCAGGGAGAATAGATAAATATATAAAGAGGGAGAGATGAAAAATAAATCCAAAAGGTACACTTATTTTTGAAAAATGGGAAATATCAATGATGTATTAAATGTGAAAATGAAACCCTAATGTGGTTTCCAAGGATGGGTAGGGTAAGTAAAATTTATTTCATAATCAAGATAATATAGAAATATGTAACAATATAAAATTGACGAAGAATTGGGCATGCAAATATTTTTGAATATAAAATTAAGATATAAATATCATAAAAGTATAGATCTAAGAAACCATAATATGAATGAGAAACCATATAAGAAGACTAGATTGTATATGATTTATTAAGTTTACTAAAATACAAAGAGGCATAAAGAGGGACAAAGATAGGAAATTGAGGGAGAGGTAGAGAGATACGTCTAGAGCTTGGGAGAGAGAGAGAGGGAGGGGAGGGAGAGGTGGGTATAGAGAGAGTGAGAGGTGAGAGGGAGAGATATAGAGAGATAGCTAGAGGTATAAGGAGAGAACTAATATTGAGTTAAGTAGAGAGGGAAGGATGGAGGGAAAAATAGGTAGAGAGAAAGAGAGATATCAAGAGATAGAAAGAGAGAGGGAAGGAAGGAGGAAGAGAGGTAGAGATATAGTGAGAAAGATAGGTTTGAAGAGGGACAAAGAGAGAGGGAAGGAGAGAGGGATGGTGAGGTAGATAGATAACTCTAGAGCTCAATAGATTGAGATGGAGGGGTCTAAAGAGGTAAAAATAGAGGGAGGGAGGGAGAGAGGGAGAGACAAGTGGAGAGATAGGTGTAGAGCTTAAGGGGAGACATATTGAAATATAGAGAGGTAGAGAAATGAATAAAGAGATGTGATGATTGATGAATATGTGTTCATCTCCTTATTACATAAAATATAAATATTTCATTATTGATTTTTTTTTCTAATGATTCAATGGGTGGTTGGGCAAGTGACTTTCCACATAGATTGTGGAAAATACATGTTTTAAGCGAGTTTGGTTGGTGATGGCGGGTGACATGGCTACCTTGTTAGTGGGGTCTTTTTAAGAAATTTCTAAGAATCGCCCTCTTCTTGACTATATAGCCTTGATTTTAGAATCATTATGAAGCTTATGGGTTCATACATGTCTCGGATATGCTCGGATTACAAACGTCTAGTCATGGCAGCTCATCTCAATCCTCCGCATACTAATTCATTTGAATGGAGGAATTGTATGGTTCTTTGGGTGGCTCCTAGGGTGGCATGCACGCTTTGTATAGTGTGATAAATTGGATGGTGTTTGAGGCTTAATTGCATTTTATTCATGAAGGTGGCAAGGTTGAAGTAACCTACCTCTCTTCTCTCTACTTTCTAGTGTTTGGTGGGTGGCTAATGGAGGTGTGTTCAAAATTTTTTGTGCACATTTCTGGATACACACTAGTGTGCTTCAATACACACTCCAATTCTCTTGGATTGGAAGGTCTAACAAAATACCTTTCGTGAGGTCTTAGATCAGCGTCTAAAGTACATCATGCTCAACATCGACCCTTTGACTGTGGTGGCCATGAAAATGGTGCTCGAGAAGGGGCACTTAGCATACCATGAGACCTTTAGGGTGAACACAAAATTGTTTTGAAGTTATTGGCGTCTCTACTTGACGTTTGCATGGCTAAGGCGGAAGCGAAGGCTCTGTTCTACAAGTTGTTCAAGAAGGAATTATTGATTGGTTTGGATGAGGCTCTTTACTTGGTGATACCTGGTGCAAGTTCCCCACGTCCATGCGACCTGGCTCTACTAAAATTCTCAGGCGAAGTCATTAAATACCACCCTCTTCTGCTAGATTTCAAGGGTATGGCCTTGGTCAGGCATAGGATGATTATGGTGGTTGGGGTGAATTTTCTTAAGAAGGTGATGCAATTGGAGACTATGAGTGACTTTGAATGAGTTCTAGAGTTTGACACCTTCGCCAAAGCTAATGGCTTCCTGTAAGTGTTTGGTGGTCTTTTGATTATCACTGGCTATCATTCAATGGTAATGTGTCTGGCTTGGGTCTTTTTCTGTTAATTGTTATCGTTTGGGTGGTGGTTGATATGACTCATCATAATGTTGGATTTGTAAATGTTCCAAGGCAGTGGTAATGTCCAGTAGCTTTTCATCTATGGGGATCTGGTTTTGCATTATGGTCTAGTGTGTCGGGGTTGGTTGGTCTTGGATGGGTGGTAGTTTTTGATGACTATTATGGTCAGATCCTGTTGAGCAGAGGCTTGTAATATTTTTTGAAAATTAATATAATAATCTCTTATGAACCAAAAAATAAAAAAAATTCTAATGTTTCAAGTATTTTGAAATGATTGTTATAAAAAAATCATGAAAAAGGGACTTCATATGTGAAAGTAGTGAGCATTTGATGTTTCAAAAAATAAATATGAATTTAAAATGATTATAATTATTTTTTTGTGTATAATATAGAAAAATTAACTATCCCATTGTGTTTATATTTGAATCACCTTTCCAACGCCTTTAAAAAATAAAATTTTTGTTAAGAAACACAAAAGTTATGCCCATTTTACTAAAGAGGGTTTTTTGGGTTTTTCAAAATGGGTATTCATTTTGCAATAAAGGATATCCATTTTTCAATAATGGATATCTGTTTTTCTTTTTAAAACAGAAATCCATTTTGATCCTCATTTCAAAAAAATGAAAATTAATTTTATTTTTCAAAATGAATATTCATTTTGAAGACATAAAAGAGAGTGCCCATTTTTTTAAAATGGATATATGTTATTAAGACATAAAAAGAGATATTCATTTTTTTCACATATTTTTTGTCCCTCCATTTATGCTTTGGGATTGGCTTGGGGTGTCCAACCTGAAAATTCAACTGAGCCAACATGTTTACAAGGGTTGCAATAGTTTTCGAACTTCACCCTTCATGTTAACGACTTGTTTTCATCTAAATTTGATGAAACAAAAAGGGTTTATTCAGAAAATTGTTAGGATTCTACCAATATAAGATATGTTTTATTTTGAATTTAATAGATAATTATTATTGATTTTCTACAAGTACTATGTGTAAAGTTATGATACATAGGCTGATTAAAAAAAACCAATAACTTTTAAAATATTATATTTATTTTGAATCTAAAAGATGTGTCACAAACTATAGTTTAAAAAAAAAAAAAAAATCATAAATTTTTGACCGAGTTAGGATGGTTGGACAAATGGTTTTTAATATTTTTAAAAATCCCTACTAGAAAATTCATAACTAATTATTTACTTGCAAAAAAATTACAAAAAAAATAGGTGTCACATCCGAGCATGTGTCCACTACTTATATTGAAAGATTCAGAAAAAAAAAATTAGTTTGCTCCTCATTAGGGTGGCTGAACAAACACTTGTTTTTTATTTTTTTCTTGAAAATTTAGTACTAGTGCATTGAATTTTCAAATTTTCACCAAATAGATTTATTTTTTTCCAAAAAAGGTTTAGTAGTTTAGAAACTACATTACATTTGCTACAAATTATATTCTTACATATTTTTGAAATTATGTTAATAATCTATTCAAATTTTTATGTCAAGTTTCCTAACTCTATTTTTTTGAATTTTCATTGTCACTTAGGGGCCTAGTTTGGCCCCCCATGATCCTACACTAACCTATTTAAAAATTATACTAATCAAAGTAAACATACCTACTAGTCCAAAATGGTAGATACACATTTGATCAACTTAGTGTAGCAAGCCCAATGTTTTACGCATTGAATTTAACTATGTTTTAACCTAGATGTGAACAAATAATGTTTACCAACATATAGCAATAAAAAAAAACTTTTCTATTTTAATAATAAGATACGCATTTTAAATAATCCCTTTCCAAACTCCCATTTCATTTATAATGAAACAATTTATATATATTCCAAACAAAGATTACAGATTGCATAACCCATCTAATAAAAACATTTTTCTATTTACAACTTTACATAAAGATAGAGATACATGATACATACATAGCTACCATAATCTTAATGTTACAGAGATACAAATGATCCAGATGCCCTTGTTGGAATACATCTTGAAATTTCGGCCTCCAACTGATGAGGGAAAGTATCACTCAAGCATTTTTCCACCAACCACAGAATTAGTGTGTAGTCCCTTGCACATCTACCTATTTAGTAAGATGGCCCTCCCTTCGATGAAGAGATTGGGTTGATAACCTCATAATTCTAGCCTTCCTGAGCATGATTTTGTGTCCTACATAATATAGTGCTACCATACACTGGCTACAAGCTACATGTATGATATTCCCAACCTAGTTATGCAAACATGGCTCATGGTGAACTGGCAGTGTAAATAATGGAGCTACTTACACTACATTGGCCAAATTTTCTAATATAATAATTCACTCGTAAGTGAAGTCATATGTTCACCCACCCCTTAGCTTGATTTGGTATTTGACCATTCATACTCTTTCCAATCTTAATTTTACTTTCATCCTAAACGATAAAGTTTACCTAAGAGATCCATTTGACCAATAGATTACCCCCTATGGATTATCCTAACCCTAGGAGTAATCAATTATCCATATGTAAACATATATGATTAAAAAATGTAGTCTTAATGTGATAGTACTTCAAGGTAACATTATTTTCTATATTTCACAAACTACGAAGCATATATGTAGTATATGACAATCTAGGTATTTAAGCTAATACACAAAGGTTATCTTATACATTCACACAAACTAAAATATAAAGAGTATATATACATATAATATCAACCATTAAGGTTTCATAATAAATCACCCAAGGATCATGCAAGCTCTTTAAAATAATAATAACTAAAAGATCAAATAAACAAGTTCAACATAACAGATAATACAATAGTTTTTCAAGCACTTGCATTCATATGTAATTCCAATCATAAAAGAATAAGTAAAATCAACATGCCTAGAATGTATAGCACCCGATGAATATATTGCTTCCCAAGCTCAATTCCATAGTCACACTTTCTTCTCCCTCTAAAATAAATCTATCTCCACTCCTAGCCTCTCACCAAGCTCTCAACAATATACAATCACTCTAGAATAAACTCTCTTTCCTTACTAAGCTCTCAACAACTCTCTCTCACAAAAAACTACAACATAATTACAAACAAGAAATAAGAATGAATGAGTGTAACAAAAGGTAGAGAAGTTTCCACTATTTATACCAAAATGAGAAACTAAATGCTACAAACATTCTACTAAATCCACCACTTTTTCTCTCTTTTCTACCACCACTATAACAAAAAACTAAAAATACATCAACTCAGCTATCTAGAATGAATTTTGATTGTTTTAAACTCATAATTTTCAACACATAAATAGTCCTCTTATTTCTAGCTTCAAAGAATAGATGAGTTTCCCTTTTTCAAGTGACAACATGACTCTTTTACTAAGTCAAAACACAACAATGCATATCTATTGGTTTCCTATTTGTTATGCAATTTGACTACCCTATCAAGCTTTAGCCAAATTTGGCTTTAAAAAAGTCTACATGTTATTATTTTTTTGTGTGTCGGTTCTAAGACTTTTATTTGGTTTATACTCCCATTTTGGCATTGGTAACTTTCCACATCATGTTGGGTGTAGTTAATATTTGCAACACTTTAAGCATACTTCATTGCTAACTATAGTGCTGGATTAATGTGTTTTACCTCTTCTTATATTTTCATTCCCTTAACATTGTATTACAAGCATATGTGTTTCCTTTATTCATTTACATATGTGCATTACATACGCGCTTTACATTGATATTACTTTGTTGGCTTTTAAATATTCCAAGCTCTTTAATATGGTTCACGCTATATATGTGCCCAAGTTCAAATTAAAATGTTTCAAAATACTTCTAAATATATTTCAATATATATATCATTAATATATATATTCATATGTAATATAACCTGCATTGTTATATTATATATATTAATATATATACACATTTATTATATCATTATTTACCAATCACATATATATAACAATTATATATATATATCATTATCTTAATACTCATAGAAAACATATGTATTTACATATTCATTGATCGGTATATATATGTAATGTATATATATATATATATATTATATATGTCCAATCGATATTCGCATGCATATGGTATATACGTACATGAGTATATGTAAGTACATCTACCTACGTATACACATTCACGTATATATTCACATGTATGAGTTATTGTAAATATGTACATACATAAGTTTTATGTATATACTCGTCAATTAATATATAAATATGAACACATAAAGAAGAACTATACTTAGCACAAAGACTTAACCCCAATTCCAAATCAAGAATAATCAAAGACTAGAACCAAAATCAATGCAAATCATTTCCAAACTACGGCTGAAAGTTACTTACCAATTCCCAAACCAGCTTGACTCAATTTGACCAAACTAGGACGTGAGTGTGTGTGATAGTTCAAATTCGCATATTAATGGTTACCAAACCAATCTCTTCTATTCAATGATACCCCCCTCTCTTCCGGAGGCTTGATTCATTTCTTGCATCCAACTTAGTATATCACAATAGTAGTTAGTTGAAACATTGCATTCATATTCATATATTCTCAGTTTTTAAACATTTAAAACATTATATTAAATTGCACACTCATCCATTACATTTTCCATGAAAATATATACAAAAAATATTCATATATTAAAGCATTTTAACTCATAAAAGTACAATAAATAGGTAATAACACAATGGGGTGTAACATATTCCCCCCCTTGTGAATCATCATTCCCGATGATTTTAAGTATCAAAGATGGAATATAATCATAAAACATAAAACATAAAAAACATTATTTTAAAAACTTTCAAAGTCGAACAAAACATGAGGAAATTTTTGCTTCATCTCAGCATAGTCCTCCCAAGTGGCAGAATCTTTTGCATACTAATCCTAGTAGACCTCACATTGCAAAACCTCTTTATTATGCAAGTGAACCTTACATATTTTGAGTACTCTTAGAGGCTCAATTGTTACCAATCTTAGATCCTATAACTATAAATCATTCCAATCAATAGCATGATTATCCCCTGGCATGTACAAGTTTAAGTGAGTAGTTGAAAAATGGATGTTTTATGGTTTAAGACATAGAACATCACTTTTATCCAACTAACATTAAAAATTCCATAGAGATCTCAACTCAATGAAGGATGAAAGAAGTGATATAACAATAGGGTATCTTAGGATATGTTAAGAGATTAATTAAGGCTGAATGAGGGGTTCACTGGCAAGTTTAAACTTGGAAAAGACAATGAAATGCAATATGCAACACTAAACCCCAATTCAATGCAAACTAACTCTAAATGGCCTAGAAAGATGAATGAAATGCCACGGAAAAATAGGAAACAAAAAGTGTGCACCTAGAAACTTGTGGAGGCTTGAATGAAAATAGGAAATTCTACTAATCCTAAAATTTTGACCTATTGGGACTCATTCGCCATTCTAGGAAAGTTAGTCCCAATTCTATATTTTTGCAAAGGAGCAAGTTTCGGGCAAATGGGTATCAAAATCTACAAAAATCTTTGAAAAAAAACTATAGTTGGACTCATTCACCACTTGTGGAGAATGAGTCTAGTTTGGATTTTCTGGAAATTCAAATTTTGAATCTACTCTTCTTAGTCTAATCAATTTTTTCCTCCAAGTTCCCAATTTTAAAACTCTAATTTTGGGGTCATAGATGACCTTTTAGTGAAGATTATGACCTTGCAAATGGGGAGACAACTCCAACAAGCTTGTAACCTAATCTTCAATTATCTTAAATTCTTCAAAGCACCTAGATCTACAATCCACAAAGAGAGAGAGACAGAGAGAAAGTGTTGATTGCTAGTGAATGGGTGCTGCCACAATAATGAGTTAAACTTTTTGGGACATCCTAATTTTTGTTGAAATCACATATTTTTAGAAAATATAATGATTTAAGCCTTAACAAGGTTCCATTTTAAGGGTTTTAATTGAAGAATTTTGATCAAACCCACTTATATCAAACCCCCTTGGATAGAAAGCTGCTAGTTTTAAACCTTACCTATAATGTAGTCTCCTCTACACTTATCAAAATATTGATAAAAAACCACTTTTGATTTACCTTTTAGGGGATCAAATTAATTTATTTAAAATTATTTTTTTGTAAACATGTAGTCCTTATTATAAGTTTCCCAAAAAGTATAATTTTAAATATATTTAATTTAATTATTTTATTTATTTTTTATTTCTTGTGAATGTAGGTTTTTCAATGAACATCGAGGTCTTAATTTCACACATACAGAAAAATAGGAAAAGAGAGAAAAAAAATTCTTAAAAATTCATGTACATTATCTATTGGTGTCTTTATTCCAACAAAAAAATAATAATTTAATTCAAATGAATACATAAAAAGTTATGCAGCTGAAAGTATAATATATCAAAATTATTATTACTCTGAATTAGAAAATTAATTAAAAAATATATATGCAACAAAAAATTATGAAAAAATATCCATCCACTATATAATGGTGTGAAAACACTCTATTTAAAAAATTAGAATTGTATGCTTTCTATAAAAAAAGTTATGTACCTGAAAGTAAGCATCATTTTTTGAAAATGATGTTTAGTAAAAAAAATAAGTTAATAAAAACTACATAAAATAATTCACAATTTATTTTTTATTTTAAAAAATATATAATTATATTCTCAATACAAAATATCACAAATCACTAGTTTTCTTCATCTTCAAATTCTTAATGGTTTAGCTTCTATAGGCATACGAAAGTGAAGATCTGGTGAAAAATATTGATTTCAATGTCAAGTTTGGCCTAAAAGTGTAACCCATTATTGTGGCATCACCCGAATAGAGGTTTGCCTTGGTCAAACCCATTTTACGTAATTAAACCAAATGATGAGACAATGAAATGAAGGCATGAGACATGACACAAAGATCATGAACATGGAAAACAATACCTTGAATGATGTCTTGTAAATGATGTCTTCTAAATCTGCAATTCAACATGAAATGGCCATGAACGATGTAGATCTTGATCTTGACGATAGTTGTAGAACAATGCTTGATATTGGATCTTAAATTTTCTACATCACAACACTAGCTCAATAAAATTCTTGATGATTGATATGCTTGACATGATGATGGATATTGAATTGTTGCAACAATTGATGAGAATCTTGCCCTTGAATGTCTTAGAAATGATCTCGAAAGCTACTTGATGACCTTCTAAAGACTTGGAATGATTAACTCTTGAATGCTTGAATTGATAACATGAATTTATGATGAAATAATGATTTGGAAGCTTGTTTATATAGGAAATTCACTCAAATGATCGTTAATTTGATCCCAAAGGCCGACATAGGAGAAATTTGAACATAAAACCCAATGTTTCTCACTCAAACCTTGAAAATAGCTCAAATGGGACTCATTCACTAAGCTAGGTGAATGAGTCCCTCCTAGATGGGACTCATTCACCCAAATTGGTGAATGGGTCCTACGAGGGCTATTTTTCCAGCTAAAGTGTCGGGGAATATTTAAATTAAGCTTATATATTGATTTTGTCAGGTTTTTTATTGAAATATGTCTTGAGATGCACAATATAGGGTCATAGGGGCCTACTAATGATGATATAAAGGTCATAAACACAATAGGGCCCAAAATCCAATCTAAAAGTGTAAATAAATACACTTTACAACACTAAATGAAGGCAAAATTAGGTCTATTTAGCTTAGAAGGGCCCTAAATCCCATGTGAATGGGTAAAACACATTACAACACTAAATTAGGGTAGAGTTAAGTTAATTCAGCTTTAAAAGGGCCCAAGACCTAATGTCAATGTGTAAAACACCTCACAACACTAGATCAGGGCAATATCAAGTCCAATTTATCATTAATTATTCTTGAATTAAGCAAGGAAAAGGTGTACTTTTTGGGTGACTACATTAAGGTGCGACACATGGAAGACATTGTGCATCTCAACAAGAGTTTTTGGTAAAGCAATTGGATACATAACAAGGTTCACTTCCTCATAAACCTCAAAAGGACCTATGTAATGTGGAGCTAATTTGGATATCTTCCCAAACTTTGTAGAAATCTTGTGAGGTTTAACTCTTAACAAAAAAAAATCCTACTAAGAAATTCCTGGGTACCCACTTGTAATCTACATAACTCTTTTGTCTATCATTAGCTTTTGCTAGCCTTTTCTTAATTATACCAACTTGCTCCTCCATTTTCTATAGCATTTCTGGCTCAAGGCTTATCCTACCCTCTAGCTTCTCCCAACTTATAGGAGTTTGAAAATTCCCTACCATACAATGCTTCAAATGAAGCCATCTTAATTGTGGAATGATAAGAGTTATTATATGAAAATTCTACCAAAGGTAGATAATCTTCCCATTTTTATTGTTGATCCATGCAATACATTCTCAGAAGATCCTCCAACACTTGGTTCACCCTTTTAGTTTTACCATCAATTTTCAAATGATATGCTAAAATTATGTTCAACTATGTCACAAGTGAAGAAAACAAGGTTTGCCAAAACCTAGACATCACACGAGCATCCATGTCAAAAATAATCTTCTCAAGAATTCCATGTAACCTAAATACCTCTTGAATAAACTTTCAAGCTATAACAAGAGCTCCATCCATTAGATTCCTTGGAATAAAATGAGCTACCTTTGTAAGGTTATCCACCACTACCAAAATGGTATTATGCTTATTCCTCAACATTAGAAGACCTTGCACAAAATCCTTACTAATTACTTGTCACTTCCTTTCTAGAACTTCATGAGGATACAAAAAATTTTGCAAGGTGATGATGCTTTGTCTTCACCCTTTGACATTCTAAGAAACTTGCTAAAAATCTTGGAGCATCCCTTTTCATTACTTTCTAGAAATGCAATGGCTTCACATCAGCCAATAACTTAGTCACTATGGGATGTACAGAATAAGGTACGGTATGAACTTTACACACTAAATTCCTTAGTTCCTCAAAGTTAGGTATGTAGATTCTTCCCTTAAACCTTAATAGACCATCTAGTTCAAAGTGAAATCCTTCATCCCTTAGGTCTTGTGGATTATCTAGGAGTGTTTGCTTAACTTTCGCATAAAACTCGTCACCCTTGGATTTTTCTCACTTAACCCTTGAAATAAATTTGAATGGATATCATCAAGGAGATATGCCTCCTATGACTTAGTACATTCGCAACTCGATTTTCCTTTCCCCAGATATAATTGATGTTAAAATCATAATCAAATATCAATTCCAGCCATCTCTTTTTTTTTGCATTCAGATTTGGTTAAGAAAAAAAATACTTCAAACCATGATGATCGATCTTTAGTTCAAAAAATTTCCTCAAAAAATAGTGTCTCCACATTTTTAATGCATGAACAACTATTTCCAATTCCTAATCATGTGAAGCATAATTTTTCTCAAAAGGCTTCACATTTCTTGACTCATAGCCTATGACCCGGTCATCCTGCATCAATGCTCCACCCAAACCTTCTCCTAAAGCATTTGTGATGATAATAAAACCACCATTTGGAACCGATATTTTCAGTATTAGACCTATGGTCAAATTATCCTTAATTTGGTCAAACATTGTTTAACATTTCACTAACCATTCAAACTTCTTCCCTTTTCTCTACAAAGAAGTAATGGGAAAAGCTATTCTAGAAAATTTTGCTACAAAATTTCGATAATAACCAGCCAAACCCATAAAGCTTTGAACTTCTGGCACATTATTTGGCATCGACCATTCAAGTACTACTTTTATTTTCACTGGATCCACTGCAATTCCATATGATAGAATCACATGACCCATATACTTCACTTCCTTCTAAAAGATGGTACACTTTGAGATTTTTCCATATAGCTTATGCTCACTTAGACATTGGAGTACAATCCCAAGATGTTGGATATGTTCTTCATTCTTGGAGTAGATGAGAATATCATCCATGAAGATCAACACAAACTTATTCAACCAGTCCCTGAATACATTATTCATCAAGTTCATGATTGTTGCAGATGCATTCATCAGTCTAAAAGCTAGGACTGTGAACTTGTAATGACCATACCTAGTCCTATAGGCTTTCTTGAAAATGTCTTCATCCTTGATCCTCAGTTGATGATAACTTGATCGTAGATCAACCTTTGAAAACACTATCACCCCTCGCATTTGATCAAAGAGATTGTCAATACATTGCAACATATACTTATTCTTTATCATTGTTTTCTTAAGAAAGTGATAATCTATACACAATCATAGTGTATGAGCATGTGTAGGATCATCATGGAAAAAACAGGCCCTTAAGTGGCAATAAAATTCAGAATAAATAGAGTTAGGCAACTTGACGTAAATATTTGAATAAGTTAACTATATTAATTCAAAAAAATGTAAGAATAGAATTTGTTGCAAATTGAATGTAGTTTATAAACTACTAGGTTTATTTTTATTTTTAAAAAATCTATTTGGTGAAAATTTGAAGTTTCAATGCAATAGTACTTAAATTTCAAGGAAAAAATAAGAAGTAGGTGTTTGTTTGACCACCCTAACCACAATAAAATGATAATATTTTTTTATAATATTAGATATAAGTAGGAGACTTATGTCCTAATGTGCTGCATATTTTTTTGTAATTGTTTTCCATGTAAATAATTAATTATGATTTTTTTTTACAAATTTTAAAAAATATAAAAACTCGTATGTCTGACCACCTTAACTTGGTCAAAACTTCATGAAATTCAATTTTTATTTTTTTAATCCTATAGTATGTGAAGCATAGAGTGTGACACATGTTTCAAATTCAAAAAATGTGACACCCTTTGAAAGCTATAGATGTTTTTCAATTAGCCTATCAATCGGGACTTTAGTCGTAATTCAAATAGAAAATGAATAATAATTATTTATTAAATTCAAAGTAAAGAATAATTTATATTGGTGGAAAGTTAAGAATATCCTTTAAAAACTCTTTTTGTTTCATCAATTTTGGGTAAAAAAAAGTCGTCAGCCACATGGGTCATCATATCACTTACATATCGCCACTTTTTGGCCCATCATGATCCTACACATACCCGTATCATCCTTCTTTTTTATGATCACTAGCGCTCCCTAGGGTGAAACTCTAGGTTGTATCAATCCTTTGGACAACAATTCTTTCAATTGAGCTTTTAGCTCCATCAAGTCCGTCATGGTCATCCCATATGGAACTTTCGATATAGGTTCGGACCCTTGAACTATGTCAATGGAGAAATCAAACACTCTTTTGGGAGGTAATCCAGGTGATTCATCAAGAAATACATCCTCAAAGTCCTTAAGGATAGGATATCTCTCCATATCCATTTTCCCTTATTCTACCATCTCACCCTTTTCGGCTACTTGGAGGTCTTCTGGTCCATAGTACATTGCATCATCATGAGAAATGAACTCATTGAATTACTCAACTTTATCCATTTTCACTGCGAAGAGTTGACATCCTTTCTTCTTCACTTTATGCATTTGTATGATGGAGATTTTCCATAGCTTAACTTCTCCATGCATTTCATGCAAAAATACCTAATTCCTGAGATCATCTAATCATTCTAAAAATTTGGCATAACAATCTACCTTGGCTCTATGCTTCCATAGCCAATTCATTCCTAAAATGACATCATATGAACCTAGGGGGGTTACATATAAATTCACTTTCATATAAAAACTCAGAAGTTCAACCCTGGCCTCAAATAAACATTGCTCCACCTTAAGTTTTATTTGGTTTGCATACTCAACTATCCAAGGCTTTTCCATATAACCAACTTTTCTAGAGATTTTACTAGCTATAATAGGAGAAACAAAAAAAATTGCAGTACCAGTATCAATTAGAATGGAAATAGGTGTACCAAACACAGTATCTGAAATTTCCATGGAAATAATCTAAAATTTTACTTGTCAGTTGTCCAACACCGCATGGATTTTCTATTGAAACACTTCTCATTGAGGAGGTAGGGTGTTTCCATGTGGTTGTGTCCCTGATGGTTTGTTGGGAGACTTACTCATGTAATGATCCTCTTCACATGTGAAGCATCCTCTCAAAGGCCCATTCCTTGATGCAGGCTTTCCAGAACATCCTTCATTCCTACTAAAAATTTTGTTGGTGTTTTCGTTGTTCCCCTTGCGATCCTTCTAAATTCCTTCTGATTATTATGGAATCCTTTGTCCTCTTTCCTTTGAAAATCTTGTCCATATCTTGGCTTCTTCGAAGTTTGATTAGCTTGTGACCAATTAAACCTTTCCCGCTTCTTTTCATGGTAGCTAGACATAGCTTTAAGCCTCTTCTCTTGCTTGATGACTTTCTCATACACTAGGTCCATAGTAGCAGGACCGTGCACGTCTACCTCTCCTCCTATTTGGGTGTTAGAGTCCCAAGATGAAATTCCTTATGCACAATCGCCCATCCTTTTGGTACATGGGTACGTAATTGTAGTGTAGGAAAATGCACACCCTTGCATTTTCACACATGTTTGGGCCTACCTTGCTTTATTTATCCCCATTTATGTCTTAATTGGTCCTATTTTACATCCACAAGCCTAATAAATTATATCTTTTTATGGCTAATCCTGACAAACATCAAAGGATAAATGATAATTTACTAATTTTGGTTATGTGTCCTTGATTTTTGGATTGGGGAAAAAATGCCACCTAGGGTGTATTTTTCCTCCAAAGGTCTTTGGACCCTCTTTTCAAATGCATCTTAAATGGCACCATTTTTGGAGTTTATGCCCCAAGTTTCAAGCCTCAAGACTAAGACAACACCTAGGGCGTCTTAGTCCCCCTCAATTTATTTTCAAGATTTAATTTCAAATCTTGGTGAGATTTAGCCTCCTTTAATTAATTAATACATATTTTAGCTTGTTGTGTTGTAATTCCAAGATATTAAGCATGGATAAGTATAAATACAAGGTTCTTTCACTCATTTTACAATCCAAGATATCTAAGCATTCATGAAAGTATCCTAGCAATTTCACAAGAGAATTCAAGAGAAATTCATCAACCATTTTGAGTCATCATCAAGATTCAAGCATCATGTCAAAGATATTCTTGCATCATCTATGTTTTTGAGCTAATTTTTGTGATGTACGATTCTGATTCAAGCAAGCAATTCAAGTCAAGATCTAGATTCAAGCTAGCCACTTCACATAAGTTTTCAGAATTCATGACAATGGTTTGGTGAGTTGCAACATAGCACTTTGGTCATTCACCATTTCCCTCCATTATATCATTTCATTCCAAGGTTTAATTACCAACAAGGGGTTTGACCACGGTAAACCCCCATTACTAATAATCAACAAATTCTTCCTCTCTTGGGTGTTTTTGTTTTCAGATTTAGGTTGAATACTTGAAGATCACTTGATGTGCAAAGTCACATTGCAAAGTTTTCATCTTCACAAAAAGCCACCTGCAGGCTAGATTTTGAAGTTTTGGAACCAAATATCTGAGAAGGAAGTGTAGACCTTGGACCTCAAGATCACATTTCAAAATTGTAGAAATTCAGATCAAGACTAAGAAGATAGTAAGGGCGTCTTAGTCCTCCTGGAGTTATTTTTTAGATATTCCTTCAAATCTTGTTTTGACATCCAAAGATTTTGTGTTTGCCCTAAAAAGAAGTTGCATGACTAAGAAGACAGTAAGGGCGTCTTAGTCCTCCTTGGCATATTTTAACAACATTTTTGAATTTCCAACCTCCTCGGCATATTTTAACAACATTTTTGAATTTCCAAATCCTTATCACATTTTCAGACTTCCCAGGTACATACATCCTAACTTGTTGTTACTTAATTTATCATTTGCACTCATTATTTGGCTTGCATTACTAGGTTTTGTGAGTTGAATTTTAAGTTTTCTTTTCCAAGCTTTTGCTTGGTGGTGAACCCTTCGAAGCTTAAGGAATCTTCCTAGGTCTCCCTTGTTGATAATTGACTCACCTTTGTGTTAATAGTCAATCCAATTTGGGATCCTAGGTTTCTTTGAATGAACCATCCCCCTATAGAAGAAAATCAATGATTAGAGATTCCTTTATTGTATTGTAAGTCCCTTTTCCCCATATTTTCTATGGTTCATTTTGGTGAAGCCGACATTTTGGGCATTCATTTTCTGATTTGGAGTTCACTAAGGTCCTAGATCTAGGTTGCATTCATTCTTGCATTGCATCTTGCATTAGTGAAGTTACATCTATGGTTTCTCACATTTTCATTAGTCAAAGTGCATATAGGTTTCAGTTTTGCTTTCTTGCATCATTTTATCTCATTGGAAAACTAAAAATTTCATTATTAAATATCCTAATTACATTTAGGAACATTGTTATTGCATTTAAAAATTGGAAACAATTGCATCCAACCTTGCATTTAATTGCTTTTGATTAGTTACTTTCTTTTTGCATTCATTTACACACTTTTATATTTCTAAACATCAGGTCCCTAGGTAGGAAACCTGGAAACACTGTCACCAATCCACATTTTGTTGTTTTTCTGCAAAAACACTTTACTAGGACTAAAATGCCCTTACTAGCATCTTAGTCCCTTTATGGGTTTCTTGCCTAATAATCCTATCTGTGTTGCTTAATTTTTGTTCCATTTTATGGAACCTCCAAATTTCATCAGCAAGACCAAGATGCCCTTGCTAGCATCTTAGTTCCTATGGAGCTTGAGGTTGCATTTTTCAGGGTTAAACAGTGAATTTATGTACTTTTGTTTGTTGTAGTTACTTTGTTGTTTCAGTCTGTCAATTTAATGTTTCATACATTTTCATAGTTCATGTTTACAATTGATTGATAAAAATAGATTATTGCACTTTCATTTCATTAGATGTAGACTTTATTTTACATTCATTAGAAAATCAAAACACAAAAACCAAAAACATTAAACCTAAACAAGCATATATTCATGGTTATTTAAAGTATGTCAAAACCCTTTTTCCAAGTTAGCTTAACCCTCAAGCCTTTTAGTTGTGATGAATTTAACATGTTATATTAATCCCTTGAGGACTTCATCTCACCTAGATCATCCACTAAAGCTTTGATGCAAGAGGATGCAAGCATAGACAATCATGACAATCAAAATTGTTCTTCTCTCGATACCTCTCCTATTAGTGATGAAGGTATCTTGGTGAAAGAAGATATAATAATTATGGATCATGAGAGTCTTTTTTATCCCCCTTGGGAAGATATGAGGAAACAAGAAGATGATATCATTAACACAACTTTACCCAGTCTCCATTTATCTCCCAACACCTCCCCTACTTGCGAGAATGCTTTAGTAAAAAAGGAAACAATCTTGGAAAATCATGAAAAACACATTTATAAAGAGGACATGTTAGTGGTTGAGAGTTATAGCATTATTTCTCTCCTTCCTAATGTCCCCAACATTTGGAAAGTTTTATTCAAACAAGAAATCGTCATCATTGATAAGCAAGAAAATACAACCATTGATCACTCCCTTACTTGTGATGAAGATATTTTAAAAGAACTAGACAATGAATTTTATGAACATCTATTTTGTCCCTCTCCTAAAAAATCTCCTACTAGGGAAGATATCATAATGCAAGAAAATGAGAACATTGACACATGTCTTTCAAGCAATAGTGATGTGACTTCCTTAGACGAAGATGATGAAGTTACATTAGACTCCCTTTCGCTAAGATATCATGAAAATAAGGACAAGTGTGTTGAGGTTATGTACATTAGATCTCCTTTGATTCCTCTAACTATCAAACCACCTAAGCCTCAACTTATCATTCATCCACCCTCACAACAACCACAAATCCAAAATAAATCGGTGCTCATCTTAGAACCACCTCAAAAGAAACTCAATGATGATAATTTTTCACAACAACTGAGTTACAATGATGTTTCTCATATATATAACAAGGTGTATACAATCAAGGTTGATCCTAAACCTAAAAGTTGTTTGCATGTCGAGAAAGAAAAATAAAAGCATATTGAAAGTCAAAATTATTAGAAATGCTTCGAGTTCCTTTGATTTTATACATACATCCATGGGAAAGTACAAGATCATAACAAAATATTCTACAAAGGGAAACGAAAAAGCGGTAATGTCAATACAAAATTAAAAATCATCCACCTCAACTACTTTAAAAGATCAAGAAAACTACACAACAAACTTTGACGAAGTTGATTATGAACAACCACCGAATCCTAAAGAAATGAAAAATAATTATAAAAAAGGCTACAAACTTATGAAACAACTTGGGTATAGCGGAAAAATATGTGGTGCTAGAGAACAAGGAATCAGTGTCCCTATAGAGCCTAACACGCAAGAAAAGACTAGTGGTCTTGGTTATTGCCCCTCAAAAGAAATAAACAATCCTTCACTCAATATAAACACTATTACAAAAGTTTCCTCTAAGCCAAATTTAACATTGGTGCATCTTGAATTGATAGACACTAGTGGTCTTGATTGTTATCCCTTGAAACAAACAAAGAAGTTCTCGCTTAACATTAATGTCATCATACAAACACTTATGATTTGAATTCAATAGATTTTACACCTTCCTTTAAAGAAGAGTACAAAATCTCACAATCTAAAGATTCTTATGTAGGTATGACAACTAATATTAAGCAAGAGATGTCTTTGCCACAAAATAATGAAACATCATCTAATTTTGATCAAGACATATATTGTTAAGACTCCTCCAAGATCGTTTGATATCTCTCCCTTCAAGAACATGAAATAAATTTTACTACAAGATTTCATTTTGTGCATATCATAGAGTTCATGGTCATGCTACTAATAAATGTAAGGCTTTAAGTGATAAAATTCAACATCTTAAGGAGTGTGGTGCTCTCCCTTGTGTTGAGGCACCTAATTCCTCTAATTGATATTGATTTTTATATGAGCATGTTTCTCATTAATCATTCCAGCTCACCCTTGTCCTACACCCAGTGGGGGCAAGGGGTTAAGTAGCCTTCTCCACGCATGTCACTTGTCATTGTCTCTTCTGGCTAGTTGACCACCTTTCATGTATATATAAGAGAAAGCTTGGAATGTGGACGACATGCCTTAAGTTGGCTCACATGTGATGTATTCAGTTATACATTTTGGGGGCAACCCCTTCCCTTCTCATGACATAGCTTATTGGAAACATATGACTTGGAATAGGGCTTTCTGAGTAAGCTCTCATGTCTTCTTCTAATTTAAAGCAATTTCTCACAGTAATGATATTAGCAACCGCTTTAAAGTGGGAGCATATATCGACACTCATGTTTCATTGTGTTATTTTCTTTCCTCTTCTAATGCGTTCCTTTCTTAGTGGTGTCATTGGGTTTCATTTCCTCTAAGAGTGTGATATTTCTTTGACTTGTCCTCTCTTGGAAACATTAAGTATAATGTTCCCTAAGATGAGACCTTGCATTTGTCCTCTCTTGGAGACGTTAATCACAATGTTCCCTAAGATGAGACCTTGCACAAACTAATAAAAATCCCTTAGAACATCCCTCTCTCTTGTTACATGCATTTTTTTACATTATTAAAGTCATGGAGTTATGGCTTTGATATGGTTTCTTGGGGCTCACCTAGTAAACAAATAGCTTCACTAGCCCTTGTGAGCGTGCATTTTATTTTTGTCCTTATCATAGTCATGGGGGTAGGACTTTGATATGGATCTCTTGGGGCTCACCTAGTGTACAACTAGCTTCACTAGCCCTTATGAGCATGCATTTTTGTTTGCATAGTGGACTGTACATTCCACTTGTAAAACAAAATTTGGACAAACAGCATAGACCCGATCCACAGTGCGTTGGATGGCTAGTTGGAGCTTGATCCGTTGTATTTTTCCTTTTTCCTTTTTCCTTTCTCCTTTTTCAGACTTTGATGGTGTATGTTGGCGATCTGGTTATGGCTTCATATATCATCCACAAGTGTATTCCTTTGTGCCTATGTTGGTATGTCATAGGATCTTGATCATGGGGGCTTGGCCACCCTTTTGGTTATTGTCATCCTATCTTACTATAATTCATACATTCGAACCCCTTTTGATTGCATGGTTGGCTGCTTTAGTGTGAGTTTGAAGCAAGTTCAGCCTCTCACTAAAGTGGGGTCTAAATGTAGTGTAGGAAAATATGTATTTTCACACTTTTTTTGGCCTTCCTTTCTTTATTTATCCCTATTTATGTCTTAATTGGTCCTATTTTGCATTCACAAGCCTAATAAATTATATCTTTTTATGGCTAATCCTGACAAACATCAAAGGATAAATGATAATATACTGATTTTGGTTGTGTCCTTGACTTTTGGACAATGACTAAAACACCATCTAAGGCATCTTTGTCCTCCAAATTTCTTGGGACCCTCTTTTCAAAAGCATCTTAAATGGCACCCTTTCTGGAGTTTGTGCCCTGAGTTTCAAGCCTCGAGACTAATACACCACCTAGGGCATCTTAGTCCCCCTCAATTTATTTTCAAGTTTTAATTTCAATTATTGGAGATATTTAGCCTCCTTTAATTAATTCATTCATATGGTGGCTTGGTGTGGTGTAATTTCAAGATATTAAGCATGGATAAGTATAAATACGAGGTTCTTTCACTCATTTTACAATCCAAGATATCTAAGCATTCATGAGATCATCCTAGAAAGTTCACAAGAGCATTCAAGAGCTAGTTCATCAAGCATTTGGAGCTATCATCAAGATTCAAGCATCATGTCAAATATATTCTTGCATCATCCATGTTTTTGAGCTAACATTTGTAATGTAGGGTTTTCATTCAAGCAAGAAATTCAAGTCAAGATCTATCAAGCATTCAAACAATTCAAGATCTACATTCAAGCTAGCCACTTCACACAAGTTTGTAGATTTCATAACAAGAGTTTGGTGAGTTGCAACATATCACTTTGTTCATTCATCATTTCCCTCCATTATTTCACTTCATTCCAAGGTTTAATTACTAGCAAGGGTTTTGACCAAGGTAAACCCCCATTTACTAACAATCAACAAATTTTTCCTCCCTTGGGTGTTTATGTTTGCAGATTTAGGTTGAAGACTTGAAGATCATTTGATCTACAAAGTTGCAAAGTTTTCATCTTCATGGAAATTCACCTACAAGCTAGATCTAGAAGTTTCAAGACCTAAAATCTATGAAGAAGGAAGTGCAGACCTTGGACCTCAGGATCACATTCCAAAATTGCAGAAATTTAGATCAGGACTAAGAAAATAGTAAGGGTGTCTTGGTCCTCCTAGAGGTATTTTTCATAGATTCCTTTAGATCCAATTCCGACATCCGAAAATTATGTGTTTGCCCTAAAAAGCAACAGTGGGACTAAGAAGACAGTAAGGGCTTCTTAGTCCTCAACATGTTTTGACAACATTTTTGCATTTCCAGAATCCTTATCACATTTCCAAAATTCCTAGGTACATACATCTTAACTTGTTACTTAATTTTGTCATTTGCACTCATTATTTGGCTTGCATTACTAGGATTTGTGAGTTGAATGTTAAGTTGTCTTTTCCAAGCTTTTTCTTGGTGGTGAGCCCTTCAAAGCCTAAGGAATCTTCTTAGGTCCCCCTTGTTGAGAATTGACTCACCTTTGTCTTGATAGTCAATCCAATTTGGGATCCAAGGTTTCTTTGAATGAACCATCCCCCTATAGAGGAAAATCAAAGACTAGGGATTCCTTTCTTGTATTGTGAGTCCCTTTTCCCCATATTTTTTATGGTTTAGTACTTTAGAAGATGAGTGAATTTCTCCCAATACTCATTGATAGAGGAATCTCCTTGCATTAAGTTCTAGAAAGTTGTGTCTCACTTTTGGTAGGGGGAAATTTTTGGAGTGGTTGGGCTAAATTCACTTGCACACCTTTGAGTGAAGTAAAACCTTTGAATGAAGGTACCTTCGAGCAAAGGTATGCAACTAAACACCTTTGCTATAAGGTAGTTTCCATAAAATATTTTTTTTGCTATAAAATGGCTTTTTTGTATGGTGACCTTCTAGCAAAGGTAGGACCTTCGAGTGAAGGTACCTTCGTTCGAATGTACCTTCACTCAAAGGTGCCAAAAATGAAAAAAATTGCATCTACATCAAAATATCCTCAAAAATTTCAATTTCAAACCCCAGGTTGGACCTGCAAATGAGCTTAACTTGACAAGATATTTTGCAAGATCGTAGCCCTCAAAACGAGCTTTCCAACAAGTATAATTTTGATATGTTTTCATTTTATAATGTATTTATTTTTTAATTTTTACTGAACATGGATTTTTCTTCGAACATCAAGCTCTTTATTTTCTAGAGGTTGAAAAATAGTAAAATATTGTAAAAAATTCAAAAAATAATCTTTCCCTTCATATTGATGTTCTTGTTTCACCAAAAATAAAGGATTTCGGCATATACACAAGTTATGTAAGACGACACACATGTATGTCCAAATTATAATTATAGTGACTTCAAAAATTAATTATAAAATATATGTAACCAAAAATTATGAAAAAATATATGTTTCGTCTGTATTTATGTTGAGAATCTAAATTTCAAAAGTTAGAATTTTATCCTTTATAGAAAGGAATTAAGTTGGATGACACAAATGTTACTTTCAAAAAATGTTTTTTTTTCAAAATGAGTTATTAAAGGAGATGTTGAAAGGTTCATGATTTATTTCAAAAAAAATTAAAAATATATATATTTAGAATCTCTCTCAAAAATTGTCACAAATTACTAGTTTGCATCATCTTCAAATTCTTAGCAGCTTAGTTGCTATAGGTCTCTGAAGATGAGATTCAATTAAAAATATTGATGTAAATGTCCATCTTGGGAAAAATGTTAGACATGTAGTATTGTGGGATCACCCTAAAGTAAATACCTCTTTCAAAATATCTCCACGAGCTCACTCCAAGTAATACTTAAGGAACTTAACCCAAGCTCCATCTTTTTATTCATCCACCAGTTGGATGACTCCCAACCAACTAAAAACCTCCCCAAATGCATTTTTTTACCTCAGAGTAATCCCTAATCTCAAAATACTTCTCCATTTTTGTGAGCCATGCCTCAATGAAATTTCCACTAGTGGTTCCCTCAAACTTACTAGGCGTAACCTCTTTCATGTCTCAGGATAACTCACTTGCAAGACATTTCCTTTTGCTTCCTTCTAATCTAGATTGGGATTTATGATCCTCTTGTTCACTTGATTGAGTGTGATCATGATAATTTCCTCCTTCCTCACCATTAGGAACTTCTTGTGCACACCTTTATTTTCCTCTTACTTCTTGCTTGAGGTGTCCAATTCTTTCCCTTGTCTCATTCATCATGGCCAAAATACGATCTAATCTTGCTTGAGTTTTTTGCACCTTGGCCTACTTCATGGCTACCCCTAAGGTTGGTTATTGTTCTAACCATTTTTATCAAGTAGAAGTTCACCTAAAGGTTCCATTTAAAATTAGATCCTAGGAAGGTTACTTAACATTAAAGAAAAATATTTCCAAAAACATCCATTCATTTACAATGATTTTAAGAGAAGAACTCATAAACAAGTTTTGCCAAACATGATTTTTATTAAGACCAAAAGGATTTCAAATATCCTTGCTTTTACATGGAATGACTATTCAGATAGTCTAGGGGAGAGTATCCCTCAAATTCACTCTCCAATACATAACTAAGTGGGGCATAACCCTCATATTTTTGTTCACATAAATTATCTAAGGGTGTATAACATTCAGGTTCACTCTCGGATACATAGTTTCGGGCAACATATCCCTTTGATTCACCACTTGAGGTGATTACAATAACTTCAAAAAAGGGAAGTACAAAAGGGTCCCTAAATATCATGGCAGGACTAACACTCCATTTTGAGGGCATGTCCCTAGAAAGTGGTAGAGAATCTGATATTGTAGGAGAGACAAGAGGTATAAAATTAGTAGCCTCTTGCATCCTCTTTGTTTCCTATTTGACATGAGATAGGGCATGACTAATGGATTTGATGTCACTCAACCATATTGTGTTGTTGTAATTGGTCCCCTCTATAGTCTTAACAATGGCTTCCCTTTATTTTTTGGCATTCAGGTAGCGCTCATTACCAATTACTAACTTCCTTACAGTAGTCATCTTGAGATACACCATCTTGGCACAAGAATTCCAGACATTAGACTCATATAATGTTAGATGAAAGAATAGCGAGCACATAGGTTCCAAATCTAAACCTAGTAGCTCTAATACCATGTGTAATAAGCCCAATATTTTACCCAGCGAATTTAACTATGTTTTTAACCCATATGTGAATAGATAATGTTCACCAACATATAACAATAACAAATTTCTTTTCTATTTCAATAATAAGATGGATATTTAAAATAATTCATTTCCAAACTCTCATTGCATTTATAATGAAATAATATATATTCCAAGAAACAATTACATATTACATAATCCCATGTAATAATAACATTTTTCCATTTATAGCTTTACATAAAGATAGAGATACATGATACATGCATGGCTACCATGAGATTAATTTATAGAGATAAAAATGGTCCAAATTTCCTTGTTGGAATACATCCTCAAATTTCAACCACCAACTGATGAGAGAGAGTATCATTCAAGTGCTTTTTCGTCAACCACAGACCAATTGCAGTCCCCCGCTATCTAGTAATATGGCCCTCCCTTCAACAAAGAGGTTGGGTTTATAACCTCATAATTTTAGCCTTCTTGAGCATGATGTGTCCTACATAATCTAGTGCTACCTTACACTGGCTACAACCTACATGTATGATATTCATAACCTAGTAATGCAAACCTGGCTCACAGTGAACCGACAATGTAAACAGTAGCTACTTACACTACTTTGGCCAAAGTTTCTAATATAATCAATTACTCATAAGTGAAGTCATATTTTCACCCACCCCTTCACTCAATTTGGTATTTGCCCATTCATACTCTTTCCAATCTTAATTTTACTTTTATCCTAAAGGATAAAGTTTACCTAAGAGATCTATTTGACCAGTAGATTACCTCCTCTGAATTATCCTAACCTTAGGAGTAATCAATTTATCCATACGTAAATATATAGGATTAAAAAATGTAATCTTAACATAGTACTTCAAGGTAACATTATTTTCTATATTTCACAACCTACGAAGCATATATGTAGTCTATGACAATCTAGGTATTTAAGCTAATACACAAATATTATCTTATACATTCACACAAAATACAACATAAAAAGTAGATATGCATGTAATATCAACATTAAGGTTTCATAATAAATCACCCAAGGATCATGCAAGCTCTTTAAAATAAGAATAACCAAAAGATCAAATAATTCTCAAGCACTTGCATTCAAATGTAATTCCAATCATAAAATAATAAGTAAAATCAACACGCCTAGAATTTATAGCACCCAACAAAGATATCGCTTCTCAAGCTCAATTCCATAGTCACACTTGTTTCTCCCTCTAAAATCAATCTATCTCCAGTCCTATCCTCTCACCAAGCTCTCAACAATATGCAATCATTCTAGAATAAATTATCTTTCCTTACTAAGATCTCAACAACTCTCTCGCAAAAAACTATAGCAGAATTATGAATAAGAAATTAGAATAAATGAGTGTAACAAAAGGTAGAGAAGCTGCCCCTATTTATAACAAAATATGAGAAACTAAATACTACAAACATGCTACTAAATCCACCACCTTTTTTCTCTTTTCTGCCACCACTATAACAACAAACTAAAAATCCATCGACTCAGCTATCTAGAATGAAATGTGGTTGTTTTAAACTCATAATCTACAACACATAAACAATCCTCTTATATTCAACTTCATAGAAGGGTGCTGCCACAATAATGGGTTACACTTTTTGGGACATCCTGATTTTTGCTGAAAATCACATATTTTTAGAAAATATAATGATTTAAGACTTAAAAAGGTTCCATTTTAAGGGTTTTAATTGAAGAGGGTTTGATCAAACCCACTTATATCAAACCCCCTTGGATAGAAAGCCGCTAGTTTTAAACCATACCTATATTGGAGTCTCCTCTACACCTATCAAAATGATGATAAAAAACCACTTTTGATTTACTTTTTAGGGGATCAAATTAATTAATTTAAAATTATTTTTTGTAAAAATGTAGTCCTTATTATAAGCTTCCCAAAAAGTATAATTTTAAATATATTTAATTTTATTATTATATTTATTTTTTATTTCTTGTGAATGTAGGTTTTTCAATGAACATTGAGGTATTTATTTCACACATACGGAAAAATAGGAAAATAGAGAAAAAAAATTCTTAAAAATCCATGTACACTAGCTATTGATGTCCTAATTCCAACAAAAAAATAATAAGTTAATTCAAATGAATACAAAAAAAGTTATGCAGCTGAAAGTATAATATATCCAAATTATAATTACTCTGAATTAGAAAATTAATTAAAAAATATATATGAAACAAACAATTATGAAAAAATATCCATCCCCTAGATAATGGTGTGAAAACACTATATTTAAAAAATTAGAATTGTATGCTTTCTATAAAAAAAGTTATGCAATCGAAAGTAAGCATCAATTTTTGAAAATGATGTTTAGTAAAAAAAATAAGTTAATAAAAACTACATAAAATAATTCATAAATTATTTTTTAATTTAAAAAAAAAAATACAATTAGATTCTAGACACAAAATATCACAAATCACTAGTTTTATTCATCTTCAAATTCTTAATGGTTTAGCTTCTATAGGCGTACGGAAGTGAAGATCTGGTGAAAAATGTTGATTTCAATGTCAAGTTTGACCAAAAAGTGTAACCCATTATTGTGGGATCGCCTAGAAGGGATGAGTCGCCCTTTTTCAAGTGAAAACATGACTCTTTTACTCGGTCAAAACATAACAATGAATATCTATAGGTTTCCTATTTGTTATTCAAGTTGACTATCGTCTCAAGCTTCGCCTAGCATTTTATTTGACAAAGTCTACATATTATTTTGTTGTGCTTCGGTTCTAAGACTTCTATTTGGTTTATACTCCAATTTTGGTGTTGCTAACTTTTAACATCATGTTGGGTGTGGTTATTATTTCCAACACTTTACACATATTTCATTGCCAACTATAGTGTTGGATTAAAGTGCTTTACCTCTTCTTATATTTGTATTCCCTTAATATTGCATTACAAGTGTATGTGTTGCCTTTATTCATTTACGTATGTGCATTACATACACACTTCACATTGATATTACTTTGTTGTCTTTTAAATATGTCAAGCTCTTTAATATGGTCCTCACTATATATGCACCCAAGTTCACATTAAAACATTTTAAAATACTTTTAAATAGATAAAACTATAATATCTAAGAGCCCCATCAACATAAACAAAGTAATAAAATGTTGGGTTCAATTATATACCCTCTTACATAGGCAAACAAAGTACTCTCAATACTTCTTAAATAAAAACAACTTGTGATTTTCAAATTGTAAAATATGTACCTTATATCTCCAAAAATATTTTTACCAACAATTTGAATAACCTTTTCACATGAATAAATAATTATTAATTCTTCCATCCTCTTAATCTTCACACTTATCTCCTTTTCTTTTATACACTCTTGTGTAGTTGACATACTATCTTTCAAACTTCACAATTAAAAGAATTATTCTAAAAAAACATAATAGAAATGATTTCTCATCATCTATATGGTCCTAGTCTCATGTATGAAAAATAAGTATTTCTATATCCCTTACATTTCAAACTTATTTTAAAAGAATTAAAAATCTTGTTGAGACCAGTCAAATCATATTTTTGGCATATTTTTTCATCACTTAAGCATTGAAATGCTTTGGAAATGGCTATTAAGTTTTTGTATTTTTAAGAATCGTGCTTCTTTTGTGCAGAATAGTGTCTAGAAATGACTAAAAAAAACATGGCTAACAATGAAATTGCAAATGAAGTGCTTGACAATGAAATTCAAAAAAATTGTTTCTCTCATATTTGGGCATTCATTTCCTGTTCATAGTGGTTATATGGTCCTAGTCTCATGTATGAAAAATAAGTATTTCTATATCCCTTACATTTCAAACTTATTATAAAAGAATAAAAAAGCTTGTTAAGCCTAGTCAAATCATATTTCTAGCATATTTTTTCATCACTTAAGCATTGAAATGCTTTGGAAATGGCTATTAAGTTTTTGTATTTTTAAGAATCGTGCTCCTTTTGTGTAGAATAGTGGCTAGAAATGACTCAAAAAAACCATGGCTAACAATGAAACTGCAAATGAAGTGGTTGACAATGAAATTCAAAAAAAATGTTTCTCTCATATTTGGGCATTCATTTCTTGTATGATAGTGGTTACTTTTCCTTCCTTCAAGAATCTTTCTTGTAGTTTAATATCATGTTGGAAAATGTAAGCGCAAATATTGTAAAAACTAAAACAAAATATATTGTAAATACTTATAAAACACTTCCCAAAACTATCCTAGGTAAAACCAACTCCCAACTGATTAGAATAAGTAAACCTAAATTTTCCAACAAAATTTTGGTCCCATACATGAATCAAATAAAAGTTACCAGATTTGGTTGAAGAAGTAATATGTTAAATGCAAATAATTGAATTGAAAATGAAATTTCCAATCAGCCTTCCCATAACATTAAAATGTGATGTTACATCTTTCCGTGGTTAACATGTAGATAAGTGAAAAATTTCCAGGAATTGACTGAGCTTTATTCTTTTCTTCCATCCGAATTTTTCTATTCACACCGGCCAAAGTGCAGAAAATTACAGGCGTGGAATTTGGGGCAGGGATGGAATCTTCTCGACTTCCAAACGTAGTCTCGTCAAGCAGAGAAACCATGGCTTTCAGTAGTGCACAACCAAACGACCACAAACGACCAACGAAAAACAAAAATCTTTACTAAGCAAAGGGAATCAAATTTATTGCCGAACTCAAACAAAAATCTCTTTTTCAAACAGTTATATTATGCCTTCAACTTTTGGCCATGACTACATGCTGATTGATGATCCGCCTGGTTAAATTGACTTGTTCCTATACAACCATCAACTCTTTCCTAACTATGTAATATTCATGTCTATCGAGGTCTCTGCAATATTATATGCTAAGATAGCGTTTACTTTTCAGACGAGCCAGCAGATTGTTCTGCTTCTCTGGCAAGACCTTTACCTGCTATTTGTTTGTATTTGCCTTGCTTTCCCTGAGAAGAAACTTTCATTAGAATTCAATTTTATTTCTAAGCTACCCCCAAAAATGGGTGATCCTGGATTCATCCCTGGAATGATTGGTTACGCCATTCACTTGGCCGCAAGTCAAGTTGTTCAATACATCAGTGCTACCATTAGATGCAGGAAAGAGTTGGATGCCCTCAAAGTCCTGGTTCATAAAATTCAATCAATGAACATGGAAATGCAATCACTATAGTAGTGAAAGTAAACATACCTACTAATCAAAGTAAACATACTAATTCAACGGATTACTCTAGCCCAAGATTGTAGGTACACATTTGACCGACGTTAATTACGAAAACTCTTGGGAAGAACCTTCTTGAGAAGACCAATTTGTTTCTTTAATAATTTGTTACAGAGTTGACAAAACTATATTTGGAAAGTCGATGAAAACCATGTGAACATATAAATAATTCACTTTAAAAAAATATATAGGCGGAAAAATTAAAAATTAAAATTAAAAAATTAATAACTAATGTTGGAAGTTGGCTAGACTAGTAAGCATACCCCACTCACGTCGACTATTCTACGCCCCATACTTAGACCAGGTAAACATTGACTGAAAGCCGAACCATTGGAATTCTCTAATGAAGATGTCAAAATGGATGCAGCAAGCCAAAATTTATAGTGGGGATGCATCCCTACAAAAGAATCGCATCCGAGAGGGTAGCCTACGATGGCCATGAAAGGAGTATCTATTACTGCACTGTTCTACAATTTATTGTGGGCTTTGTCAATAGCCACGGTTGCTTATGGCCAGCCTGGTGAGAAATTCATCTTCTGTAAAATAAAAACTATTATTGTTTTTATATTAGAACTAGATTTGCTAAGCTCAACTTTGTTTACAGGATTCATTAGTCTGGATTGTGGTGGAGAAGAGAGCTATAATGATACAAACACCATACAGTGGACCTCCGACCAAGAGTACATTCAAGCAGGGGAGAAGGGAAATATTGCAGTTGAGCAGCAGGTGGAGCGCCCACTCAGAAAACTTCGTTTTTTTCCAAACGAGAAACGAAACTGCTACAGATTACCTGCTGTAAGGGGAAACAAATACATAATCCGTGCCTCTTTTTTATATGGAAACTACGATGGCCAGAAATCACAGCCAATATTTGACTTACTAATAGATGCCAATTATTGGGATACTATTGTAATACAAAGAAAAGAGGATATCATAACCAAGGAAGTGATTGTCATGGCTAGGAGCACATCAATTAGCGTATGTGTTGCTCGCAGTGGGGATGATAATGATAGAAATACCACTTTTATTTCATCTTTACAGCTTCGTCCCATCCTACCATCCATGTATGATTTGGAGGGTACTGGAGCATCTATCTCTGATTTCAAAGGTGTTGGAGAAAATTACTCTCTAATAAATGTCCTACGCCAAGATCATGGATTACTATCTACATCATCTCTCAGGTATTGGTATTTTTTCTTAATCAAGTCTGCTTATTTAGCCGTGGATCTACTTGCAATATAAATATCTTTTTTCCTCAACTAGTCTTATTTTTCCTTGGTGGGATTGACCCAAATATAGTCCATTAAATTCTGGTTAAGCATTAAAATGTCTGCAGATATCCTGAAGATGAATTCGACAGAATCTGGTCGGCGGGAAGATCAAGCACTTTGATTTATGGGAATACTACGGGCGATATCGAGCCTACACGAAAAGCCCTATTTGAAATACCATCTCCTGTGATGAGAACGGCATTAATGACCAACAATACCAATTTTTCTATCACATTGACGTGGACCGTTCCCCAGTCTGGAACCTACCTTATTGTGATATGCTTCGCTGAAGTAGAGATCCGACCGTCTGATAGTATTCGCGAGTTTGATATCAGTACGACTAGCGTTGAAGAGTCTCCATATACTATAAAACTACAACGATACCTAGATTCAAATGTATATTTTTCAACTCTTGTATCTATGTCGGTGGGGAAATCAACTTATTTTGTGAATGCTACCAGCCAATCTACCCTGGGGCCTCTTGTCAATGCATGGGAAATCTATGAATATAGCGGTCCACTCAACGGAACATACGCTGAAGATGGTCTGTGCTGTGGGTGATTTTTTTTACATTTACACATATTTTTCCTTCTTTATAATGCTGACATAAGGATTCTTTTGCAGCGGCTGCAATCGCCGATATTGCCAGAAGCTTTAATCTGGAAATGAAGTGGACAGGGGACCCTTGTCTACCTCACAAATATTCTTGGGATTGGGTGGTTTGCAGTCAAGTCTCAACTCCCAGGATTATCGAAGTGTAAGTCATTTTAGGGAAAAACAATAATTTTTCACTGCCATATTTTATTTGGATTAATATTCACCCATGATGTTGTTGGGAATTTCGTTACAGATAAATCATTTCAATCGCCATTTAACATCTTTTACTGTTAAGACATCAATTTCATTTAAATCATTGCTGTAAATTAGATTATAGGTATAGTTGAGAAGACACTGACAGTGCAAACAGTGTATAAGAAAGATATCATACGCATTCAGAACATAATCGATTTCATACTGGGCGATTTAACCTGCAGGATATTGTCTGGAATGAATCTCAATGGCACCATACCTATCAGCTTCGGCAATCTATCTGCTCTTGTTAATTTGTAAGAAATTTATCTTGCTTTGATGCTTATGACCTAATTTTAAAGGTAATACTGTTATAAGTTAAAATCGCTCAAACAACATGGGTGTTGTTATTCTCACTTTCAGAGATTTGGGGGAAAATAATTTGAATGGTTCGATCCCGAAGATTCTGGATCAACTGTCGAAACTCGAGAAGCTGTAAGACCCTCCAAGATCATTACTAGATAATTATGTGCTTCTCCATAATAATTATTAATTACAGTATAATTGCTATGATTGTGTATTCTCGTCTAGAAGCTAAATTTGTTATAAAAGGTATTATGCTTTAATCAGTTCCCTAATTTTCTTTCTGAATGTAGGAATGTGTCGTATAATAAGCTCAGTAGATCCGTGCCTGATGCTCTGCTTGATAAACAGCGAAATGGACTACTTGTTCTGAGGTTGGTTTTGTTTTTTTTCTTTTAACACAAATCAATAAGTGATCTGTATTGTCACTGTCATAATATTTGCGAATGATTTGTGTTAAATCATTGTAGTCTTGACGGCAACGAAAAAATTTGCCAACCGGGGACTTGTAAGGACTCACCCAAAAGAAAAACACTGGTTATTTCGCTAGTAATTGTTGGGTTTGCAGCAATTGTAGCAATCGGAGCAGTAATTGTATTCATAAAACGTAAATCAAGCACAGGTATGCTACTCTTCTCCTTACCACTCGGTATTGGTAGTATCGGCCAAAATTTAACCATTGCATACGTTTGCAGTCAAATAGTGTTAGTGACGTTACATTGTTATTGATCCTCTATAAACTTAGGGGGCTTAAAAAAAATGCCTTGAAAGTCTTTAAGTAACGGGGAAAAATGTGTTGGTGATCTTCAGTAACAGGGGACTATATTTAACAGTGTTATTACCTTCTTTTTTTCAAATTGCTTTATAGTCAATGAACTTTTAAATTAATAAAGCAGGACCTAATGGGGTTTACCTGCACAATCATTTTACCAGGAGAAGGAAATTCAGTTAGTTTAGAGCTCGTTAATACTGATGGAAGCCGATCATTCAGTTATGAAGAGGTGAGAGTAATGACTGATGGGTTGCGAAACGAGATCGGAAAAGGAGGTTATGGACCTGTTTTTCATGGTGTTTTTCTAGGCAAAGAAGTGGCTGTTAAAATTTTGTCTGAAAAATCACATCAAGGAGCTACAGAGTTCTCTACTGAGGTGAAACACAGCACTCTGTTACCTTAACTTTTCAATAAATATAAAAATACATCTCTTTCTTTTTTAACCTACAAAATAATGCCATTGATTTATTGCAGGTAGATATGCTTTCCAAACTACACCATAAGAATCTTGTAAAATTCATCGGTTACTGTAGTGAGAAGAAGAATATGGTTCTTATCTATGAGTACATGTCCAATGGAGACCTCCGACATCTTCTTGATGGTAGATCACTTTATGTCAAAGCTGTTTAAATTTGTATGTATACGAAACAGGGAAGTTTTCTAAGGTTACCGTTACTCATCTAAAAGCAAACGTTCTGGACAATTTTCAGATAAAGTTTCATCTCCAGATACTGGAAAATGGGAAAGAAGGCTTAACATTGCGCTTGATGCTGCACAAGGTATGTGAGACAGCACTGGCCAATAATTTTGAAGCTCATATAAGTGATGTTGTTGGGGTCTTACTTTTATGTGTTTTTAAACAGGATTGGAGTATCTGCATTTCGGCTGCAGCCCAGGCATTATTCACAGAGATATTAAGAGCTCTAACATCCTTCTCAATGATCGAATGGAGGCCAAGATAGCAGATTTTGGATTGTCGAAGACGGGACCTTTGGATGGAGCTTCGCATGTATCAACCTTAGTAAAGGGCACTACTGGATACTTAGATCCCGAGTAAACTAGCTTACCTTCCTTTCTATTTTAGACCCATATAATCTTCGCATACTAAATTTAAAGAACAAAAAAATCTAAATTTTAAAGTTGTACAGGTATTACACAACACATCGACTGACAGAAAAGAGCGATGTGTTTAGCTTTGGAATTGTTTTGATGGAAATCATCTCTGGGCAGCGTCCAATATTTCGGGACCCCTCTGATGGGCAGGAAATACACATTGCTAGCTGGGTAATTATAATAGAAATTTACATAAATCTTCAAATTTCTATTCTTCCATCACAAAAGCAACTACAATTGGGCAATCTAAATGATTTAAAATTGTTGTTTATGGCAGATACGAGAGGCCCTTTTAAAGGGAGACATAGAGAGGATAGCAGATCATAGTTTGATGAGAGTGTATAAGAGTGATGCAATGTGGAAAGTGGCAGAATTGGCAATGGCCTGCACCTCATCATCTTCCATGAAGAGGCCTGCGATGAGCGACGTTGTATTGGAATTGAAAGAAGCAATTCGATTCCAAAAGGGTTTCTACGAAGAGATGGAGCTCAGCCAAATGGGATCTCCGGCTCATCTCCTTCACTTTTCAGCCAGCGGCTCTGATAAATTCGAATCAGATACATTAGTATATCCAGTTGCAAGATAAGCAGGGGAAGTGTTGTTTCATTATCCCTTTTACTTCCAGTTTGATTCTTATTGGCCTGATGGGCATTGGATAGCAATGAGATTCATAGAAAAATGCATTTATAAGCCTGACCTCATTTTATATACTTATTTTTTGTAAGCTTTATATATTTCCTTATCATTTCTATGTAAAGATGCCGCAAATTTAAGATATATTTCGAGTAAAATGTTACTCCATTCTGAGAGGAATGCCCATTTAAGCTCATGTAACCATTCCATTTTAATTTTTGAAACATTTTGAGTTAAACTAAGATTGATATAAAATTGAGGGCTGCGTTGTAGCATTTAGTCCCTGTTAAAGGCTGTAAATGTGGAATTTGTAAGAAACAAATTTAGTCCTTGATTTTCGTACTTAAGACGTTTCAGCATTGGTTCTTGTTCTATATCAAATGGCAAAATGAACGCGTAGATGACTTCAAATCTGATGCCATATCTTCATGATATGAGAAGCTATTGTTTAACTCATCTTGCTGTTTACAGTTTTACAACTAAAAGAGAGTTCGAACACCAGGGTTTATCAGTTTTACATCTAAAAGAGAGTTCGAACACCAGGGTTTATTAGTGTCATCAGATAGTCCTTGGTGGTTGTTGGGACATTCTTTACAATGTTCTCTAGCTTAGGTGCAATTCCTTTGCATGTACAGGTTAAGCCAGTTCAATAAATCCAACCACTAGATAAATCCAAACTCGCCAAAATAGAAAGTGATGTCATTTCAATAAGATAAAATCTTACAATGTTTGCTTCATAAGTAGGAAGTTTTTTCCACAATGTGTCAAATTATGATACTACTATCAGAATTCAACCGTGTAGTTTTCGAGTCAAATTCATTGACCCATGATTCATGAGTAGTGGTTCACAAGAACCCATCTCTCATGATAATGAATGGTCCACTTAGTACTCATTGCATCTAGGTGATGCTCACAGAGGTGAAGCATTGGTTCATCCCGGGAGGTCACCCATCCCAGTATTGCTCCAGCTCAAGCACGCTTAACCACGAAGTTTCCCCCAAGGTTAAGCCCACTTAGCTTGCTACCCCATTTGCAAAACCTTCAGCAAGTGTTGTGCCTTATGAACCATTCATTATAGAGCCCCTTTAGCTCATCAATTGATAAGTAGGAGGTTTCTTCCATAGCATGTCAAATTATGATATTGCTATCAGGATTCAACCGTGTAGTTTTCAAGTCAAACTCATTGACCCATGATTCATGAGTAGTGGTTCACAAGAACCCATCTCTCATGATAATGAATGGTCCACTTAGCACTCATTGCATCTAGGTGATGCTCACAAAGGTGAAGCATTGGTCCGTCCCAGGAGGTCACTCATCCCAGTATTGCTCCAGCTCAAGCGCGCTTAACCACAAATTTTTCCCCAAAGTTAAGCCCACTTAGCTTGCTACCCCATTTGCAAAACCTTCAGCAAGTGTTGTGCCTTATGAACCATTCATTATAGAGCCCATTTAGCTCATCAATGAGTTTGACTCAAAAACTACATGGTTGAATCCTGATAGCAATATCGTGTTTGCTTCAATTAAATTTTCTTAATAATAAAACAACATATAACGAATATCATATTGAGTAGTTTACAAACTGATTTTATGTGCATGTAAATAGAATATATAAAAAATTAAGCCTTTTAGAACAAGTCATTGGCTGTCGGTGCTCATCTCTTGTATTAACTTAGAGCCTTTTATCGTATTAAAAATATTTTGTATCTTTCTATCTACAAACTCTTTTAACATGTTTCTATATTTCAATTATACCTCATGTTTTGAAGGCTAGATCACATTTTCCATATTTGGAAACAATCCATCATCAAAAGGCAACATTGTACATATCGATAAAGATGCATAATTGAATAGAAAATTTGAAACAATGGCTGAAGAGAAAAAAGAGAGTAACCCCAAAACAAACAAGAGTTGTCACAGTTAGAGACCCTGCCTAAAGCTATTGTATATTTTTTTGATAGCTTATGGGTGTTGCTAAGTATGCTTGATGAAGTTTTGGAACTTGAAAATGCACTAGTTGATAATAACATAGAAACATAAAGTTAGAACATTTTGTGCTATCCAGAAGTTATAGGCTTTTTATCCATGAATGGAAATGTTGTGACCTTTTCACACATCGCCCCATTGCAGATGGGGACCCTCTTGTTTTTTTTGCTTTCTGGATTTTTTTGCCTTGACGTCACAATTGCTAATTACCATGTTTCTTTTACAATGAGGAGTTAAAGTTTTGAAGAGTCATCCAAGCCAAATTGAGAATCCAAGCCTGAAACATTGCATACACATCATCAGAATGCTTAGAAGGCTTGGAGGATGAAGATCGCCTATCGTTTGAGTCATCAATTCTGACACCTACTTTTTGGGATTTTCACTCTGGCCCCCTATTTTTAGGGACTTTATTTTTAGCACTTTTAGCCTATTTTGGACTTCCTATTTTTTTAGGGATTTATTTTTGGAAAGTTTATATTTTGGGAAGGTTTATATTCTTGGAAAGTGCCTGGGTCATGGCTTCAACATTGTCATCCTCAAAAAACCCCCGAAAGTGGAATAAGTGTGAAATTTTGGATGAACCAGATGAAGGCTAGAAAATCGCCCAAGAATTGATCATGGCACAAGCATGGGTAAAGTTCACCCCAGCTTGAATAGGAGATGGCATGAGTATATGGAAATTCCACCATATGAAGAGTTTGACAATAGCATGAGTAATGGTGAAGTCCACCCTTGGACATGGCTTGATCATATGCCAAGTCCACCCCAAGCTAGAATGTGGCATGGCATGACATTAAGACAAGTCTGCCACAAGAAGGAGTTTGATCATGGCACAACCCAAGGGAAAGTTCACCCCACTCAACAAGACATGGCATGAACATAAGGAAAGTCCACCCTCGGAGAAGATAGCAAAGACATAGTGAAGTCCGCCCTTACCTGGGATGGAAAATGGCAAAGCCAAGACAAAGTCGGCCCAACCTTGTGGAAGAATGCCCAAGCCATGTGAAAGTCCACCTCAAGATTTTGTCCAAGTCAAGAGGAAGTCAACCCTTTGAAGAAGAGATAGTGTCCAAACCTTGGAAAATTCAATGGCATGCTAACTGGGATGTCCACCATAAGGAGAAAAGGCTTGGAAAAAGCATTCTAAAGTCTGCCCAACCAAGAGGAGGAAAGGAAAACTCAAAATTTTGCTAAGTGTAAGTGTGGTCAACTGTCAAAAGGAGCAATGTCCAAGCAACTCCAAAGTCCACCCTCAAGCATGATGAAGAATTTCTAAGGAATGAAGTGCCTAGAGGTGAAATGGCAAAGAGGTTTTTCAAGTCTGCCCTCCAACACGAAGCATGGAAAAACATGTGCCAATTCTGCCCAAGGTAAATTTGGCATGAAGTTGGCAAAGTTCGCCTAGAGGAAACATGCAAGTGCACATGGTCTAGCTAAAGATGAAGTCCACCATGAAGATGTTCAACCACAAGGTCAATTATGCCTAGAGTAAAATGCATCTTGTCTAGCCAGCTTCAAAGTTTGCCTTGCCCAAGAGAAGATGAAGTCCGCCAAAGAAAACTCAAAAAATTGACTAAGTGTTGATACCTTGGGGAGGGAAATTTAGAAAATTGACTAAGTGTTGGAAAGAAAACAAGAGGAATGAAGAGGAAAATTAAGGAGGAAATCAATAAAATCCTTGTCCAAGGATGGAGTCTGCCCTATTCAGCACAAGCCAGATTCAAAATTGAAGGAAAATCCACAGGCAAAGTTCATTCGAGCATAAGTGTTGAATGGTCCACATGAAGGTGTTACAAAATAAAATTGAATAGACAAAATTTGGCTAAGTATGAGAAATACTTCACAGGAGAAAGTTCCAATTTCCTCCATTATGGTGAAAGCACAAAGGCATTCTTCTCCAAATTCAAGGCACTTGAAATAATATTCGGACATCTTGAGGGGATTTCATCTACAATCCCAAACTATTGAAGCAATCAAGGGAACTTCTTGAAGGATTTAATCCCCTAAATAATCAAAGGCAAGCCCCCAATCAGAATTAGATGGTGACAAGAAGAGTGTTCCAAAAAAAAATTCATACGTAGACAATTTCTTGACACAAATTGGATAATTCAAAGAGGAAATCTAAAGGAATAACACCAATCCAATTCAAGCAGGAGGAATTTCAAAGCAATTAGGAAAGAAAATAACTTCAAGTCTAGACACCTGCTCCAAGGCAAGACTTCCAATATGAGTGAGAAGAAGATATCAAAATCTCAAAGGAGATCCAAGATCAAAGCTAGGAAGGAACAAATGCAAAGGACAAAGTCATTGGCAAGGAAAATATTCTAAGGCAAGCACGTGGAAGAAAAAAAAAGTGACCAAGGAAGACATCCAACATGCTGAGGTGGCACCTTGTCATCTTCCAACCAATCAAATTGTTCCAAATCAACATGCAACAACTTTCTATTTTATTGTTGGTTCATATTTAGCAAGAAAGACAAGTGTCCCAAAATGTAATTTTCTCATTGGTCGAGAAGGAGTTAGTTATGACAAGCCCTAATTAGGGTTTTATTTTGTGATCTTGGTCATTGATCCTAAATCAATGTTGGCCATTGAACTGTAATTGGGGAGTCTATAAATTGAGCTCACCCCTCATTTATAAAGCATGGGAGCATGTTGCAAAACATGTTGAGATAAGTAAATTGTTGCATATAACTGCCAAAGTAATAAGTAATGCATTGTTCAAATTGATGGTGATTATTTCTCTTATTTTGGAGTTGGCATGGTTCTTATCCCTCATCATATTTTAGTTCATTTCATGTATGTTAGATGAATGCAAGATCTGATAAGTATTGATTTATGGTGAAACTTTTTCTCATACTTTCTTTGAATGGATATTTTTGCTCAAAGCGTAAATTTAGCCCGAGCTTACTTTGTGGATGCTTAACTTCTATCTGGATAAATATTGTTCGATTTGATGGTATTTATTCATGACGTGAAAATAATAAGCACACTCTCTTGAAGATTGCACCCACTTTGTGTATTTGTTGTTAAGCGTGGTGAAGCAAAGCGTGGTTATTGGTTTCACCAAGTTAATACCATCTCTTGGATTCTTAGGAAGTAGATTAGAAATTTTAAACCCTTATCTCCTTTTTAGTTTGTTTGATCCAAAACCCAAACAACAGAGCTTCATTTTCTAGACCTTTATTGTGAATTGAACAAGCCTAGTATAAGTCCCTTTGTGTTACCAGCATATCACAATGACCATTGAGCTTATCCACACATCAAGACCTGACATGTGGAACCTTGGAATCACCATATGATCTTCTCGCAATCTTAGCATACACGGTGGTTTTTCAAGAGAGGATAGGGTGTCTTTGGGAATTTTATTTCGATGTTTGGTGTGTCACAAAATATGCATCAATAGGACAATAGTAGAACTCCATTTCTAAAGAACTGCAAACACAAAAAAATGTGGATGTTGAAGGAGACAACAACAACATGTTCTCTTAATTCATCACTACAACACCACATGGACAACTGCAAGGGATAGATACGCACATGAAATCAAATGATCTGGCCAGATGGAGATACAAAAATTAATATATTTTAAGTGAGATAAGTATAATTACTAAAATGACAAATCAGAAAGCTTGATTCCACACCTCAAGCATAAAATCTTCTATTTGAGAATAATATAAATTTTTCGCCATCATTATTGCAAGAAAACATACATCCCTTGTAACTTTTGGAGTCACCTTGGAATTTCTTGCAAAATTACACAGTGAAGAATTAAACATTACCAGAGTTATGAGTTCTGTAAAAGACTTAAAAACCATCCAAGTATAGGAAAAAAGAACTAGGAAAAAAAAGGCAACCAAAAGTAATCAGTTAAGTTGGGTTGTTTGAAAAATATACGAACCATTAGGTCACCTCCCATCCATGATGAGAATTGTATAAGAGGTGCACTATATGGCATGCTTTCATTTATCCCAGTCGACTTTAGAGTGGTATCAATATGACAAATAATTTAGGCACTCCCTTCCATATGGTCTCATGAAAATAACTCATTCCTATACACATCTCATCTTGTGGAGGAGGAGGAGTGCGCTCAATTTCATCTATTTGAAATGTAGCTTAAATTTGGAAACAATAAATAAAATATTGAGCACCAAACAACCACAGATTCAAATGGAAAAGGCAATTTATATGTCAAATTTTATTACTGGAGATTCATGCATATAGTTAGACATAAGAACATTGAGCTTTACCAAATACCAGATAATGCAAATGAACCAGATTATAAGCTTTCCACATTCTTCATTATTCTCCTTTACATGCTCTTTTTCAAATGTCTTGAAATAGATACTTGCCAATAGATTATCAAATATCACATAGGCTAATAGCAACCTCTATTAAATCCTACCAAAAGCCTTTTTAAATAAAAACCTACAAGTCTCACAGGCCATGCATGCAAAATTCAAGACATCAAAAGAAAATTCAAAAATAGAATCATGCACAACTGAGCTTTGAAAAAATGTGAAATACACATCTTCGCTGGAAAACTATTGTAGACCTGATTCCAGGTATGGCTTAGGGCTTGCAGACAATTTGTGTGCATCAAAATGCATGAAAGTATTGTTAAGATTTCCAACTGCACATTGCTATAGATGTATGTAGGGAAATTTTTAGTGCCTAATATTTGCTAGTTTTCAATATTCTTGATAAAAGATTCATCGAAATATTTACAAAGTAGCATTATTTTACTTTTTTCACAAACTTTATCAATTTTTTCAAGAAAACAAATAAAATCTAAAAGAATCATCAAGATTTATGAAGGTTTCTATAACTAAAAGGATAGGGGCATGTGCAGGATCATCATGGAAAAAATAGGCCCTTAAGTGGCAATAAAATTCAGAAAAATCAGAGTTAGGCACATTGAAATAAAAAATTGAATAAGTTAACTATATTATTTCAAAAATTTACAAGAATAGAATCTGTTGAAAATTGAATGTAGTTTGTAAACTACTAGGTTTATTTTTATTTTTTTTAAATCTATTTGGTGAAAATTTGAAATTCCAATGCAGTAACTTACTTAAATTTCAAGGGAAAAAAAAGAAGTAGGTGTCTAACTGACCACCTTAACCACCATAAAATGATAATATTTTTTTATAAGATTTTAGATAGAAGTAGAAGACTCGTGTCCTGATGTGATGCATATTTTTTTATAATTTTTTTCCAAGTAAATAATTAATTATGATTATTTTATTACAACTTTAAAAAAATATAAAAACTCGTACGTCTAACCACCTTAAGTTGGTCAAAAATTCATGAAATTCAATTTTGATTTTTTTAATCCTATAGTATGTGAAGCATAGAATGTGACGCATATTTCAGATTCAAAAAATGTGATACCCTTTGAAATCTATAGATGTTTTTCAACCAGACTATCAATCAAGACTTTAGTCGTAATTCAAATAAAAAATGAATAATAATTATTTATTAAATTCAAAGTAAACAATAATTTATATTGGTGGAAAGCTAAGAATATCCTTTAAAAACTCTTTTCATTTCATCAATTTTGGGTAAAAACAAAGTTGTTAGCAACATGGGCCATCATATCACTTACATATCGCCACTTTTTGGCCCATCGTGATCCTGCACATACCCATAGAATGGTTTCCTAATATTTTTTGATTAAAAGAATACCAGATTATCAAGTTTGCAAATATAATATTTTCAAATTTCTACTAACAAAAATTCAGAAACTAAAATCAGTATTCACATGTTACAGAGAAAGACCAATAAATAGGAATGAACAAATTATCCATGGGAACGTTACAATCAATGGATTGAAACAGAAACAACTATTGACACTCCATGTTAATTCTATAGTGATTTGATGATTGCTTGAAAGTTTTTTTGGATAACATTGATCACAAAAAGTTTCCATAATGTTAATAAGAAAATAAATGCATCATGGGTATAAGCAGGATCATGATGGACCAAAAGAGTGGCGATATGTAAGTGATATGATGGCCCATGTGGCTAACGGCTTTTTTTTTACCCAAAATTGATGAAACAAAAAGGGTTTATAGATGAGATTCTTAGCTTTCCACCAATATAAATTATGCTTTACTTTGAATTTAATAAATAATTATTATGCATTTTCTATTAAAATTACGAATAAAGTCTTGATTGAAAAACATCTATAACTTTCAAACAGTATCACATTTTTTGAATCTGGAAAACATGTGTCACATTCTATGCTTTGCATAATATAGGATTAAAAAAAAAAAAAAAATTTCATGAAGTTTTAACCAAGTTAAGGTGGTTAGACAAATGAGCTTTTATATTTTTTAAAATTTGTAATAAAAAAATCATAATTAATTATTGACTTGGAAAAAAATTATAAAAAAATATGCATCATATCGGGACATGAATCGTCTACTTATATCTAAAAGATTATAAAAAAATATTATCATTTTATTGTGGTTAGGGTGGTCAGACAAACACCTACTTCTTATTTTTACCCTGAAATTTAAGTACTAATGCATTGAAATTTCAAATTTTCACCAAATAGATTTATTTATTTTAAATAAAGGTGTAGTAGTTTAGAAACTACATTTAGAGGTTCTATTTTTATATTTTTTTGAAATAATATAGATAACTTATTCAATATTTTACATCAAGTTATCTAACTCTGATTTTTTGACTTTTTATTGCCACTTAAGGGCTTGTTTTTTCCATGATGATCCTGCACCCTCATCTACATGCAGACCATAGTAGCATTGCACTCAAAAAATTTGTGAATCTTAATCCTGAGCAATCGCAACCTTCTACATTTGTTATGCCAGTAATGAATTTTTTTGGAAAGCGGTTTCCTTTTTACTATCATATCTTCTTTTGGCTCATTTTAATGCTTGGAAACAAAAAATGTATAGAGAAAAGACAAAATTTGTCATGTCATTTCCTGAGTTTAGGGTTAGGGTATTTTAATTGTTTTTAAGTTTTACTTTGAATAGATTCTTTAACAACTTAAATTTTAAACCACAACTAGGGCTTTTCTTTTAATTTATAAACTAATGAGGGTTTAGGTAGAAAACACACAACTGCCCCTAAAATAGTAAGCCATGCTTCATGATGGAATAACCTACTATTTTAGGGCCAAATTTTTTGGATAAACCCTCTTAGATTATTAGCAATTTTCTAATGTACATCATCTATTTAAATTATCTATATACACTATTTCGACATGAAATAACAAAATCAATTTTTTTCTCTACTTTCAGATAAAGTACATTTTTTCTAGTTCTCAAGCTTTCACCAAGTTGTTCATGTTTTAAACACAAGTAATTGAATTTCACTTATAATTTTATAATTTTGTGTCAATGCATGTAAATTATATGGTACCATGATGCAGACCATCTCTTTCTATACATATAGATGAAATGGTAGCCAAAACAAAGTCGTTGCATTGGAAATAAATAAGATGATCTCTAATAATTGAGCAACCAAATATGTCACAAAAACAAGAAACTGCGTGAAATAAAGTACATAAATTATAGAAGAAAAAATTAGTTGAATGTAATACAATCAAAAGACATGAAAGAAACATATAGAAAAATTCATTAAAATAAAAAAATAATTGCAATGCCTTTGGTTTGAACTTTGAGGATTGGCAAATATAATACAAAGTTAATGCCAGTGACATGTAAAGTGTCAAAAAGGCATTGACATCAGCTATCCACGTTCTCCAACCACATCGATCTATGAGACTATATTATTATGCTTAAGAAAATGCAAGTAGAGCATTATTTAAAAACTTTATAAAAGAATAGTTATTTTCGCTATAGCAATCTATGCACGAGACTCCTAAATAAATATGTTGAGTAGAAATGCAGTACCAAAAAGGGAATTTAAAATACCCAAGTATCTCATGTGACTAACTAATAAATGATATATTACCTCTCTCTACAAAGCTTCATCTAAATCTTGTTTCTCATCTGAGGTAACATCTTTTGAATAATTGTGACAAGAAATTTCGAATCCTGTAAAAAAAACACAAAATTCTCTCTTGTTACCTATAATAATAACAGTGTTTCAACTCCCAAGTCATTATATTTTAGTATTTCTAATCAAGTGCTAAGAAAAATATTGTTTTTGTGAAATATTTAGTTATCAGCTCATTTATTTCCATAGTGACATGAATTTCTCCCTCGAACAACCTACCTACCTCTGTTGCTTAATAGTTAATAGTTATCTGAGATTAAATTATTTTCACATTATTGACATATAAGAAATTTAGGATAGCTTTGATTTCAATGCCACGAGTAACAGATTATGCACAAGTGGAACCTGGGGACAATGAAAACTAGCCCAAGGTTGACTTGACATCCCCAACTAACAATATATGGAGTTAAGTTTTAAAAGACAATTATTATGAAACATGATGTTATTTGTGACACTTCTTAAGAACATGAACTAATCCCAATAGTCCCAAAGCAAAAGGAAGGTAGCTCTATATAATGTTGGAGTTGAGAAGATACAACTTCATAGGAGCCCAAAGATCTCTGCAAGCAAATAACCTATTACAAGGATAAGCAAAGAGAAGCAACAAAGGAAATGCTCAAGAATGTGGAGCAATGTATTCACCTGAAAATATAAAATGAATAATGATACAAAACATAGTTTTCAACCATATATAGATGAAAACCCTAAAAAGGAAAACCCTAGGCTTGCACAATAATAATTAATAAAGTAATTAATTATTATGCACCTAATGTTAGCTTAAGTGAAAAAGAGCTAAAAGGGAACTTTACGTAATTAAACAAATATTGTTTAATTAATAAATTAAATGTCCAATTACTCTAACATCCCCCCTTAAGATAGAATTAGGGAGAATCTAAAACCTAGAAGAAGCTACTAAAAGCAAAAGCAATGGGTCCCAGCAACAAGACCAGATCAAGTACTCAAGTACAAAGAAATCTCTATGAAACGAAGAAAAGGAGAAAACCCAGTGGGAAAAACTCCTCTCCAAAAAGAGATAGAAGAACATGTTGAAATAAACATGAAGGAAGGAAGGCCTCATAAAGACCCCCCAAGGACAACTTCCTTCACCCCAAGCATAGAGCGCAACTAAAGATAGCACAGAGATGCAAAAGGTTTCGTGAAGATGTCTGTAACCTGGTCGACAGTGGGAATATACTCCAAGATGAAAGAACCATCTTGAATCAATTGTCTGATGAAATGCATATGAAGCTCAATGTGCTTCATCCGCTGATGCTCCACCGAGTTCTGCGAAATGTGTATAGCACTATGATTGTCACACCAAAGAATAGTGGGACTATCAGGAGGAAAACCAAACTCAGTCATCAACTAACTAAGCCATAAAATCTCTTGACTAGCGAGCACAATAGCTCGGTACTCAACCTCTGTAGATGATAATGCATGAGCAGCCTGCTTCTTGTACAACCATGTGATAGGACTAGAGCCAAGATAGAAAACAAATCCAGAAGTAGACTTCCGATCATTGACATCACCAGTCCAATCTGAGTCGGTGTAGCCAACAATGTGAGGATCCCCTGATGTGTATTGAATGTCATATGAAGTGGTGCCCTGAATGTACATCAAAATATGCTTGGCAGCTTGCCAATAACTCTCATGAGGATCATGGGAGAATCTAGAGACAAGACCAACTGCAAAGGAAAGATCAGGACGAGTGTGTGTCAGGTACAACAAACTACCAACCAATTGCCTGTAAAGTGTAGAATCTACTGAAAGAGTGGGGCAAGTAGTAGTCAAAACAACCCCTGACTGAAAAGGTGTGGGGGCAGGCTTGCAATCAAGCATGCCAAAGTGCTGAAGCATATCAAGAGAGTACTTCTGTTGGTAAATGGAGATCCCCTCTGAAGTCTGAATCACCTGAAGACCAAGAAAATAGTGCAGAAGGTCGAGATCTATCATCTCAAACTGCTCCATCAAGGCTAGCTGAGAATTCTGAATCATAGAGGATGAGCTACTTGTGATGAGAAGATCATCAAAATATAGCACAAGAATTAGGATCTCACCCTCAAGATGTTGAATATAGACTGTGTGATCAGAATGACAGCAAGTGAAACAGGTGGAGAGCAAAAAAGAGTCCATCTTCTCATACCAAGCCTAAGGGGCCTGTTTGAGACCATATAATGAACACTGAAGTCTGCAAACCAAAGAAGCATCATGAACAAATCCCTGAGGCTGCTCCATATAGATCTCCTCCTGTAGGTCACCATGCAAGAAGGCACACTTCACATCCATCTGAAAAATGAGCCATCCTCTAGAAGCTGCAAGTGATAGTACAAAACGAATAGAATTCATCTTGGTGATAGGGGCAAATGTCTCAGAGTAATCAATACCCTCAACCTGTAGGAAACCCTTCGCAACAAGACGTGCTTTGTACTTATCAATAGAACCATCAACAGCATACTTGGTGCGATACAACCATCAGCACCAAACCATCTTCCTGCCCTTAGGAAGAGGATAGAGATCCCATGTACTATTCCTCATCAAAGAAGAATACTCCTCCTCCATAGGACTATCCCACTCAGGGTGACCTATCACCTCTAAAAATCTCTGAGGATCCTCTGAAAGAGCATGAGTCAAAAGACTAGAGCCCGCAGTATGAGAATGGGTGTGACAAGTGTCTGAAGGATCACCGGCCATAGATCCTACTGCCTCAATAGTAAAGTGAGCCCATTTGGGCCTCTGAGGTGGAGCAAGTGGAGATGGAGATGGGGGATCATCAATATCCTCATTAGAATCATCCTCAAAATAATCCTAAAGAGCTAAAGTGGGTGGAGTAGGTAGTGAAGTGGACACTGGAGATAGGGTATCAACTGGAGGAAGGCGCTCATCAAACTAAACATCCCGTTGAAATAGGACCTCTCTGGAATCAGGATCAAACAACCTGTATGCCTTAACATCCTCACAGTAGCCAAAAAATATGAGGGGTCGACTCTTCCACTCCATAGCTCTCCTCTGAGCATCAAGAATAAAAGCCCATGCCTCACTACCAAATACCCGAAATGATGAAATATTAGGCTTGTCATGAGACCAAGCCTCCTCAGGAGTCATATGTCGAATCGCCTTATGAGGCATTCGATTCTAAATATAGTTGGCACAATTGACTGGCTCAGCCCAAAAGGATGAATCCATGGACCTAGACTGAATCATACAATTAGCCATCTTCCGTAAAGTCCTGTTCTTTCGCTTAATGATACCATTCTGCTAAGGGGTGTAGGGAACAGAAAATTGATGCTGCAAACCATGCTCAGTGAAAAAAACTCTGAAGGCCTTATTCACATACTCCCCCCCATTATCTGTACATATCCACCAGATAGAAAGACAAGACTGCTTCTCTACAAATGTCTTGAAGACACGAAAGGAATCAAAGACATCATATTTGTACTTAAGAAAGTACAACCATGTGCGTCTAGAGAAGTCATCAATGAATGTGAGTACATACTTGGCCCCTGAAAAAGAAGGAGTGGGAAATGACATTAGGTCACTATGAATCAACTCCAAGGGTGCCAAAGCACAAGTGGTACTTCCCTTCAAAAAGGGATCCTTGTGATGCTTGCCAAGCACACAACCATGACAAACACCATCAGTGCAGGAAATTTGTGGAAAACCAAGAACAAGTGACTGTGTACTCATCTACTGAAGATATTTGTAATTGACATGGCCCAAACACTTATGCCAAAGCTTACTCACCGAATCTGCATGTGCTATAAGAGATGAACCTATACCCTCAGAAGGTGCAAATCCATCAAATCTATAAAGACGAGATGCAATATCAACACTACTAGTAGCCACAACCAAATCAGAGTCATGGAGGTCCCGAATAACCACATCATGTGGTGAGAACTCAACTGTCTTACCAGAGCCAGTGTGGCAAATCTGATAAATGGACAAGAGGTTCATCGAGATGTCAGGAAAAACCAAAACATCCTATAGAGTGCCCCCATCCAAAGAGATAGAACCTAAACCCAAGACGAAAAGTTGTGAAGAGTCACCCACTGTAATCTGTGAAGTACCACAAGAGGCAAGAGAAGTGACCAACTACTGAGTGTGAGTCATATGGTGAGAAGCACCAGAGTCTAAAATCTAAGTAGACCCATTGGTCGATGCTCTAGCAGTGAGAGCATGACCTTTCCCTATGGTGGAGGAAGAAGAAGACTAAGGTGAGGAGATATGTTGCTGTTACATGGCATCCTCTAAAGCCTCTAATCATTTTCAACACTTGGAAACTAGATGACCTTGCTTGCCACAAAAACTGCAAGTGTCTCTTGATTTCTCCTTAGTCTTGGAGGAAGACTCACCAGACTTCGAAGATTTCCCATGTTTTGGATTAAATGGTGGATTAGAATCAGACTTAGGAGGCGGTTTGGAGGAATGCTCACTGCTTGCAAAATCTTTCTTGGGCCTCAGTTTCTGCTTCTGTTTCCCCTTCAGTGACTGAGCAACCAATGCTTTGCTCTTTGATCCTGAGAGCATATCCATCTAAGAAAGGTGTGACTGTTCCCGAGACAAACGCTCACAAAACAATTCAAAGGTAGGCATGGTAAAACTAGCACCCAGACCATCCATGGTGGAGTAGAAGGAGGAAGCAAATACCTAAAATGGGCCACGAAGCTTCGAAAGAATCAAGTAAATGCACTCTGTGTCTGCCTTGTTCTTGCCAAAACCCTGTAAAATAGTTCGGATAGTTTTGAACTTGTTCAAAAAATCCTCAATAGTGGGAAATGAATCAAGTAACAATGAAGCTAGCTCTGCCTCAATCTATAATGCGCAGAACTCATTAATGTCCCTAAAAAGTGTCTCAAACTTCAGTCACATGGCTCAAGGAGTGAGAAAAGCATCAAGGTGAAACAAAAGACTATCTGAAACATGCATGCATAGCAAACCCATAGCCTCATCCATATTGTTCTTGTGCTGCATAATCTCAAAAGGATGCTGCAACTGAGGTTGAACCTCATCTAAACAAGACCATAACCCTCGTGACCTGAGTAGCCTCATCATGCGAGACTTCCAAGTGTGATAGTTATGTGATGTAAGTAGCTCAACTGAAGTGTCTGCCATGAAACCCTGCACCTTCACCTACTTGTGTTTTTTATTATTATGTGATATTTCTAATAGACAAAAGATACAAAAGGGTTTGTATTTTTGAGAGTTTTGGTGTTCTAGTTTTCTGATATAAATGACATAAAGAAAGAGAAAAAAAACCCCCCACAAAAGATAAACCCAAACCCTAGTACAAACGAAGAGGAAGGAAGCAATGCAAAAGCAAAAAATACTTCAAAAAAAATTCTTGTGTACCTGGTGAAAATTTTGATAAAATAAATCACATCACTGAATAGAGCATCTTGAGAGCTTTCCAATGCCTATTCAAGTTTGAAAAATGAAGTCTGTTTGCACCTTCTATGACCCTGGAAGTGAAGAAAGAAGACCTCACTTTGACTGGTAAAAACTATCTAGACTGGTAAAAAATTTATAAAAAATACCTACACCATTAGATTGATGCTGAAACCATCTTTCCAACACTTCTTTCTGTTTGAAAAACGGAGCTAAAACGCCCGAGTTATGTCTAATTTCGTGAGAGAGCATAAAATGCCTGATTAGTCCCCCTTTAGCACCTAGTCGCCTAGGCGGACCAGGGGGCTAGGGCAGTAGACCCACGATCACCCATGTGACCGGGCGGCGGGGGTTTGAAGCCCATGGGGGATGGACGAGCTAACAAGGGTCGGGGAGCCCTCGGGGTGTCAACGTGAGCTCAGTGAGCTCACACGGAGTCGGCGAGAGCAAGCGAAGCTTGACGAGAAAAGCCCGAGCTGGGCGAGGAGCGGGCCAGTGGCTCAGCAGGGTGGGTGGCAGTCGAGTGGAGCATGGGTGGTGATGGAGCCGGTGGCTGGTGGCCACTTGGCGGTGCAGCTGGTGGCCGAAAAAATTGAACGGGCCGTCGAAAATAAATAAAAAACCTTAGGTTTTTTTTTTTTGTTTTTGCAATTTTTTGTTGAGGGGGTCGTACGGCCAAACCCTAAAAACAATTTGCATCCCTGGTTGACTGTAACCAAAATCGATGATTTGACAGTTGATTTAGAGGTTTTTGGGCGCTACGAATCCAATGGCACTGCCCGTTTGGGCCCAAAGTGAACCTAAACTTCGGAGTATGCTGAATCCACAAGAAGAAACCTTAGAACCCTAGATTTGCTTCCAATGCAAAAATCTCAAAACAAGAATGAGTAGATGCAAATTTGAAGCTCTGACACTATGTTGGAGTTGAGAAGATACAACTTCATAGGAGCCCAAAAATCTTTGCAAGCAAATAACCTATTACAAGGAGAAGCAAAGAGAAGAAACAAAGGAAATGCTCAAGAATGTGGAGCAATGTATTCACCTGAAAATGTAAAATGAATAATGATGCAAAACATAGTTTTCAACCATATATAGATGAAAACCCTAAAAAGGAAAACCCTAGGCTTGCACAATAATAATTAATAAAGTAATTAATTATTATGCACCTAATGTTAGCTTAAGTGATAAAGAGGTAAAAGGGAACTTTACATAATTAAACAAATATTGTTTAATTAATAAAGTAAATGTCCAATTACTCTAACATATAATGTACGGATATTGCACTGGATTTGCATGACAAGTACTTAGATTGTAGGGATGAGAGACCCCAACAATTAGTTATTCAACTATGAGTGTTGGCATTATTGTTGGGTGCAAAAGCAAACCGACTAATTTTTGGTAGCAGCCCTTTTCTCTTGTTTTATGTCTTAACTTTTTGTGTGCCGAATTTTAAGTTTTTGGATATCATTTTTTGTTTCAAAATTTACTGCCTTTTTCAGCACAACAAAGGTGAAGGTCAAACATAGCAAAGATTTTAATTAGGGTCAAGCCTCTAGTGGCAATTGTAAAGAAAAATGTGACCATCATGAAGTGAAGGAAGTTGAAAAAAACATTAAAATTTAAGACTATTCAGCAGAGATTTTTGAATGCAGCCAACCAAAGATCGATGAATAGCAGAGTTGCAGACTATATGAGGCTCAACTCAACATTGGTCAAAGGCTAAGGGAAAGAATAAAGAGGAGATATTGCAGATAGCTTCTCAATCTGTCCTGGCCACTCTAGAGAATGCTCTTGTGGGTTTCGGTTTAGCTCTTTATTGAATAGGTGGAGGAGAACCATGAGGAAATTATTGCCATTGTTAACAAGATATGCAAAGACATTAGAAATGTTGATCTACCCAAGTCTCTTGGTTTTTTGTCTTCTCTCTATCTGCATTGCCTCTAGATGATGGATCATGGAGTATGATTTGAAACATTGATGTAAAAAATGAAAAATTTCATGATTTTAAGAAAAGCAACTGTCTTGACTCTTTAACTAATGAAAAGAGGATTAACAAAGCTATAAAGACTGAGAGGTTTGTAACTTTGTTAAGATTGAGATTATAACTTACATTTAAATTGGAATATAAAGATGCAACGAGATATTGATATCATGGACCCTATGAAAAGGAACTTTCAGTACATTTGAGCAGTAATGTATTTCAAGAAGATAGGGATATTAAAATGCCAAGCATCAATAGCTACCCATCTCGCCTGCTAATATGAAGCTCTATTTGCTTTTGTCTATTACTTTATAAGCATTCACTATAGTAAGAATTATGCCTTGTCTTGGGTTAGTGATGTATCCTTTGGGACTAATGTTAAAATATTTCATTGATAGAAATATAACCTTGCATTTTTTATCTATAAAAAAAAGATAATGGAATAGCTACTCTGGCATATTATTAATATAGAATAAGTTTTGTTGATTTTGATAGGATCATTCCCAGTATACAAGCTTCGAGATTGGTTGTATAATTTTTATTTCTACATGTGCAAACAAGATAATGGATGGCACTTAGAAAAACATATCGAGCATGTTTCTATAGGAATGACCTCCGAACTAACTATGTTGGGTGTGCAGTCAAAACCAAATCAACAATTTGATTCTTCAAAGCATCAAGAACCTTTGTGGGTGATTTGACTGGCTGATAAACAACCCCTTTTAAAGTCTCTTCCTGTATACACCTAAAATTGGTCTGGAGAATCCAATTAATTAAATACGCATTATTTGATTAATTATCCTAATTTCCTCTACGGTTGAATAAATAGAAATATTTATTTATATAGTTCACATTCACATTCACATTTAAATTCTTCTAATTCTTCTATTATCTCATCTTAATTAAATAAACAAAATTAAATACTTTGTTTGATTTAATTATCATTTCCCTATTTTATTCTATCACATCAATCTTAAATTAATTAAATAAAGGTCAAACACTTTATTGATTAATTATCATATTCTTCTATTTTAATAAACAAATTCCATAGTTTGTTCTATTAAATTATTTATCCTTCTTTGGCTAATTTAAATAAATCAAAAATATTTAAATTAAGGCATAAAGAATATTCCTCTATATTTCCTCAAAATCCAATTAGATATCCTATGTCTAATTTATGTCAAAATTAATTTATTGAAACTTCACCAGAAGTTTTGGAGACAAATTGCAAATTCTTCTCTCAATCCTCTTCCATCAATCCTTCCTCTTCTCTTGCCTGGTGTTTTCACGGGTAGAGACAATCCTAAAAATCTTCTCAATCTCCTCCATCTCTCACCATTCAATCCTTCAGATTGAATCTGAGCCTCTCTTTCCCATCCCTATGCATTTCTACAGCCACAAAATCTATAAATAAAGCTTCATTCAACCAAGAAAAGGATCTAGATCTAGATTATCTAACTTATGCACTCTTATCTGCAAGAATTCAAGCATCAAGCATCCATCATTCTAGAATCATAATCATGGCTGCCTCTTGCAGCTTCATCCATCGGTTTTCATGTCAATCCATGCTATATTAGTTTCTTTTATATTCTAAATTTTATCATATTAGCTTCATATCATTGCATCAACATCATTTTGTTCTTTAGATTGTCATTTTAATAGTTATAGTGTTATTTAAATCTAAGAGCACAATAGCTTAATAAATCTTTGAAGATATGAGACAATGAGATGCTTTTAGTAGATTATTAGCTTGATCTTTGATAAAATGTTTCATTAAGAAGTGTTTTAGGTTGTTTTACTCTTACATATTTCACACTTAAAATTTGGCGCCCATCGTGGGGCCTTAATCCCATATTGTTCTCATTTTTTTCTGAAAAGTGTCACATAGGTTCTTGACGTGTTCTGTTTTAGCGCTTCTGTCAAAAACTATAGCACATCTATGGAAAAATATGGTGCTTTTGTGCTATGTTTTGGTGCTTTTGTGATACTATAGCGCATTTGTTAAAAAAAATTGCAATTTCTACTATAGCGCGTCCATGAACTATTTCGATGAATTGGTAACCCATCTCCAGAAAATTTGATTCAGCACTTCCATGAAGAAATTTGGTGCTTCGATACTCTGTTTCAATGCTTTCAATTTTAGCACATCAGGTAAAAACTATAGCGCTTTCATAGACTGCTTTAGCGCTTCTGTAATTTTGATCTAGATCCAACATGACCGTAGTCAGAATTTCATTTTGATATAGTTAGACTAAAATGAATCAATCCTAGGGTAGCCATTTTTGGTTTAAAATTTATCAATCCTAGGGTAGCCATCACACTTTCAATTAAAAAGAACACCATGATTTTTGTGAAGCAAAATCTTCACATAGATTAGTAAAATTTGTCTTTTGGGTTTAAAATGAATCATTTATCTGTTGCACTTGTGTGGTGAATAGGCTTATGCTCTCCCCTAACTGGGTGATCAAAGTGCCAGACTCATCCTTATTTTCATTCAAACTTATTCTTTTGTTAAAACCTTTAGAAGGCCTGTCGTAGTGGGAAAAAGTGCTCACCCTATGGAAACGACCTAAGTGGGAATGCCTAAAGCCAAGGATTCCAACCCACTCTTATCAAAATGCAAGTTGTTGATGAAATTCCAACTTGACAGTAGTGAGCAAGATAACCATCCCCAAAATATTTGTTCAAAATATTAGGACGTCTTCTAAGGGATTTTATCAAATGTTGCACCACATAGAAGCCCTATCTACAAACCATAGTGTAGTGTCTGGTCAAGTCAGTAACTAGACATTATAATACTCATGGTGCAAGGGGAGAGAAGAATCTACCCCCAAGACACTCACCAGATAATTTCCAAGGATTGTTTTCTCAAAGGATGAGAAATCCAACTTTGAGTACACACCTAGAAATGACAAAAACACAGGCACCCTCTAGAGGATGACACGATTGTGTGCGTAAACATAATGTTAAGACATGGGTTGTTGAGTATAACAATGGCCTATTTGACCTTGAGAGTGAGTCTCTGAATTGTGTATTTTTGTCAAAACAAACTCATGAAAATTAATAAGGACCATTCGTGGTTCTTGAATATACACTATATGTTCAGATTAAAACAATTATTCTATAATTTGCTTGTTGTGTTTTCACAAAATCATTAAAGATCAGATAAAAGATCATCCAGAAAACTACAAGTCAAATCAGGTTAGAAAAATTCATGATTCGAGAGTGGAAATCAACCAAGTTTGTCAAGAAAACCATCAAAGTCAAAAAGCCTAAGAGGCCACTTGGTTATCAAAATATTTTGAGGAAAAGGTGTTTCTTATATCAAAGTCAAAAGATCTTATTGCAACACAGGATCTTCATTCATAAGTATGACAAATTTTCTAGAGGTCATACTCTTGATTACGCTGTAGAACCACTTTATTCATGATCTTTCTTTCAAAGGAGAGCCGTCATACAATATCACAACCATAGTCAATGCATATGTCAGTCCTATATCCCACAACCCATGATAGAATACGCCACAAGGCCAAGTCAAATTTTGCAATAAGGAATCTTGAACATCAACCCTTTGTTTTAGCGCTCTGGAAATTTGTTTCAGCACTTCAAGACTCTATTTTAGCATTTTCATAAAATAGTGCTTCCATCACCTGTTTTAGCGCTTTTGAACTTTGTTCTAGTGCTTCTATGAAATAGTGCTTCCATCACTTGTTTTAGCGCATCTCAACTCTCTTTTAGCGCTTTCAAAAACAGAGAGTTCCAAATCATATCAATTAGTTTGTCTGTCATTTGCACATGGATTTTTATCAAAACAGAAGTACCTTTTTATCAGATAGGTTCATACAAGTATCCAATCTTTTCAACTAAAACGCAGATCTTGCAAATCATAAAGTATCAAATCAAAACACAATCTTGATTACTAATCTAAAGTTTCATCATCATGATATTATCATCTTATGGTCACAAAACAAGGCATAGTAATCGGATTTTTAACCTAGTCTTATCAATAAGATATATCATCTTATTCAAATTTTGTTAAAAAATCACTTGACATTTTCCAACATAGAATATCAAATTTTGGAAGAAAGAACAAAAAAATTGTATGCCAGTCTTCACCAGGTTACAAAAACAAAGGCTCTTAGAAAATGAACTAGAAACATCAAATACAATGACAGAATAAAATCCCTGGGATGGTCTATATCAAAGTGATAAAAATGAAATAACTCCAGAAGACATACAAATAGCCCAACACGATCCAAAATTTCATAAATTCATGGAAAATATCTTAGAACAAGACATGGATAAATACCTCTTAATGTTGGTTGAATCAGGTGCTAAGCTTCCCAAATACTTTGACGTAAATTCCCTAAGAGAAGCACCTGGAACAAGCAAAATTAAAATACCACAACCCACACAAGGTATAGATCCAGTTGTTACCTTAACATCCCAAATACAAATATTACAACAACAAATACAAGACATGACAAAAGGAAACACCAAAAGGTATGTAGTACCAAACATTTTTCCTTATCCTTTCGAATCAATAGTCGATATGATACCTTTTTCTCGACACTGTGAATTTCTCAAGTATGAAAAATACAATGGAAGAACATATCCGATCGATCATATCCGTGAATTCAAAACCATGAGCCTAGAGTTTTCTTAAGAGGAAACTTACCTTAAGAGATTGTTCCCAAGAAGCTTGGGAGGTTAATGTATGGAATGATTTTCAAAATTACAACCATGAATAAGGACTTTTGAAGAGATTGTCAATAGATTCATCTCTCAGTATTCTTTTAACATCCAACATTATGTCACGATAAAGGATCTATATTTAACCTAAAACAAAAAAAAGGGGAGACATTCTTGTCCTTTCTACAAATATGGCGATGACTATTCACTAGATATCCTCGATCCATTCTTGAGGAAGAGAAAATGGAATTTTTCATTGACAATTTAACAGAGGAGATGAGTTACAGACTTGAATTGCAATGTCCTATGTTTGAAAAGGTGATAGAAAATGTCCTTAAGATTGAAGAAGCGCTAGTCGAAAGAGGGGTTATTAAACATTTCAATGACAAATCAAATAGCACAAACTCCTCAAATCAATACTCCAACAATGATAAACCAAAAATTTTGCAAATGAAAAGAAATACGACTACAAATGAAACAACAATTGATTTACAAAATACCAAATCAGTTTTTAACTTGACAGCATCTACTTCAAAAACAAATCAAAACAATAATCAAATTGTGAAGTCAAGTGTCATTCAAAACAACGAAATCACAAAACCGCAACCATACCAAAATTCATCAAACTGGCGTAGGTTCACACCTTATGCCACACATTGGAATCAATGATGAAAGAACTAGTCACTAGTGGTCTTATCACTACGCGGGAAGAAAGATTATGGAATCCAAATGTCAAACAACCATGGTGGAATGACATAGATTACTACAACTTCCACAACAATAAAGGCCACAAAAATAATGATTGCATGGAGTTAAAACAAAGCTCAAGATCTGAAACAAGGTGTATATAGAGGGAACCCAAAACAATAATGATCATTCAGCCTTCAAGGACCCTTTACCAAACTATGAAAAAGTAGCATCATCTTCTACAAACAACAAAGGTAAAATTATCATTCATGTCTACAATAAAATGATCCTTTGTCTTGTTGAAGTAGAGATTGATCATACCATTGGTCATAACATGAACGAACACGAAACCAATGACACTACCCCCTTGGATTTTCTCCCAAGAATACAAGTCTCTGAAAATCAAATAAATGTTTTAAAAAATAGAGAACGACAGGACTATCAACCAGCAAATGTAATGACAAGGGGGAAACCCAAGGTAGTGTTAAAGGGAGTTGGGTCTAAAAACGCATATCCCCCTCCATCTCATTATAACATTGTCGATTATCTTCAAAACATTCCATCACAAATATCAATACTAGAACTCCTGAAACTATGTCCATCACATAAGGAAGTTCTAGAACAAGCACTAGTTGCCACTATGGTACCGAAAAATCTAGATTTTTTCCAATTCCAAGCTATGGTGGGGCATCTGACTACCCCACATTGTCTATCATTATCTGAATAGGATGATGTGTCACTCAACCATCCCCATAACACCACACTCCATATCGAAGTCTTGATCCACAATCCTCATGTCAAAAGAGTCTTAATAGATGAGGGAGTTGGTTTGAACATTTGCACTCTAAAGTTAATTCATGCACTAGGGTGTTTTGATGATGCGATTGATGCCTGAAGGAAAATGACCATAAAAGCATATGATGAGGAAGAGAGATCTTCAAAGGGATTGATTGTGTTACCCATTGAAGTGGGACCAATGATGAAACACATAGCATGCCAAGTATTGGAAAAATATTTAACTTGCAATGTACTCTTAGGACACCCATGGATCCATGAAATGTAGGCAGTACCTTCCACATATCATCAATGCTTAAAGTTCCCAGTATATGGATAGGAGGTGACTATATTTTCCAATTATAATCATCCTCAGCATTTTGACACACTTATAATTTCTCATGATACCTTTATGTCTCACAATTGGGAAGCATCTAGTTCAAAGTCATCAGATGAGGAAAAACGTCCAAATATCACCACCAAATGGGTAGAGAAGAAGGATAAAGAAAAAGATACAAGTCTTGTTGATACTCAATTAACAAACAATCCAGAACCCCAAACTTCTTTATCACAGAAATTTCAAGAGCAGGTCCAGCTGATAGACAAGGCAATGGGGCAATATTCTATGGAGAAATCACTTAATCTTTCATAGTTAATGCCATCTCCAAAGACATATGGCCAACCATCCATGATCAAACATCAAACATCACTACCTATCACAATTCTAGAAGAAAGGTTTGTATTTAAGTCGGTACCATAGAAGATGAATCAAATAACAAAGCAATCCTTGATTGGTTATACAATGATGAGGAACCATCGACATCAAATATCAGTATCAAGAATGTCAATATCAATACAGAAAAATATGGCAAAGGGAAAGCTATCCTAGAAAAAATGGGGTATCAGGGACAAAGACCTATCAGAAAAAGGAAGGAAGGCATAGTTGAACCTATTCAACCCCTCACTCTCCATTCAAAAGAGAAGATGGGACTGGGATACTCTAAAGAACAAAAATAGGAGATGGCAAAGAAGGTTGTAGAGAGGATCCTTCAGGTTAGAGATAGCTCTGAAACGGATTCAAATGAATATGAGTGGGATCTGTGTTCTGATATATGTTACACCGATATCCAAATTGATGTAATACAACAATATTCACCTACATGTGAGGAGGGACAAAGCTGTGGGTCTAGACCATTCGTATCAGGATCACTAAATATCGATGACTCAATTGGGGAGGAATAGACATCAAGTGAACTAGACGATCTTGAAGAGGGTACCATCATTGATCTTGATATCCCTAATAAAAACTATGACAAAAAAAAATTCCTAACCCTTACCCCCATCAACCTAAGTCAATCCGATAACTTCATGTCTTTAATCCATCCCAAACTTATTGATTGGGAACCTGTCGAAACTATGAATGTACCCATATTTGCAAAGGATGATTCCATTATAAATTTCCTATGTCATAACAAGCCCGGTATGATTTCTATCTATAATACTCATAACAACCCAACTTGGCATGATGGTGTCAAATCTTCCAGTTGCAAAAGTAAAAATAGGGATAATAAATATAATGGTGAAAACCATTTTATAGCAGCATTAGATCTTGAAAAAGAAAAAATAAAGAACGCATCTAATGGTGAAAACCTCTCTGAGGCACCAAAATATGGGAGATTTGAGACTCTTTTGGAACATTATCATGAGTGCTCATCAGTTCTAGTAGAACCAACACAGTCTGTAAACATCAGCACTGAAGAAAAAGCAAAAACCCTACATGTGGCACAATCTATGATAGATCAAGAAAATAGAATTCATCAAATTATTTAAGGAAAGAAGCATCAATTTTGCTTGATCATATTCCAATATGTTAGGCTTGGATCCAAATCTTCTCATGCATCATTTGTCTTTTCCTGTAGGAATCAATCCTATGAAGCAAAAATTGATAAAAATGCATCCTAATATCGCATTAATGGTAAAGGTTGAGTTAAATAAATTGCTAGATGTTGGATTCATAAGGTCTATTTACTACGCCTAGTGGATATCAAGTATTGTACCTATTTCAAAGTTGGACAATAACATCAGGATATGCACAGATTTCAAGGACCTGAATAAAACATGCCCAAAGGATGATTTCCCATTAACAAATATAGACATCATTTTGGACTTAACGGCAGGGCATGCCATGTTGTCAATCATGGATGGTTTCTCTGGATACAATCAAATTAAAATAGCTCTAGAAGATCAGGAAAAGACTGCATTTACATGTCCATGGGGAACCTTTTGCTGGAATTTCATGCCATTTGGTCTAAAAAACGTAGGAGCAACCTATCAAAGAGCAATGACAATAATCTTTCATTATATGATGCACACCTTCATGGAGGATTAAGTGGATGATATTCTGGCTAAATATTGTACTAGGGAAGGACATCTACATATCCTAAGAAAAATATTCACAGAGCTAGAGAAATTCAATGTCAGGCTAAACCCCAAGAAGTGTGTCTTTGGGGTCACATCAGCTAAACTGTTGGGATACATTGTCTCAGAAAAGGGAATTGAGGTAGATCCAGCGTAATTCAAGGAAATAATGGAGATGTCACCTCCTAGAAATATCATTCAACTTAGATCACTACAAGGAAGGCTCCAATCAATCAAGAGATTTATCTCCCAGCTGGCGAACAAAAGTCATCCATTCAATCATTTTTTGCATAAAAATGTTGTTTTCAAATGGGATAATGGGTGTGAAACAATGTTCGATCAAATAAAAAAATATCTGATGTCACCATCTATTCTCATGCTACTAACAAAAGGAAGACCTTTGATATTGTACATTGCCACCACATATATCTCTTTAGGAGCATTATTAGCACAAGAGGATTATGAAGGAAAGGAACACGCCATCTACTATATCAGCGGAACATTAAATGGCTATGAAATAAACAACACTTTCATAGATAAATCTTGCTTGGTGATAGTGTTTGCTACTCAATAGCTAAGACATTATATGCTAACTCATACAATCAGGCTAGTAGCGAAGATCAACCCCTTAAAATATTTACTCAATAAAGCTTCCTTAATAGGTAGACTGGTCAAGTGGGTCATGCTCTTAAGTGAGTTTGATATTCAATATGTGGAGATAAAATCCATCAAGGGTCAAGCTATCACCGAACAATTGATTGAGGCTCCTTTACCAAATGATTGACCTATGACAATGGATTTTCCAGATGCGAACATTCTGACAATGATGCCACAAAAATGGAAATTATATTTTGATGGATCATGCACATAGGGAGGATCTAGAGCAGGGATTTTGTTCATCACTCCCTAGGGACACACCATCCTGAAACCATATAGATTGATGTTTCAATGCACAAATAAGTTGGCAAAATATGAAGCATTAATCATTGGGGTCAAAATAGAAATTGAATGGAAGATCACAAACTTACAAGTATATGGGGACTCTCAACTAGTCATTTATCAAGTAAATGATGAGTATCAAAAAAAAAATGAAAATTTGATGCCCTACAAATAGAAAATAGATGATCTAAAACAGTTTTTTGTCAATATCAAATTTGATCCAATTCCAAGGGCAGAGAAAAAAGTTGTGGATTCTATTGCCACAATTGCTTCACTCTTACATTTGCTAGAGAAATGAGGTTTTTATGAGTTTATGGTAGAACAAGTATCATGTCCTTCTTATAATAGTTCATAATCTAATACCATATGCCATCTAAATACCATTGAAACATCCATCTATGAGTAAACATATGCTTACCTAAAGGACAATATCCTCACTCCCGATATTTCTAGGAACCAAAAACGTAATTTTATCCATCAATCTATCTGAAATATTTTAATCACTGACATCCTTTCTCATCGAGGTCTTGATGGTACCATACTCTAATGTTTAGAACATGACGAAATTGAGACAGCCTTAGATGAGGTTCATGAGGGTATTTTTTCTACTCATTCGAGTGGTATAACTCTAGCAAAGAAACTCCTATGTTTAGGATATTATTGGCCATGCATGGAGAAAGAATGCTATCAGTTTATAAAGAAATGTCAAAAGTGTTAGATTCATAGTAATCTAATTCATGCACTAGCTCAAGAACTACATCCATCCACATCAACATTGCCCTTTCTTCAATGGGGACTAGATCTGGTAGGAAAGATAAATCCCTCTTCATCCAATGGACACAAGTTCATAATAACAGCTATAGAATACTTCACAAAATGGATAGAAGCAGAGCCTCTTACAATGATCACATGGAAGCAGATCTCATCATTTATATTGAATTACATAATCTATCAGTATGGAATCCCTCAATCTACTATCACTGATAATGGACAGTCTTTCAAGAACCAAGATGTCCAAGAATTATGTGAGAAGTTTCATATCCGACAGTATTTCTCAACACCATACTATCCTCAAGGAAATGGCCAAGTAGAGGCCTCTAACAAAATAATTCTAAAACTACTCAAGAAGATGGTTAACGATGTTGGACGTGATTAGCATGTTCAGCTTAATCCTGCACTATGGGCCTACAGAACCAGTATCAGAACACCAATAGGAGCTACACCATATGACTTCGTATATGGATCAGAGGCCATACTACCTATTGAAGTAGAGATTCCATCACTTTGTGTATCACTTAGAGGAATCATTTTACATGAGGACTATAGGATATATAGACTTCAAGAACTAGAATTGTTGGATGAGCATCGTCAAAAAGTTGTCAATCATCTCATGGCATATCAACAGAGAATATCAAGTTACAATCATAGGGTAAAACCCAGAATGTTTCAGGTTGGCGATTTGGTTCTAAAAGAGAACCCTAGAAATCAGCAAGATAGGGAAAATAAAGGGAAGTTTGAACCTAACTGGCTAGGTATTTTTTTCATCATATCAGTGTGCAGATCAGGGGCCTATCAACTATCAATTTCAGAAGGGGAATTTTTTGATGAACCTATCAACACTGTTCATCTCATAAATTTCTATACCTAAATTTCCTAGTGCATGGGTCAAACTTTTGGAAAAGGATTTCCTTGACGAAAACTTGGCAAACAGGTGTCTTGGCAATAGAAAATACAAAAAAATACAGAAAATTAAAAAATAAAAATAAAAATGAGAAAATAAAATATACAAAACAAAGACTGTAATCAAAACATATGGTGAAAACCTGGAAACAGGCGCCGTATGTGATTCTAAACTAGCTTTCCCATATATTTTGATACATATCAGGATCATTATTATGGCAGTCATTACCATTCCATATCATATCATTAGTCTTGCCATCATTTGCAACCATTATCAAATCATTTCACATGGTCATGTCTTACTCTAGCTTGGGGGCAACATCTAGATATCACTAGGAGCAACAAAAACATCGGCTTCGCCAAAATGGGAAAACAACAGTATGATAAGTACAAAAAAACAATGATCAAAACGCAGCATCAATCACCATCGGAAAGGCATCAAACATCTATATCATATCAAAAAATCCAAAAATAGGTCAAAAAGTCAATCTAGAAAGGCAAAATCAACAAAGTGGGTATGTGTCAATCAAACTAGGTGGTCTCTGCATGTGTAACATAGGCAAGGCTAATCTTTGATTAGCCCTCGAGACCCCTAGGATAGGTTAGTAAGTTAGGTCTTTGGTCAAAATCTCAGAAAATCACAAAAACATCACAAAATTAGGATGGATTATCTATTCTGAATAATGATTGAAACACTCTAAGTAAAAGATGGATAAATTGTATTTTTTATTGATATTATCATTTCTTTGGAGTAACTCAATGATGTAAATGAACTAGAGAAACAAGGAAGAAGAATTATATTTTTATTTTTCTGCTCTCTGTAAGTTAATCATATAAGTGTGTGAATTGTCAGGGGATCTGCTATGCAAATGTATCACCAATGAGATTCAAAATACACACATTAAAAATGATTAATTAATGCTTGTTTACGCAATGAATGCTTAGGAAATATCGGTTCAATTATAACTAGATGCTTGTGTTCACTTGCAATATCAAAAATCATGAGTGTAGTACTCAGGTCGTCATTGCTCTAACATATACCATTTACGCTTGTACTCACTTTCAACATCCTAAAAATCTCTATGATGATACCAAGCACAAAAGTATTATTAAAATGACAATGTTTTGCATATAGTCGCATGATAAAATTAGATTTCATTCATAATAAATTCTACATTTGCAAAATAATTTTTGCATAAAGGATTCCAATTAATGATTATCTTTTCTACAAATATGATTGAGTATACTTGAAATTAAATCAAAAATCATCAAAAACATATAGGAGCATCATGTCATCATTCATACATTTAACATCAAATGATTGTACATTTATTGTACCATATTTTCGACATCATATCATAAATAAATACATCATGTTCATTACACCATATCATTCATTCCATTATCATCCATCACAAAATCATCATTTTTTTATCATCATCATCACATTTAAAATAAAAGAATTTACCATCCATACATCATATATCCATACTTAAGCGTCATTTTTATCATCATCATATTAAAAAAAAAAGCATTCATCATAGAATCATCACATAATAAATGAATCAATCACAAAATAATAAACCATCATTAATCAATGGAAATCAATTGCATATCATATTTATCTCAAGTATACAATGAATTCTGAAATAAGAAACGATACATCATCAAAAATAAGCTAACTCGAAGTATACATCATATCTCAAATAGAATGTCTCGAAATCAAAAAATGGTGTCTAAGATCTATTGCTACCAAAATGAGCAGGCATAATAGGACCAGTACCACCACCACCCCTGGAAGAACCAGGATCTCTGGGATCTCTTTGTGGAGGTTGTGTCACAACCTCATTGACTATCCAGGTACATGTGCGGCTAGATCTCGATGGGGCATAACTAACTCTGTGATCAGTAGGCACTACATTATGATATCGGCCCCTATAAAACTTTTCCTCTCGGCCAACCCATATAACCTCCCTCACATATTCGACAATAGAGGTACCATCCGCTACTCTCTATACAATCTTAGCAGTCTCTTATGCACTCTCGAAAATCTATCTAACACTGTCCCTCTCGGCTATCAAAGTATCAACCTGAGTCTGAACAACTGACAACTATCCCTATACCTGTGCCAATGCCTGTGCCTGACTTTGCATTTGTGTCTTCTTCTATACAAGAAAACCCTGTGCTTGTGCCAGCTATCCCTGCAGAGTCTGTACCTGTGTCTACAAACTAGCAATCTATCTCAAATGATCAACTGAAGGCACTTCCACTGCTCACCTCTTGTGAGGCGTGCTCGATGATGGACCAACACTGACTGGCCCAATCCCTCTGCCACCTCCACCAGCACCATCCCCATCATCATTTTTGTTGTCATCACTGATTCTCTCAGTATTGCTACTCGACTAAGTATCATCCCCACTATCCTCCTCACCCTCAACATCCTCCTCCTCCACAAGTAAATGTGTTGGCTCATCAGGAATGATAATCCGAGGATGTGGATGTAAGGCCAAAAATGTTGTATACTCTCTTCTAACTGCTACCTCTGCAATATCTTTGCTCATATCTCAGGTTGATGGTTGCAGAGTCTTGTATCCCTTTACTAATATCTCATATGACAGGCATGGCCCCCAATCTGCTACATCACTTCGATGTCGGGCATAATGAGAAACCCCTTGAGGCATATACTATACAATACCATACTGCCTATAAACCCGCTGCAACCAAAAATATCTCAAGGACAAAAGGAGTCTAGTCAATCAAGTACATGGAGTCACATAAATAACCAAGTACTGCATCATCCTCATCTCACTGCTCATAGTCCAGATAAGGCTGCTAGATGAAACTCTCCATATCATCCAAAACCCATCTCCAATGCTCTAACTTACCCATCTGAGCCTAGGTAAGTCTACCTCTGTATCAAAAAATGTAGGGTCTGCCTACAGGTTTGTCAAGAACTAGAAATGGTCCTGCAATAAAAAATTCTCCCATTCCCAAACCTATAATAAAGTCATCTCTATTGATAGGCTACATGCTCCCAAGTACACCATTGAATGTAAATTGTGATAGAGGTGGGATAGCATACACATCCCCCATGCATATCTAGTCCCATGCATGACCATGCTCTCCAAAATATGGCCCCAACCCATAGAGAATCCCTCTCATCTATGATTAGGACAAAGGAAACCTCCAATGAATCCAGCTAACACTGTCGGTAATGAAGCATAAGTGTCGGCCATCACCCGCCATCAGACACTCGGTCTTGCAATATGTTAATCTTGGAAAACTCTGCAAAGTGCATCTCTCCCACCAACCTCATGTGAATCATAGACAACGATCTCTCCCATAAACGGTATTCGCAATATCCGCCACACATCCTCGGTTGTGACTATAATCTCATCGATGGGTAGATGGAAGGTGTTATGGTCACTGTGTCACCGCTCGGCCAAACCAATAAGGAGACCCTGATTAATCCTAATATGGGGCATATCAAGAAGACTAGAAAGACCACAATGACCTATGATCTGAATCTCATCAAGATTCGGATGAGGAATCAAATTTGTGGTCCATAGAAACCAATCTCGCATCTGGAGAGTACCTAGATCCTCCTATCACCATGAAAAGTTTAAAATCAGTGCACTATGTCAAAAAACAAAATTCATTCTACTATCAGATCCAATCAAACTTTGGTATGAATTTTTTATCAAAATTCATGAACAAACATCAACAAACCTCACCTATCATGAGGTTCATCACAAACATTATCTAATCTCAGCTATCATGAGGTTTATCAAATATGAAATTATGGATGGTGAAAATCTACAAATGTTAGTTTTTGTCATACATCTCCATGATCAAACAAACATAATAAATTTAACATCCTCATGAAATATTGCACCTAGTTTAAATATGTTAAATGAGATATTGAAACAATAACGAAAAACTAAATAAAGCACATAAAACATGAATGCAACTCTATTCCATGGTGGATTGGTGCTCCTTGAATATGTGAAAGATCTCTTTCCCAATCCTTGATAAGCCAAATGAGATGATAGAAAATGAGATGCTAAGTGAACTCAAGTTTCCTATAATGATAGTGGTCAAATTGTAGATGTTGAAATGAGAGAAAATGCATTGCATTTATAGGAGAAGTTGAGAGAGGAGAAGCTAAGATTGAGAGATGTGGGACCAAATCCCATCCAATAGGAGAGAGACACTTGTCACAATGGGATTGGCCCATGATTGTGCAAGTGTTGGCTAATGTGCCCATTTCAAATTTGAAAATGGCAATAAATGAGTATGGTTGAAGGTTTTTGGGGGGAATTGTGTTTGGCCAAAAAACTCAAACGTTAGAGTTAATGAGGGCATATTCCCAAGGAATATGCCCTTGTGAGGGAAAATAGGTGTTTTAATAAATCAATTAAAATGATTTATTGTGCAAGTGGATGAATCTAGAGGATTTAGGTGATTAGGATTAAACCAATTAGGATTTGATTAATCTAATAGGATTTTAGGTGATATGACATTTGATTTCAATTTTTGTATTTATTTTAAATCAAATGAGAGGAAAATGCATATGAGTGATTTAATTAGATATATGTGATTTAATTAAATCAGGAACCATAGGAGATAATTATAAATTGGATTTATTTAATTTTGAGATAAGTGAATTAAATTAATTTGGTTTATTTAATTAATAGATGAAATAATGTTGAATGAAGTATGATTAAATGCATGCGTATATTTTGCATGTCCATAGAAATCATTCCTCGCCTATCATGAGGATCATCAAAAATAGGATAATTTCTCATCTATCATGAGAGTAAGTCGTACTAATCATCAAAATCATTCATTAGGGAATTTGGATAATCAATCATACCAAACTAAAGGATGGACATGACCGAAATTGATGAAATCAAAGTTAATTGTGTCAAAATTTGCAAATCTGACATGGACGCGCTAAAACAGGCATCCAAAGCACTAAAAATCAAAGCGCTACTTCATCATTCAGATGTGCTAAAATAGGCATCCAAAGCGCTACAAAACCAGAAGCGCTATTCGGCACTTTGATGCTCTAAAACAGGCATCCAAAGCGCTACAAAACCAGAAGTGCTATTTCAACACTTCGATGCGCTAAAACAATCATCTAAAGCGCTACTTTCCTCAAAGCGTTATTTTAGTACTTTGATGCACTAAAACATTCCATCAAAGTGTCCCTTTAATCAAAGTGCTATAGCAGATCATAGATGCGCCAATTTATTTCATCAAAACTCTAGAACTTTCTAAGGGCTAAGATAAGGCGTCGAAGCGCTAAATCTGACTATCTAAGTGCTAAATCTTGAAAATGCTAAACTTTCCTATGAAAGCGCTAATTCCCCAAAGTGCTAAAACTTTTTATAGAAGTGCTACACCAGAGTGCAAAGCGCTACAGTGCGACATTGATGCGCTAAACTATGAAAAAAATGTGAAAGTATAAAACAATATGCAAAAAAATCAAGAAAAATAAAATACGAGGTGGATTAGGGGTACATACCGGAGGTTCGTATGTGGATGACTGTTGGTTGATGTCGCATGCACTCAAAACGGTGAGTGTGGTAGGGGATAGGCATCTTGCTCCATCTAGCTCAAATATCTCTATCACTAGGTGTTGAAAGTCAAAAAGTAGAAGTGAGGATGAAAATGACCTTTTGGACCTTATATAGATTTTTGAAAAGGGGATTTTTGAGGGATTTCTATTATTTTAATTAATTTTATTTATGGAATTAACTGAAATTCATCCACGGGCTATATTTTCTTCATCAATGTTGGGAATTATTTCTTCATCATCGCATCATCAAATCATCATGAAAATTCGAAAAAAAAATTTAAAATCATCAAATCATTAATTTATCTCCCGAGGGGGCATATTATCGGTAATCATCTAAAAATAAATATTTGGGGCATGTCTGGGGCATACTGATTTTTTTTCATCAGTACTGGCAATAGCAGAAAAAATTTCTTTGAAGCAATGCGTAAACACATCACTTCAAAGAGGGGCAAAATTTATTCACCTAAAATTGGTCAGGAGAATCTGATTAATTAAAAATGAATTATTTGATTAATTATCCTAATTTCCTCTATTGTTGAATAAATAGAAATATTTATTTATATAGTTCACGTTCACATTCACATTTAAATTCCTCTAATTCTTCTATTATCTCATCTTAATTAAATAAAAAAAATTAAATACTTTGTTTGATTTAATTATCATTTCCCTATTTTATTCTATCACATCAATCTTAAATTAATTAAATAAAGGTCAAACACTTTATTGATTAATTACCATATTTATTTTTTTAATAAAAAAATTTCATAGTTTGTTCTATTAAATTATTTATCCTTCTTTGGCTAATTTAAATAAATCAAAAATATTTAAATTAAGACATAAAGAATATTCCTCTATATTTCCTCAAAATCCAATTAGATATCCTAAGTCTAATTTATGTCAAAATGTGTCAAAATTAATTTATTGAAACTTCATGAGAAGTTTTGGAGACAAATTGGAGACAAATTGCAAATTCTTCTCTCAATCCTCTTCCATCAATCCTTCCTTTTCTCTTGTCTGGTGTTTTCATGGGTAGAGACAATCCCCTAAATCTTCTCAACCTCCTCCATCTCTCACCATTCAATCCTCTAGATTGAATCTGAGCCTCTCTTTGCCATCCCTATGCATTTCTACAACTAGGAAATCTATAAATAAAGCTTCATTCAACTAAGAAAAGGATCTAGATCCAGATTATCTAACTTATGCACTCTTAATCTACAGGAATTCAAGCATCAAGCATCAAGTCTCAAGCATTCAAGCATCCAGCATTCTAGAATCATAATCATGGTTGCCTCCTATAGCTTCATCCATCGGTTCTCATGTCAATCCATTATATATTAGTTTCTTTTATCATCTAGATTTTATCATATTAGTTTCATAGCCTTGCATCAACATCATTTTGTTCTTTAGATTGTCATTTTAACAATTATAGTGTTATTTAAATCTGAGAGCACAATAGCTTAATAAATCTTTGAAGATAGGAGAAAATGAGACACTTTGAGTAGATTATTAGCTTGATCTTTGATACAATGTTTCATTAAGAATTTTTTTTAGTTGTTTTACTCTTACATATTTCACACTTACACTTCCAAGTTTGATTCAGCTGATGCTGAATTTTCATCTCCAAAATCTCCTTTTTTATGTTTAGTTTTGCGTCGGTGTGCAATTTGAATTCTTTTCACCGAGCCTCCTCTCAAGATTTACAGAACATGTAATATAGAAAAATTTGAAACCATGCCAAGCGGCTTACCTCAAGATTCTGGATAAAGTATCTCATGCACTCAACAATGCCATTCAGAAAAATTGTAGAGTTTGCAGGGAAAATACTACATAACCCTAACAAAGCAGAGCTATTTGACTAGATAAAGATTTCTCGGGCCTCCCCCTCTTCTGTTGCTACACATACATGAATGAAAAATGTTGAAACACGGATAATGCACATAAACTACCCTTTATAATGCCACACACCTAGCTATAATTTCATGTACCCTTCGTGATAAATAGAGAAAAGACATGCCCTCTTCTTTTTATTGGACAATTTCTTTTTTTAGAAAACCGAGGAGAGGACCCAGTAGTTGAGCATGTTTCAATAGTTATGATAGTAGATGTTTATATAATGTTCATTGTGATAGTAGTTGTCTATATAATGTTCAATAGTTGTGACTTGAGTGCTCATAATTAAACAAAATGTATTCCTTTGATCTAAAATGCAACCAATCATGTGAAGCCACATGAACACTCAACTACACATGATATGAATGCACAAGTAGTGTTCTCACTTTTTTTGGGCCTTTTTGGACACCTTGACAAAAAGCATGTTGATGTGTCATCATATTTGATGATGTGGCCCTGAAACGAAAGTTATAAGCATGGGACTTGCCAAGTAAGCTATTGTAAAAAGTTGGGAGTGATTTGAAATTTCAAATTAATCATTGGTCAATGACAAAAAAGATAAAGTAGTAATTTTTATGCAACAAAACAAATATCAAAATAGAAATTTTTGAATTAACCATTGATCAATAACAAACAAGATAAAGTATTAATTTTCATACAACAAAACAAATATCAAAATAGAAATTTTGGCTAAACATGTATAATCTCTTGCTCACTTCTCGATGCACACAAATTAATAAAATTTTGTTGAGGCAAAAATATTAGTCTCCTCCTTTAGAGAAGGCCTTTAGAGGCAGGGACTAATAAGTAGAATGTCAAACAATCTTGTTCTAACAACTGAAATCTACATTCATTGCAACTAGATCAGCAAGGAACCAATCAGAGAATGATATTTATTTTCAAGAATTTTCCAATTTATGTTAGAATCTAGGTATTTGTTCTACAAAGTATTAAATTTGAGTCTGAGAACCTTTGTGGGAAAATTGAATAAAATATTCAATTTGAAAGGATAATTTAACCAATGAAAACAATTGAGTGGTTTTTTGATAATGTGCAATCAAAGATACTATTAACTTTCCATTATGATAGTTTCCAATAATAACATCAATTAACCAAATCAGATTAACCCTGTGGCTATGAAGTTATTTAATTATATGCATCTTAAATCAACATAGAGGAAACTATTTTGTTCCATATAAGGTATTGAAGGTAAGAAAAGTAATTTAATATATTCGTAGATCATGAGATCACTCCTTCATTAAGTGGGTTCCATTTCATAAATAAATCTACTTCACGTTCTTTTGTTTATTAATTATAGCATTAAAGACCATGAAATTTAAAGAACTAGTAAAGAATGAAATGTTCAAACGCACCTCAGAAAAACCAAAAATTATTTTTGCCAATTTTTGACAAGTCAGAAATATTTACGTCTACAAATAATTCTAGGTAAGCCCACACATCAAATTGAGTAACCCAATGATGTGGAATTTTGTTCTCAAGTTTCAAGGGCACCCAAAGTATTCATTATGTGGATTACTCTGTTTGAGCTATTATTATATTAGTAAGCATTTAGCACTATAGAGCTGGGAGAGTATTCCATCAATGTCATATAATACATAATCATCTAGAAGATTATAATTTTCCCAGAACTGTAACTAGAGAGGTGAGCTTGGGATGGATGGAAAGAGAAAGAGGAAGTGGATCAAAGAAAAAAATTCACTAATAAATATTAAACAATTGTTTTTTTATAGCGATTAGTAAATTTTATTTACAAATATAAAATATATCTATTTATCATGTCAAGTATTTTTAAAATATTGGTTTGATCCAAAAAAATTATGGGTGGAAAGAATTATAACATATTTTTTATAAAGGTAAAAATAGAGTTTTCAAAAGGGTTCCAATTCTTTTTTACAACAAGAGAAGATAATAAAAAATGAGATCTAATTAATGAAACAAAACTGCAACATGGAGCAAGTAGTAAAAAGACTGCAATAAAATAGTAGACAATCAACAACTCATGGAATTGTACACAAAAAATATAAGGTTATACATTGCAATGATCAAAAGGACTAGTCCTATCAATACAGTTTGAAGCCAAATGTAATAACCCATCCGATTGTTACTATGGACACTAACAAAATTATGCCTCCACTATCATTATTATTTTATCATTTATTACCATTAACATCAAATTTATTTTTTATTCATTAATCATGATTTCATTATCATTTAATTACATAATACCTATTATTTAATTAAAATGAACTAATTTCCCATATTTAAATAAATTAATTAAATTTTAAATATCCATCTATTATCCATTGAATAACTAAATAAAATATTAAATCCACCTCATATAATCCAATTATCTATTACATAAATAATTAAATCTTCAAAATCTACCTCATTTAGTTAACCAATAAATTGAAATTATTCCATTCACCATTCTATTTAGTTTACTCCATACATTCAATAGACTATATGTCCTCCATGTAAATAATTAACTCATCAATCAATTTTATTTACAAGTCAATCTTGAATTGAGCTAACTAACAACTATTAGTCTAATTAAAAATCAAAAGAATTTTTAACTCTCTCGTGTATGACACCTCTCCTCATTAGCTCCGCAAATCATGGATTATAATTGTAATCCAAGATCAAATTTTAAGCATGCATTCATCCTTCCAAAAATCTATAAATGCATCCTCAACTCATCCCCGTCATCATCAAATATCAATGCAACATTGCGCTATGAATTTTATCATCCATAAAATGCTATGGTTATGTTAATGGAACAAAAATCCACATATCATTGCAATCTTGAGCACAATCATGTTACACTCAATGGTTTTCTTGAGTTACAATTAGAATTTTAAATTATTATTTTTATGCATACTTGTTTGTTCTAATTTCATGCTTAAATTTTGGTGAACTCGACGTAAAATCAAATTTATTTTTGTTTACATGGTAGAGCTTCTATTTTTCCTTGCAGATTCCAAATATTTTTGGGGAGTTCAAAGTGAGTTTGCTATTCAATGTTATCTTTGAGTCCAATCCCTCAATTTTTAGTTGGATAGCTATGAATTTTGCATGTACTAATTATTGATTTTATTTATTATTGTAGTTTATTAGGTTTTTAGTTTCTTAAAGTATCATGTCAAATTTCAATGTAGCCTATAAGCATTGTACTCCTAGATATGTATAAGCATTATATTCACACATTTTATCATTTTCTCATTTTTTTGCAGTAAGTGATTGAATAGTTTGCAATAGCAACTCCACATAATTAATTGTTAATTTTATTTATTATGGTACTATGAATTAGTTTCTAATAGTCAATATTGTGATAGTTTGTAATATAAAGTAATAAAAAATAGTATGAACCCAATACGACTTTAGTGGTGAATGATCTACTAGAATAATATTTCTAGTGGGATATTATTTTGTATATGTTAAGTTCTTCTTAGGAGTAGCTACACTTATTCACATAGGTCTCGTAGAATAATATACCCCATTCATTTTAGTCAATATTTTTTTTCATTATCATATATAAATGTTACAAATACATAACCCTTTGAACACCTTGAAGTAGGATATATTACAAACTTATCACCTCTAAATGATGGATAAAACACTCTGAAGGTTTCTTGTAGTAGATAATCTAGGGAATTTAGAACCAAATCCCCAACAAATATAAAATTTTCTAGTCCTCAAACTAATTCACTTTCTCCCAAACAAAAAGAGGCCCAATTTAATTTGAAAATAAATATTCTATACCAAGTATCTTAATGCCATTGTATGTTAAAAGAATCTTCTCAATAGCTAAATAGGACATAAACTCGACACAATGATAGCCTTGGGAAGATGAAGGTAATGGAGTATTGTTAGCAGGGTACAAGATAGAGAGTAAAAGCTACTACAATAGGTACCACATGGGACTTTCAGAACCTTAGACCGACAAGGAAGATAGAGTAAGGAGTGCCCTATAAGGGTCACATCTCTATAAGAGACAAAGAACCGATATATGTATGTAATAGATAATAGACTAAAAAGGTATCATAGAAAGAGGTGATAAGAAAGGAATGTAATACATAGCCGAGACTAAGACCTGCTAATGTAATGATTATCTAAATATATTTATATAAGAAGTTATTAAGATTCAACGAATGTATGTGTTATGGATGTTCATATCGTTATTAATTAAGTTATAAATGAAATTTTGTTAGATACAGGTTCTTATTATACTTCTCTTTTCTCTCATTATATCCTCTGGCGTATAAATAGACTACATAAGGGATGCTAGGGCATAGATCTCCAAACTCTAATTCCCCATTTCCTCTTGCTAACATTGGTTATGTTGCCAAGACCCTAGAGTGCCTAGTGAATAAAATAAAAAAGTAAAGGAATAGAATAGTAGTAGATAACAATAAAATAAAAAATAGTATTCCCACTTCACCCTTAGGTACTACCTCTATGAGAGGGGGATAGGCACCTAAGGGATGAAAAATGGGAAGGGAGAAGGAATCTGAAAAGATTCTTAAAAGATGTAACTATTCAAAATTTTAAACTATCCATGGGATATATAAGGATTAATGGAAACTTGAACCAAGCAAATCCATGAAAAAAGGAGATAATAAAAGGAAAGTGAAAATTGTTTGAAAAATTAAGTTGGGAATGGAAATGAATGTGAAAGAAAGAAGGTTGAAACAAACATAGGATTGATAGGAAAGGTACTTTAGGAGATTAAAAGAAGTAGCACAAAGGAAAGAAGAAGAAGAATTGGAGCTAGTGACTAGTAGAAAATAAAAATAAAGAGGAGTGTGCCACTAAGGGTGTGGTTGAGAACTCCAGTGTGGGTGCAACCAAAGAGGTAAGGAAAGAGATATCACAACTGAATTCTAACATGGAAATAATAAATCAACTTATACAAAACATAGAGGGATAGATTGAAGATTATGGGAACATTAGAAAGGATTTAGAACAAGAAATTGTAAGAATTATGACATCACCCCTAACTAGAACACCAACTTCCTATCCAGATTGGATAAATATTCAATTATGGATAAATAAGGATTGGTTACTGGTAGAGACCCCTTTACAAAATCTTCAAAAAAGAACATTTGATGTTGATTACTTGGTGTAACACAGATTTTGGCACCATAAGACTTTCTAGCACTTCTAGGGTTTTCACCTAAAAGGAGAAAGAAGTAGGCAAAAATGGTTATGTTAACATTCAAAGGATTAGGGTTTGGAATAGGTGTGTGAAATGAGGTGTTCTAAATGAAATGATCTAAGTGTAATAAACTGAAAATAAAAAAGATTTATTATAGCTAAATCTAAAGAATGTGAAATGTTGGAAAACATAGTGTTGTATGCAAACATTTACAAAATCGCCTAGAAATGTACATTAAACTAAAATAGAAAGCTCGAAATGAAAGGTGTGCACCTGTAAATGATTTGTAGACTGGATTGGAGGTTGGAAATTTTTTTGATGTTGAAATTTAAGCCTACTAGGACACTTACACATAAATATCTGAAAAACAGGTTTAGTTCCAGATCTGGAAAACTTCACCAGATCATGTTTTGGCCAAATGGGTATCCAAAAACACATAAATCTATGAAAATCAAATTTAGTGGGACTAGGTAGACATTGTTGGTGACTTAGTCATCTTCTAAATTTCTAAAGATTGGAGAATGGAAATGGAAGCCCTTGGTCTGCACTTTCTACTCCTCCAAGTACCTGGTCCCGAAAGTGGAGATTTTGATTTATAGGTGTTCTCCAAGCTTCAACTAGGATTTCTCCAACCTTGAAGAGATTGACCAAGATGTTGAAGGATTTTCTACCTTGGTTCTTTGTCAAATCTACACACAAGACCTGCAAATCACACAAAGAGGGAAAACTTGTTGATTGGGCATGGGGGTTTGCCTTGGTCAAACCCCTTTTGAGTAATCAAACCAAAATGATGAAATAATGTAAAGAAGCATGAAATAATGTATTTTATCTTGTCATGATGTTTGATATTGAGTTTCAACAATGGAGGATTCAACCCTTGAATGCTTCTTCAAAGATGTCTTGTTGGCTTAGAGTACTCAAACCCTAGCTTGCTTGACAAGATGGTGAATAGAAGAATGATATGGGAGAAAATGAGATGGAAGAAGTACAAAAAGAGGTGGAAAACCCTTATTTATACATGATATGCACTAATTTCCTTGAAAATGACTCTTGATAGGCCGACCTTAGGGTTTTGGGGGAAAATTCCCAAAAGATTTTTTATTTAATTTTGAATTTTAAGCCAAAAGGGACTAGGTCGCCCAAGGTGGCAACCTAGTCCACTTGGGAAAATTCAAGTGGTGGTCAAGAATAAAAAGGTGTTAAATAATTTTTATCAAACTTTCCTCCTAAAACACACTTAAGTCGGGCCTAAAAGTACATTAAGGGGCCATTTTTGTCATAAGGAAGGGTTGATTAAGTGATGAAAAACCTAGGAAATTGTAAAAAAAAATTGCAACACCTTACAAAACTTTGGCATAAGGCTTAGAAAGAGGTAAAAAGAGGTTAAAAGAGGTCCTAAATCCATAGGCAAGGGTCCAAATGAGTGAAAATTTTCAAGGATACACTTTTTGGTGACACATTTAGCCCCTACTTTATTGAGAGGATGAACTTGAACTTCAAACTCACACTAAAGTAGAGATGGTGAAGAACGGGAAAGGGGAAGAAGAAGGAGGTGGTAAAGCCCCTAGGATTCAAGATTCTAATTCAAGTTGACATCAATGCAAGAAGACACATTCAAGGGTGAATTCCTTACAGCAAGATGAGATACATGATCATGCAACGAAAAGGATTAAAATGGAGAGGAACGAGGTGGAAAAGATGTGCTCACTTTGGGGCCATAGAATATAAGGTCATCTATGGGGTGAGTTTTCCCAAGAGGTGAGAATTATAAACACAATTGGTATGTAATCACACACACATAGGTGTCTATGGGGAAAGTTTTTTCATTGGTTGGGGTGCCCGCTTAAACCATAGCAAAGTTATACCTCCCGATAAATTTTATAAGGCACCACAAAAGGAAATGGTTTTTTTTCAAAGGGTTTATTCTTTGTTCATGCGATGTCTCATCTTAAAGAACATCATGAATAATGTCTCCAATAGAGGAAAAGTGAAAATTGAATCATCTTGTATCCAAGAGAGGAAGGACTTATCTTGTATGCATATGACAGGAAAAATGAAAATGTCTCATCCTGAGCAATATTTTACGTAATAATTTCAAGAGAGGTATTCACAAGAAAGAAGAAAATCACACAATGAAATGTGAGTGGTGATGTATGCCCCCACTTTAAATAAATTGTGAAACACCTTATTGTGAGAAATTTCTTTAAAGTAGAAAAAGAAGGAGAAGAAGAAGACGTAGGAGCTTGTTCAGAAATCCCTATGCCAAGTAATATGTTTTGGATAAGCTATGTCATGAAGATGGGTGTATGTCACATGTGAGTCAGCTTAAGATATGTCATCCACATCCCAAGCTTGCTCTTATACGTTCATGAAAGGTTAACGATAAGTTGAAAGAGACAACGACGAGTGACATATGAGGTTAAGGGCTACGTAACCTCTTGCCCCCACTTAGTGCAGGACAAGAGTGAGCCAAAAGGATTGATGAGATGCAAGGTAGATTGGAAATCAGTATTGATTAGAGGAATGAGGTGCCCTCACATAAGGAAGAGCACCAAACTCCTTAAGATGTTTGGATTTTATAATCAAGGCCTTACACTCATTAGTGTGATGACCATGAACTTGGTGGTAGGCACAAAAGGAATGTGTGTTGGAATATTTATTTCAAGTTCATAGAGGAAGAGAGATCAAATGATCTTGGAGGAGTCTCAACAAGATACCCTCTTTATCTAAGGTAGAAGGTGATCCTTTGGTGTGTAGCAAAGAAGTGTCTTGCTTAGTAAAAGATGCCCTACCTACGCAAGGCACTATAGATTGGGAGATTTTGTACACTCTATTGGAGGAGTGTGTAAAATCTAAATCAGTAGTTTTTGTGAGATTACATTGGTGTTAAGTGAAGGTTTATTTGTTGGTTTCAAAGGATCACATTCTAAGGTTGGGGTAGAAGGGTGATTTGGCATGGTGTTGATGTTGGAGGAAGGTTTGATGATTTCAATGAAAGGAAAAAATCCAAGACCATTATTTAGTTGTTTGCATGTGAGACTTGATAGGTTTTTGAATACCTTATTCGTTAGCACCATAACCTTTTCCACTATAGCCAAGTTGTTTCATGAGCTCATAACGTTTTCCATAGATATTTTTCAATACTTTTGGATCAAGTGAGGGTTCATCGTTTGCATTGGTGGCTAAAGTAGTTGAGGTGGATTCTTGTGAAGGATCAATTGAGTCTTGTGTTGACAAGACTCCATTTCCCTTTATAGAGTCTTTTTTTATGATCATGGAGTCTCCTAGTAAAGGATGGGTGAATTTTAAGGAATCCCAATCATCGTCTAGGGACTTTGGTTGTATAGGTTCCATTTTTCGATGGGTGTTGAAATGGTGAAGGGTTTGGATTTATTTTTCTCAAGTTGTGGGACACTATAAGGTTCAGGATTAGCGTCAAGTGTGTACACTTTATTCTTGTAGATGTACTTCATCTTACGATGAAGATTCGAAGAAACTCCATTCATTGCATGAATCCATGGCCTATCCAAAATTAGATTATATGAAACATCATTTGGCATAACATGGATCAATGTGTCTAATGATGCCATTCCAATTGTAAGAGGAAAAGTGATCACATCAAGTGGCTTATGTCCTTTACTGTCAAATCCACTAAGAGATAAGGAGGTAGGTTGAATGGTTGATTTATTAATATGGAGCCTATCCAAAAGATTGAAACTACCTACATTAACAGTGGAGCCATTATCAAAAAGGGTTCACTTGATCCCTATGTGTTTGTATTGAAATATGATCATGAAGGCTTCACCTTATTTTTGCACATCCAAATGAGGGAGTTGACTTTGGTGGAAAAAAATGTCAGCATTCAAGCCTTGAATCATAGCTTATATTCCATTTGTTTGTGCATTAGAAGGGACATGATTTTTTTGTAAGGCATCTTGCATCATGTTGTGATAGTGAGGGGAGGCTTGGATAAGGTCCCATAAAGATATCTTAGTAGGAGTATTCCTTAGTTGGTCAACAAGGTCATACTCCTTAAGAAATGAATTCAAGTGAGGGGAAATAGGTAGAATGGGAATGGATGAACGTAAGGATGTTGAGGATGGTTGTTGTGAGTGTGGGTTGTTTCTTGTGTAATGTGTATGAGAAACGATATTATGACTCAATTGTTGTGACACATTATGTTCAGGTGGGTAGAGGATAAGTTTAGGTTTAGGTTTGTTTGAAGGTGCGTAAAGGATGAGTTGAGGTCTAATAATATTAACATCCCCTTGGGAAGGAGATTCAATGTTATCCTTGTTTGTCATCATGATATCTTCCCTAGGAGAAGATATTTTAGGATAACTACAAGCCACATGTTCTTGACATTCGAGGGTTGGTTCTTCTAAAATGATATTGTCACAAGTACGGGAATGATCAATGATGGGATGATGAGGAGAGGGTTCTATTTGATTATCAAAGGTATCATCCTCTTGTTCCATTCTATCTACTCTAGTAGGAGAGCTTGGAAAAGGTTCATAACATGCTTCATCACAAGGGGACGAGGCATCAAGAGAATGACTACTATGGTTGTCAAATAGATTATCCCAAAGGGGAGAATCATTAGGAAATGGAGGGTCAAGAGTCTCATGACTTTTAATAGGTGTATCTTCTAACACCAACCTATCCTCTTGGCATCGAGGAGGGATATCAAAAGAAGGGCAAGGTTGATTTTCATGGTTAGGGTTAGAGAGACTAGGTAAGGTGATGTCAAGAAATTTTTGTTGTTGAATGTTTAGAAAAGGGGGATGAGGAGAGGGACAATCAAGACCCTCAATGCTTGTATCTTTTTTCACCAAAATACCTTCATCACTAATAGGAGAGGTAGAGGAAGAAGCACAAGTATGATTTTTATGATTTTCAACACTAAAAACCTCATCAAGGGGTAGTGTAATGTTAAGAATTGTGTTAATGGCTTGATTATAATTAGCATGTTCTTTAATGAATTCATTATTGTAATCTACATTGAACTCGTATGTAAGAAGGAATATCGTATTGATGCAATACATTTGAAACCAAATCAAAGCCACATATTTAGAAAGAAAGCATCATATGAAGAAAAGGGAAAGAGAATGCAATGCAATGATTTAGACTAAAAATGTTGAAATGCGATTTTTAGATGTAGAACAAGGTAATTTTTTGATTACACTATGCAACAATCTAAATAAGAAATGTAGTATATGCAAAATTGAAACTAAGCAATTCATGAAATGAGCTAATGTAGGCTAGTTTTAATGAAATGCATGTAAAATAAAAACAACCAATGGATATAGATAGATACTGGCACAAAAATGAAGCATAAAAATAGAGTTTTTAGCTCTGTAAATGGCATTTTCAGATGCCTAAAGGGACTAGGTGGCCCAAGGTGGTGACTTAGTCCTCCTAGTGATTTTTTTTCATTTTTTGCAAAATATTTTGAGGGGTGTAGGTGGTTTATGTATTATGTAATGTAGATCTAAGCTGAAAATGCAAATTTTCAGAAATTTAGTGATGTTTTATGATGCAAAAATGCAACCTATATGCACTTTTCACTAATGCAAATTTTAAAACCCTAGAATGCAACTTCACTAATGCAGCATGCAATGCAATTTAATTCTAGGACATTGAAGGAATGTAAACTAGAAAGGAAGGGTATTTGAAATTCAGGTTCACCAAAATTTAACATAGATTTTGGCACCACAAGACTTTCTAGCACTTCTAGGGTTTTTCACCTAAAAGGAGAAAGAAGTAGGCCAAAATGGCCAAAATGCTTATGTTAACAGTCAAAGGATTACGGTTTGGAATAGGTGTTTGAAATGAGGTGTTCTAAATGAAATGATCTAAGTGCAATAAACTGAAAATGGAAATGATCTATTATTGCTAAATCTAAAGAATGTGAAATATTGGAAACATAGTGTTGTATGCAAACATTTACAAAATGACCTAGAAATGTAAATTAAACTAAAATAGAAAGATAGAAATGAAAGGTTTACACCTAGAAATGAATTGCAGACTAGATTAGAGGCTGGAAATGTTGGTGTTGCTAAAATTTAAGTTTGTTGGGACACTTAGGCCATTCTGCGCGACCTAGTCCCAAATCTAGAAAACTTCATCGGAGCCCATTTCACCCAAATGGGTATCCAAAAACATAGAAATCTCTAAAAAATAGGTTTAGCAGGACTAGGTCACCATTTTTGGCAACTTAGTTCTCTTCTGAATTTTTGAAGTTCAAAGAATGGAAATGGAAGCCCTCGATCTACACTTTCTGCTCCTCTAGGTACCCGGTTCTAAAAGTGGAGATTTTGATCTATAGGTGTCCTCCAAGCTTCAACTAGTGTTTCTCCAACCTTTAAGAGCTTGATCAAGATGTTGAATGATTTTACACCTTGGTTCTTTGTCAAATCTACATACAAGACCTGCAAATCACACAAAGAGGGAAAACTTGTTTATTGTTACGACATGGGGGTTTGCCTTGGTCAAACCCCTTTTGAGTAATCAAACCAAAATGATGAAATAATGTAAAGAAGCATGAAATAATGGATTTTACCTTTTCATGATGTTTGATCTTGAGTTGTACAGCAATGGAGGATTCAACCCTTGAATGCTTCTTGAGAGAGATGTCTTGTTGGCTTAGAGTACTCAAACCCTAGCTTGCTTGAGAAGAGTGGTGAGTAGAAGAATGATATGGGATAAAATGAGATGGAAGAAGTCAAAAATGAGGGTAAAAACCCTTATTTATACATGGTATGCCCTAATTTCCTTGAAAATGACACATGATAAGCCAACCTTAGGGTTTTGGGGGCGAATTCTCACAAGTTTTTTTATTTAATTTTGAATTTTAAGCCAAAAGGGACTAGGTTTCCCAAGGTGGTGACCTAGTCCACTTGGGAAAATTCAAGTGGTGGTCAAGAATAAAAAGGTGTTAAATAATGTTTTATCAAACCTACCTCCTGAAACACACTTGGTTCAGGCCTAAAAGTACATTAAGGGGCCATTTCTGTCATAATGAAGGGTTGATTAAATGATGACAAGCCTAGGAAAGTGTAAAAATGTTTTGCAACACCTTACAAAAATTTGGTACAAGGCTTAGAAAGAGGTAAAAAGAGGTTAAAGGAGGTCCAAAATCCATAGGCAAGGGTCCAAATGAGTGGAAAGTGTCAAGGCTACACTTTTTGGTGACACACTTGGATGAGTTAGTAACCAGAAGTGTTTTGAGAATAAGAGAAGATGTTGCAATAGAAAATAAAGAGGATAAAATAATTTTAACAACCTTTAATGAAGCAACACCATAAACAAATTGAATGGCACTTACTAAAAAATAAACATATCCAAATATTAAAAGACAATTTAGACAATTACAACCCCTAGACTAGGGATCACCCTTAATGCCAGTAAAATAAAGAATAATTTTTGTAGAAGAATTAGATTAAGAAAAAAATATAGAGGAGAAGATGAAAGTGAGGAGAATAAAATAGGAAACCTATGGGCATATCACTTTGACATAAGATATACAAATAGTGAATACGAAGAAGAAACAAATATGAATACTCCTAGGAAGTTACCCCTGTTTAGAAAAGATACCAATAAACCAGCAACACATATATTTATCCAAGAATCAATGTGGTAAAGGAAAAACATAACCAAGGATAATACAAAACTATTCGAATTTATTGGATACTATATAGAGAAAATTTCCATCCCTCTTGCAAATTCCCCTTTTACACCCTTCACCTTAGAAAAATCAAATCTGAATAAGCAATTTTGTGTCCTCATTTCGTACCTCTTCCACTTGGCACTTGTTTTTTGTGTCAGTGGGGGAATTTCTATCGAGGACGTCCATGTGGTGCATAGATGTCTATGCAGCACATTGCTATCCTGACAAGATTCTTGCCTCTGGAATCTATAGAGGCATTACATTCTCCATTGACAATGAAACGTAATTCCCCTGCGCCTTCTTATTGACCTTTGAACGGATTTTTCCCTCCCAAATCTCCTTCAAATGGCTATCTTTCTCATGTAATCCATCTTCTTGGAAATTCTTGAAGTTCTACACACAATTTCTCTCACTCCATACTCTTTCTACTAGTTGCACTATTGGCATCACAACTCCAACATCACAACATCTCGCACATTTACCATAGAATTTGTAGCTTGGTGTCTTGTGAGACTGCTTTTGACATTTTTACGGTTGTGTCAACTCTACTATTGTTGTGGGATTGCATTCCTCTCTCATTGGCCTTGATTTTCTTTGGTCGAGGGTGGTAATTCTTTTGTATTACTTTTTTGTTGGATTTGAGCAGCATAGTGTCTCTTGTAGCAATCGGTTTCATTTCCATTCCAACATCATTTCCTTTATCATATTTATATCTATCTCTCTATCTATTTTTCTATGGAGGTGGAAACACCAAAGTAGGGGTTTGACTACGACAAACCCCTATACAAACCCAAAAAAATTGCTCTCTTGGTTATAGTGTGTAGGTGCACGTTTGTGTGGAGCTTGCTAGAGAACTAGACCCTTCGTGAGCTCACTTCCACCACCTTTTCTTTCTATCACTTCTATATCATATTTCTAGTTATTTTTCTTATTATGTTAGTTATCTTCTTAGTTAGTACTTTAAGCTTCATTTTTTTATGTTGTTAGTGGATTCCTAGTACTTTTATTGTACTTTTGCACTTTTTATCCATACGGACGCTAGCACACTTGTGAGACACCAGCGCGTCATGTTGTCATCCCTGACCTGCATTGTTGTTCTCTATAAGAGAGTTATTCGAAGTATAGTTTGGGTTCGAGAAGCCTACTCGCTTAGCCCCATCAAGACTCTTGGGTTAGTAGAGTGATAGAAGCAGTTGATAGTGCTCTTCATTCTCTATCCTTGAGCTAAAACACTTGTCCAGCCTGAGGTAGACTAGGGAAGCCTTCTTCTCTCAGCTCTCCATGACCTGGAGCCTTCGTGTGGCTGGTCCCCCTCCTCTATAGATACATACACGGTGACACCCATAAATGGTATCACAAAACCTATCCTTTAGATATAGTGTGTAGTGTAGGAAAATTTACACCTTTACATTTTCACACTATGTTGGAGTCCCTTAATTTACTTAGAATTAATTAACTATCTAATTAGACCAATTATGTATTTAAAATCCTAATTAATCCAATTTTTTGAAAGGGGGACTTGGATTAAACAATTGTACAAACTTTAATTATTAAATTTCCTTGAAATTGGTGTATCCTAGGTTTGGGGCCTGAGACCCATTTGGCCAAGGGAAAATGCCCCCCGCTCTTAAGTTTAGGACCCTAGTTTTTAAATGTTTTTGGTGGAATTTTCATAATTCAAACTCCATTTGCAATCGTCAGCTTGTAATGTTTAGTTTTTGAGAAATTAGAAAATTATCTATAAAAAAAAGGTCTTTTTATAAATTCAAATCCTAAAACATGTACATGCAATAATTCCAAGAGCTAAGATTATTATCAAAGATGTTCAAGAGAAGATTTCTCAAGAATTTTTTTATAAAAATCAAGATCTCTCTTCCAATCACCATGATAATCCTATTTATTTCTCTTCCCCTATCTCTCCTAATTGGGAAGAAATTATTAGACAAGGGGATGTAATCATAGATAATCATGATAATCATACTTGATCTTCTCCAAATATATCTCCTATTTGTAAGAAGATATTTTGGTATTAGAATACCCACTCATTGACTCATGAGAATCTTGTTTCTCCCTCTCCCAATTATTCTCACACTTGGGAAGATATAATTGAACAAAAGGATGCAATCATTGGTAAGCAATAAAATCGTAGTTGTTCTTCTCTAGATAACTCCCCTACTTATCATGGAGTTATATTAAAAGATCCAAACATTGAATGTCATGAAAATCTCATTTTCTCCTCTCCTAAAAACTCTCCTACTAGGAAAGATATCATGGTGTAATAATATGATAGAATTGGTACATTTATTTCAAAAAATGGTAGTTTAGTTTCATTAGATGAAGATTATAAGGTGGGATTAGACTTCCTCTAAATATAAGATCATAAAAATGAGGATAAGTTTGTTGAGGTTTTGAACATTAGATCTCCATTTAGACCTCCTACAAGTCCTCTAATTATTGGACCTCCCAATTCAACTCCTAAGCCACTTCTTACCATTTACCCACCCTCAAAATAAAAAGTTCAAAACCAACCTATGCTTATCATAGAACCACCTAAAAACAAACCACCACCTCAAGGAAAAAAAATGAATTTTGCAAGGAAACTAACTAGTGATAATTTTCATAGCAATCAAGTTATAACACCGTTTCTCATACATATAACACAAGAAACAATAGGCAACCATAAAACATACCTACTTCATTACTATTTCCTCAACCTATTTTTCCTAGTGCTCCATGTTTTCCTTTGCACAATGGAAAGGAGTATGACCTCATAGAACAACTTCGCAACACTCCTACTAAGATATCCTTATGGTATTTGATTCAAGAATCACCTAATTACCATAACATGCTTCAAAATACCTTACAACAAGCTATCCATCCTAGTGTGCAACCAAATGATTTAGCAACCCAAATTCAAGGTATGAACTTGGTCAAATTAGACATTACATTCCATCAAGATGAGTTACCTCCATTAGAAGTAAAAAAACAAAATGAGGCTTTCATGGTAGTGGTTTACTTTAATAAGATTGGGATAAAATAAACTCTCATTGATAATTTTTCAACTATTAATGTGTTTAGTGTGAACCTTTTAGATAGGATTAGAGTGGACAATACTATGATCGAACTTGATTCTTTATCTATTTGTGGGTTTGATAATGTGGGAAAACAACCACTTGGTGTGATAAAATTGCCTATTAAAGTTGGAAAGCTCACATTGCAAACTCATATTCATGTCATGCATGATAAATTTTTTGTATAATCTTCTCTTAGGTAGACCTTGGATTCATGCAATGAATGTGGCACCTTCAACACTTCATCATTTAATGAAATATTTCTAAAACAACAAGGTTTATACAATAAAGGCTGACCCTCATGTAGAAATTTGTTTGCACATTGAGAAAGATAAGGAAAGTCCTTTGAAAACATTGATACCAACTCAAAAGTAGAACCCGTGCAAGAGGAAGAAAAGGAGAATAATTTTGAAGAATTCACAAATCTATTGGATGATGACTGGGTTTCATTGGATTTCACACCTACATTCATGGGAGAATACAAGATTACACACAAACCAAGAAAAGAGGAAGAAACGAACATAATATAAACACAAGTTGAGTCATTAAAAGCATGTGAGTCCACAAATTTCAGTAAAGAAGAGGAAAACACAAATTATACATCCACATATGAAGAGTGTCATCATGAGCAACCACAAAATCTAAAAGCAATGAAAATATTTATGGAAGAGGTTATGAAATTTTCAAACAACTTGGTTATAATGAAAAATGATGTGGTGCTAGAGAACAAGGCATCTATGCCCCCATAGAGTCTAACACACAAGAAATAACTAGTTCTTTTGGTTACTATCCATCAAAAGAAATGAAAGCATCAATGAAACCTATGCCTAATATTAATGTCATCACAAAAAACACTCCTAGGACATCTTCAAACACATATCTTAGTAATGATTGGGGTTCATTAGATTTTACACCCTCCTTTAAGACAGGGTACAAAATCTCACAATCTAAAGAGTCTTGTGTATGTATGACACCTTGTACTAAGAAAGAAATATCTTTGCCAAAAAATAAAGACACATATTCTACCATTGATCATGAGGGTACCTTGTTGAGGCTTCTCCAAGCCTGCTTGATATCTCTCCCTCCAAAAACATGAAAAAAATTACAAAAAAAGTTCATTTTATGCATATCATAGAGTTCATGGTCATTCAACTAATGAATGTAAGGATTTGAGTGATAAAATTTAAAATCTTAAGGATTGTGGTTCTCTTCCTTGTGTTGATGCACCTATTTCATCTAATTGATACTGATTTTTATCCTATCGTGTTTCTCATAACTATTTGGAATTAGTAGCTTTATGTGTCTTGATAATTTCCATTCATGGTGGTACATTGTTAGGTGCAATCATATTTCTCTTGGCAGCAACATGATAGTTGTTGGTGGTTGTCTTTGTCTCTATGATTGGGGGCAAGGATAACTAGTCTTTTGGAGGTGTGCATTCTTTTTAAGGATCCTCCCATTCTCTCTTTCTACTTAAAATACCAACATAGCAAGTATTTTGACGTTTTGAGTTGCTATGTTGGTATTTTAAGTGGGGGGAAATATTGTCCCTTGTTCATTGTTTGCATGTTCCCTTCCTAGTGATGATATCATACATATGATAGGAATTATGAACTTTTTATTCAAAGTGTGGTCTTATCAATTCACATGATGTGTCTTATTGGTGGTTTTATTGGGTTTGATGTCCTTCAATATTGTGACCTTTCTTGGCATATGACATTCCTCCTAGTGGTAATGCTAGGGATTGCATTCCCTAAATTGTGAATCTTTTATCCTTGACAATTCCTCTTTTGGAGATATTAGGCATGTTGTTCCCTAAGGTGAGACCTTTCATGAATAAAGAAAAATCCCTTTGAATATCTTATTTCATGTATCAAGGCCACCAAGCATAACACAACTTGCTTGCCAGTGGAGCCTTTTTCATGAGCGCCTAGCATAACGCAGCTTGCTAGCCTTGTGACCATTTTGTAGTGCCTTATCAAAGTTATTAGGAGGTATAATTTTGGTATGGTTTGCACAATGGGAGCCTGTACTTGGCATGACTTTCCATTTAGCCACTTTTTGGGGTTCACCTAGTGGACAATGTATTTCACTAGCCCTTGTGAGCATATTTTTCATGGCCACCGAGCATAAAACAACTTGCTTGCATGTGGAGCCATGTATTTTATAAGTGATTTTACATCCTTATAATTGTATTTGATGGATGTGGCATAATCCAACTTGCTAGTCTATCTTTCTTTCCTATTTGCATTCATTTTGACGTTGTATGTTTGTGTATCTTGTCTTGCTACTTCATATCATACATTCATGTGTGTTCATTTTTGCTTATGTTGGTTTGCCATGGGATCTTGGATTCTAGGGGCTTGTGCAACCTCCTTGATCTTTTTCATCCCATCCCATCAAAATTTGTGCACTTGGACCCCTCTTGACGCTTGTTTGGCTACTTTAGTGTGGGTTTGAGTGTGGGCCTCATCCTCTCACTAAAGTGGGGGCTAAATATAGTGTATGAAAATGTACACCTTTACATTTTCACACTATATTTGGGTCCCCTAAATTAATAAGAATTAATTAAGTCTCTAATTGGCCCAATTATGTATTTAAAATCCTAATTAATCCCATTTTTTTAAAGAGGAACTTGGATTAAACAATTGCAAACATTAATTAAATTTCCTTGAAATTGGTGTGTCCTAGGTTTGGAGCCTAAGACTCATTCAACCAAGGGTGAATGGGTCCTCCTTAAGTTTAGGACCCCAATTTTTAAATATTTTTTTGGCGGCATTTTCATAATTCAAATTCTATTTGCAATTGTTGGCTTGTAATGCTTAATTTTTGGGAAATTAGAATTTTTTTTATAAAAGCAAGGTCTTTTATCAATTCAAATCCTAGAACATGGATGCAAGCATTCCAAGAGATATGATTATTGTGAAAGGTATTCAAGAGTATATTTATCAAGCATTTGTTGCAGCAATTAAGATCTCAAGCATCATGTCAAAATTGTAAAGCATCATGTATATTTTTGGAGCTGGTGATGTAGGTTTCAAGCATTCAAGTCAAGATTCAAGCATCAAGATAACATCATCAATCAAGCCATCTCACACAAGATCAAGACCTTGGAGAGATCTACTAAGCTTCGATCATTTAAGGGTTTCAAATCAAGGGTTTGATGAGTTGCAACACAGTATTAGTTCATTCATCAAATTCCTTTCATGTTTCATTTCAATTTGAGGCTTAATTCCCAAAACCAAACCTTTGACCAAGGCAAACCCCCATTCACCAAAAAAAAACAATTTTCCCCTCTTGTATGTTTTGCAGATCTTAGGTTGAAGAAGGATTCAAAATTCATGAAGAGAGTGAAATTGGAAAAGTTGTCAAAATTTTCATTAAGCCACAAAAACTCACTTTTAGAAATTATTTCTAATTGTGAAATCTGAAGATTTTGGGAGTGCAAACATGGGACTAGAGGACCCAAAAAGTGATTTCAGAAATCCGTACATAGACCCATTGGCCCTTGGGTGAATGAGTCCTAGAGGACACTTAGCAGCAAAATTTTGGTGAAAGGTGCAAAAATACTTAAACTTCTCAGAACTGGCAGAAATTTGTACGTTCCATTAGATTAAGGTTTGATCTTTTGATTTCATGTGCTACTTTGCATTTTTGGATTATTTATTTACTATTTTTAGTCTTTTTGATGAGGGCTACACTGCTTGAAACCCACACAAAACACAACAATAAATACCAACATAGAAGATGCGAGACCAAAAATAACCCACTTTCAATTTTTTTCAGAAAATTAAATTACAGATTTAGAACTTACTATACAACCTCATGGGCTTGATTAATTACAACAAAATCAACTCTAAAAACAAAATATATTATTCGGAGCTACAATATGTACTAATGGATCCACCTTCTACAACCCATGCTTAACCCTTTTTATTATACCCAATAACCGCCCTAGAATGTTCTAGAAAGTGTAACTTTCCCTTTTGTTTTGGCGCTAAAGGTCCCACCATTTAATTTCTTTCCTGGGAAGATATTTTAATGAAATTCAATTTTTAGTGGGGCAGCTTCGCAATGCCATAACTTTTGATCCAGGTTTCTGATTTCTATTATAATATATTGTTGGAAAGCTCTCAAAGTCAAATAGATCTACAATGTCAAAACTATTAGAGATTGTTTCATCCACTTTTTGAGTTTTTTCAAGGCTTTTAAGATTTTCAAATTTGTATTTGAAGTTGCATTGGAGGAATTTATTACGTCAAAAAAATTAGTATCTCCCAAACCATATAGTGTATTGATATGATTCTTCCGCCATTAGAAATATTTTTTAGCTTTGCTCCTTGGGGTAAATTTTTAGGTCCATATGAGCCCATTTAGGTCGACCTGCTAAAAATAGTAAGTGATTATTTTTCACCTTTTTTGACTTCTGACTGTCTTACACCCTTTAAGTTTCATCATGGGACTCAAAACAACTAAAGAAAATAAGAAAAATATCTTTTTGGGGTGATGCAAGATTACCCTACACCATTGGATGCTCCTGCATCAGACACACAGGGTAATTTGAAAAGTGACCTTGTCACTTCTCAGAAGTTAGAAGGAAACTAAGACAGTTAACCTTAGCCTTAGACAACCATGATGAATTTTCAACATTCCTTCATTTCCATTTAACCAAATATTCTTTATACTACATGTTTCTTGTACTTCTACCCACACTGTTATCCTACATTTCCTCCATCTCCTCCTTCTCTGAAGTAGGTGTTGAAATTTTCCATTGCTCTTTTATCAGCCCATCCTCTATATCACCTTTATGATACTCTATAAAATCAACAATGTTAAATACAAGAGAAATTTTTATTCCAATAGGAAACTCTACCTCATAAACGTTTCTTGAATCATGCTTCTTTATGATCTCACATGGTAAAAACTTCTTCATCTTTAACTTGTATGTACCAACTAGAAACCTCTCCTTTCACAAATAAACCATCACTTCATCTCCTACCTAGAACTCCTTATACCTCCTTTTCTAACCTGCCTTAGCCTTATATTTTGATTTCATCCTATTGATATGTTTATTCACCTCTTCATGAAAAGTCTTGAGGTTCTCAACAAACTCTTCATCCTTAGCAGTACTCTTCTCCCCCGTATCCATATTTCTCAATTCAGAAGCAGTTCTTGGACTACTCACATACATAATCCAGAATGGTGATTTACCAATTCTCTTGTTGATAGAATTGTTGTAAGAAAATTATGCTTGTGGCATAATCAAATCCCATCCCTTGGGCTTATCTCCTACTAAGAATCTTAGTAGGTTACCCAAACTCCTATTCACCACCTCTATTTTTCCATTGGTCTTTGGATGGTGTGCAACACTAAACTTCAAATTTGTGTTCAACTTCTTCCATAATGTCCTCCAAAAATAACCAAAAAATTTAGTATCTCTTTTTGAAACTATACTCTTCAGTAGACCATGTAGTCTAAACACCTCTTTGAAAAATAGCTTTTCAATTTGAACAACATCACTGGTCTTATGAAATGGAATGAAATGTGTCATATTTGAAAATCTATCCACCACCACAAATATGGAATCATGCCCTGTCTATGTCCTTGGAAAGCCAAGAATAAAATCCATGCTAATATCCTCCCATGACCTCTTAGATACAGGTAATGGCTAACAAAATCTAGTATTCTCACTTGTTCCTTTCACCATTTGATGACTTTGAAACTTTGTAAAACAAAATTCACATCTTGTTGTAACTGTGGCCAATAATAATTCTCACTAACAAGATCAATGGTCTTATCTTGATCGAAATGTCCAACCAATCATCTACTATTCTTCTCCTTGATTATATTATCTCACATAGAAATCCTTGGAATGCACAATTGGCTTAGTCTAAACAACATCCCATCTTTAATTAAGAAATCCAACAATTTTTTCCTATCCAATGTAACAGGTTCCAAACAAGTCTTCAAAGCTTTTGCAAAGTCTAGATCTTTAGCATATAAACTCTTGAGTTCACTGAACCCAAAAACCTCTGTATTCATCTCTATCAAAAAAAAATTCCTTCTACTTAAGGCATTTGCAACTTTGTGACCTTCCACTCTTATGCTTCAAAACAAAAGCATAACTCTATAAAAACTCAAGCCATTTTAAGTGCCTTTGATTTAACTTTCCTTGACTATTGAGATACTACAAATCTTGGTGATCAATATATTAAACAAATTCTTTTGGTAACAAATAGTGTCTCCATTTCTTTAAATCATAAACTATAGCATAAAACTCCTAATCATAGACATAATATTTCTTCTTAGCATCATTCAAATTCTCATGAGAATAGGCAACAAGCTTACCTTCTTGACTCAAAAAAACTCTTATGGAAGTTCCAATAGCATCACAATCCACTTGAAAGACCTTATTGAAATTTGGAAGTGACAAAACATGTTACTATGTGGCTTTCTTCTTCAACATATCAAAACACTTTGTTGCTCCTACAATCAATTTAAAATTCTTTCTATCCCCTCTCGTTGCTTCAGTTAGAGATGCACAAATACTACTAAAATTCTTAATAAAATTTTTGTAAAAACTTACTAGACCATGAAATGACCTTACCTCTATAGCACTCCTCAATTTATGCTATGCAATGATAGCTCTCACCTTCTCTGGATCCATTTTAAGACCCTCTTCTTAGACACCCACCTCTTTTTTTTCTTTCAAATATTCTATTCAACTTTTCTTCTACCTTCAAAGCAAAATGATATGCATCTTCAATGGTAGACATTATTACCAAACCCAACTCTTCCTAGATACTCAGCTTCAACCCATTTATGTAATGAGAAAAAATTTCCTTGTTGGCCTTAGAATGGCCTATTCTAATCAGGACATAGTAGAATTGATTTGTATACTCCTTGATATATTTTCCTACTTGTTTCAACCCTTAAATCTTCTTCAAAAAATCTAGCTCATAGTCCATAGGAATGAAAGTTATCTTTTCAATTGTTTCCACCATCCAATCCCATCAGGTTATTTTCTCTTTTCCTCTTTGATTTCTTATAGTTGTACCTCTTTCCACCAAATATTTGCATGACCCTTGAGCTTGGTCTTTGCAAATGTGACCCTCTCAAGATCTTTCACCTCCTCATACTTAAATTATTCCTCCATATTGTTGATCCAATCAATCAACTCTTTTGGGTTAAGATTTCCATAAAATTTAGAAACGTTGATATTTGACCTTTTCCCAATCTTGGAGATGGTCTTAAATAATTTTGACTTGTTCTAGATCTATTGCATCTTGTTATTCTTTGAATTGTTCCTCATTTTCAGCTTCATCTTCACTTTCATCTCCTCTTCTTAGCTCAAAGCCTCGATGTAGCTCTTCTTGCAATGCCTGAACTTGTCTTTGCAAGGCTCTAAAACCCTCTTCTGGTACAATAACATTTCTTCCACCACCACAATTTATTTACGAAGGAATTCTAATCACTTTTCTCAAAAACACACAACCACAAGTCCTGTTGCAAATTGTCTCATGTTCGGCGATCTATTTACACACTTAGGAAAACCTTCTCTAACACCACTTGATGAGGGATACACTGCCCAAAACCCACACAAAACATAATAATAGATACCAACATAGAATATGCGAGATAGAAAATAACCCTTTCAATTATGTTTAGAAAATGAAATTAAAAATTCAAAACTTACAATGCTACAGCCTCATGGGCTTGATTCATTACAACAAAATCAACTCTAAAACAAAATATATTATTTGAAGCCACAATCTGCACTAATTGGGCCACCTTCTACAACCTCCACTTAATCCTTTTTATTTTACCCAATAACCACCCTAGAATGTTCTAGAAACTGTAACTTTTCCTTTTGTTTCGGCACCAAAAGTCCCCCCATTTGATTTTGTTCCTAGGAAGATATTTTAATGAAATTCACTTTTTTGTGGGGAAACTTTGCAGGAGCATAACTTTTGATCCAGGTGTCCAATTTGATATTATAATATATCATCGGAAAGATCTCAAAGAGATCTACAACATCAAAACCATCAGATATCATTTCATCCACTTTTCGAGTTGTTTTAGGGCTTCTAAGGTTTTCAAATTTGAATTTGAAGCTACATTGGAGAAATTTCTTGAGACAAAAACTTTAATATCTCCCAAACCATATAGGGTATTGAGATGATTCTTTTTCCACCGGAAATATTTTTCAATTCTATTCCTTGCGGTAAATTTTTAGGTCCATACGAGCCAGTTTAGGCTGACTTACTAACAATAGTAAGTGGTTTTTTTTCACCTTTTCTGGCTTTTGACTATCTTACACCCCTTAAGTGTCATCATGGGACTCAAAACAACTAAACAAAATAAGGAAAAATATTTTTTTGGGTGATGCCAGAGTTACCTACACCACTGGATGCCCCTATATCAATTTCTCCCAAAAGTGTTGTTTTAGTAGATCTGCCCCATCTTAGATCATAAGAAAAATAACAAGATCTCCTTTTTCCTAATGAGATAGAGGGATATTGGTGCATTATACCCCATATTCCCCTTTCTATTTATAGTAAATTATTGGTGAATCCCCATTTAAATAGAAGGGAACATAAATCTCTCCATTTCATAATGAAACAAGACTTCTTAGAAAAATTTGACACTCTAAAACTACCTACAAAAGGAGTCAAGAGACTTTGAGAACTTACACAAAATGCTTGGATGAAATAATAAAAGAATTGAATAAAAGATTTAAATAAATCACTAGAAGATTAGAAGAACCATTGATTGAAAAATAAAAAAATAGAATGGTTCATCTCCAGAGAGATACTAGAAATAAAGATAGCCTTGGATAGGAGACATTTTAATACCTATCTAGAACTTGTCACTTTAGCATGCCAAATTGAAAATCAAACCCGAAAAAAAAAAAAAAAAAAAGAGAGAACAAAGAAATGGAGAAACTAATTTAACTAGGGATAAAAAAAATTTAAGACATTAGCAAGACCTTATGGAAAAAAAAGATACGTTTGCAATAAGACCTAATATATGGTGTACTTATTGTAGAAGAGGACACATATGAAATGAATTCCCAAAGGAAATTGGAGAAAATAAAGCTAACACACTAAGGGTAAATTTACAAACACTACCAAAAAATATAAATTTCATACACGATGGGACTAGCAAAGAATGGTACAATTATGAAATAGAGGGTTTCCCATCACATTTATTTCAATTGAAAGAAGATCCTGTTAGAACCAAAAATTTCCATAAAATTTCCTAGGGTTTTCCTATTATTTTCCATAAAATTCCATGAAGATCCTAAGTTTTTCCATTTAAATCCCATTATTAGCCTATATTTTTATAATAATTCATTTACTGCCCCTTCAAAAGGCCCAAAAAATGATACTTATATTATACCGCTTCATAAATTTTGAACCTTTAAAGGCCTACACTTTTTACCGTGGCCTCCCACAAAGGGGCCCGCGATATGGCAGCGACAGACAACGGGATGGCATGAATTTTTACCGCCACACCATGTGCGGTCAGTTCATTGACCGCGGTGTCGTGGTGGCGGTGAGATACCCGATAGGCAACGAGGTGACGATTGAAGGCGGTGGTGCAAAGTGGCTATTGTGGTACCATGGCCCTTAGGGATGGAGATCGCGGTGACCGCGGTGATGGTGAGTTAGTAGTCAAGATGACCATTGGCGACTACCGTGATGCCACATGTAGCAAAGACATCGACTACGATGATTGCAGTGAGCAGAGATAGGCAATGACTTGGTGGTTAATATCGGTAACTGTGATACCGCAGGTGGTAGAAAGATAATCGGCGGTTGGGCGGTAAATAAAGGAGTTAACGGTGGAGGAAGTAGCAGTGACTATTACCGTTATACCGCAGTCGGTCAACATGTTGACTATGATGGAGTGGTAAGAATAAAGAGAAGATTCTTAGCAGTGTGTAAATGAAATATTAAAGACAAGAGAAAGTATTAAGGAAAATATTAAAAGCTCAACTATTATAAAATATTTAATTTTCCGAGAGGCAACATAATTAAATATTTTAAATCTCTATTGTAGAATTTCAAATGATTTTACGAGAACAATGAAGGGTTGTGACTCTTCAAATATGATGTGTAAATGATTTGAAAAATTAGTTGCAAAAAAAGGGGAGGAAGTAGTTAGACTGTAGAAATTAGATTTTTTCCAAAAAATGGACTAGGGAATGTAAATAGTGATAGATCCTTTCCTGAAACAAAATTAATAGAGATAAATGTTTTATTGGTGATATTCTTTTGGTGTTCAGTTGTTGTGTTGTATAAACTCATATTATTTATTTTGGCTATCTCCAACTCGAAGTCTTTTAATCATTTAAATCAGCATATCAAGTATATCTTTGATTTATCAAGGTGCATTCTCATTTTGTGTGATTTAATCAACTCATGTCTGCAAGTCAGAATTAAAATATTTTAGTAAGTCATAGTGGTTTTAAGATTTCTTTTGGATTGTTCAAGTAGAATCTGATAAAGAAACTTTCTAGCACTATTTTTGCAATTCAAAGATTTAGTGAAGTTTTATGCCAGCCATAGAATTTTCAAAGTGCCTAACAACTAGAGTTAAGCCAACAAGAGGAAACACATCATTTTCTAATTTTGACTCCATTGCCCATGTGGATAGAAGGCACTGATCTGCCACAACCCAGAGATACAAATTCATATCAAACACTTCATTCAAAAAACCTTTCATTTTTATAGTACGAGTAGGATTAGTTGTAGTGGTTTTTCATCTGTCGACTACCCTTTGCCATTGTGGATAGATTGATCAACTAGGAAACACTTTTAAATCTGCATCATTCATTAGGTACACCCGCCTTGGTATAGCAGAGCCTTAAGAGAAGAAGGTTCAACTATATTGGTTGGCCTTGTTAGTTGGCCAAAATTGTTGTGAGAGCTTGGCAACCTCTCATGGTTCAAACCTGCATTTTTTAGACCCAACAAATCCTACCATAATAAATCATAGCGACCAACCTAAGTTGGCATATGTCAAAGGCTTGGTGGAAAGGCCACTTTATCAACAAATCCACATATACAAAGTACCGCAATGTCAAAATAAGAGAAACAATCACTACAAAAAATCCCTATGATTAGCTCCCTTTTTTCTTTCACCCACTATTTTAATGTATTTTTCTCCAATTTTTTGAAAAATTCGATGCTATTTATTAGGATGGCGCTTTTTTTGGTATTTTTTGCATCAATCAAAACAACTAGGCACTAATTTAGGCATAAATTAGCACCTAAATTAGCATCTAGATTAGCACCTAAACTAGCACCTACATTAGATCCTAATTTAACACCAATTTAGTGCCTACTTTAGAGCTTGCTTTAGTGCCTAATTTAGCACCTAATTTTTTTGATCTAGTAGCGATTAAGGGTTAAGATATTAGGGGTGTCAGAAAAAAAATTCCTTCCCAAATATTCATTGGCCTTCAATTACTTACCTATATTTTACTTGCATCAAAAGATCCCTCAACCCTCAACCCTCAACCCTCAACCCTCAACCCCTATACCATATACCCTATACATTTGACCCTCAACCCTAATCCTTCAACCATATACCCTCAAACCTATACCCTAAACGCTCTACCCTCAACCCTTAACCATCAACCCTAAACCCTTAAACCTTAAACCTTCTACCCTCTACCCTCTAGCCTAATCCCTCAACCCTATACCCTCAACCCATTACCCTAAACCATCAACCCTATAGTTCCTTGACTTTATACACTCAATTCTCAACCCTCTACCCTATACATTGTATCATCAACCCTCATATATCTATGACCCTCCCTCCTCTTCTCTCCTTCTCTCTATCTCACTTATCCCTCCATCTCTCACTCCATCCATCCCTCCCTATCTACCCTAATTCCTCAACCCTAAACCATCAACCCTTAAACCCTTAAACACTCAACCCTAAACACTAAACTCTCAACCCTCAGCCCTTAAACCAGCCTCTACCCTCAACCCTCAACCCTCAACCCTCAACCGTTAAACCATTAAACCCAAGTAAACTCTCTACCCTAATCCCTCAACCCTCAACCCTTAATCCCTCAACCCTTAATCCATTAATCCCTCAACCCTTAAACCATCAACCCTCTACCCTCTACCCTCAACCCTTAAACCCTAATCCCTCAACTCCTATACCCTCTACCCTATACATTAGACCCTCAACCCTATACCCTCAATCCTCTACCCTCAACCTTAAACCCTCAACCCTTAAACCTTCTACCCTCTACCCTATACATTAAACCCTCAACCCTCAATTCTCAACCCTCAACCCTTAATCCCTCAACCCTCAACCCTTAAAACTTAAACCCTCAACCCCTATACACTCTACCCTATATATTGGAACCTCAACCTAATCCTTTCATTGTATTTAACATGAAATACAAAAATTTGTGTGACAAGATCCATACTATCACCAACATTTCCTTTATATATACCCATTTATTCCTCCAGATAATCATAAACAAAGAAAATTTCACATTGACTACAGTACCGCAACATCAAAATAAAGGAAGCACAAGATGGAAGCTTCTAAGTTAATAAATAATCCTTTATCCCCATATTGCCAAGAGAATATATAGCTTGCGTAGTAAAGCAATACCTATTGCCACCCTAAGGGTAGAATTATAAGGCAATGTGGTAATGTGGTACCTACCGCCATCCCACATAAGGTGATTGAAAGGAATGTAGTAAGGCGGTAAACAACAAGAAGATAAATAATGCAGCGCTATATCACAAGGAGGGTGAGAAACATATGCAGTAGAGCAATATACATTGCAACCCCATAGCAAGAAGTCTTGAGCAAGGTGATAGAGAACTAAGCTTTGGAAGAAAAGTGGACATCACTATATCATGTGAGGTGGATAATATGTCTACAATAGAGTGGTATACACTACAACCCCATACTAAGAGGTTTTAATCAAGGTGGTAGTACGGTAAACAACAAAAGGGAAGGGAAAAAACTGCCATAACACAACAAGTATAATAAGAGATGACGGTAGTATGGTAATCATGCCATCATTACAATTTACAAAAATAAATGCAGAAAATCACGTTAGTTGCAATGAAGCCAATGGTGTGAATATTAAATTCAAGTATTTTAGCTTGCTATAAAATTATTTTACGAATATTTGGCATTAAAATTGATATGACTAAATACCGTGCCATCCAAAGACAAGTGATTTTTTCCAATATCACACTCAATTATAGTGCACTAGCCTGGAAGAAGCTAAGGATGTGACAAGAAGAAGTCTTGCAAGCATCAAATACTCGAGTAAGTGAATGAAAACTCTCTAGAAGAGCTCTATTAATATAAAAAATATTTCAATATTTTTTCATCTCAAGCCATAGTAGAGAAAATTGAAACATGCCTCCTAAAAGAAAACAATCAAAAGTGAAAGAAAGCCTAAAATTAAAGATTAAGAACCTAAACTAAAGAAGAGACCACTCCATTAGTCTATATTAGATATACTTCCAGGGTCTATTAAATAGGGTAATAATAATTTTATCGTGGATACCACACAAAATTGTAGGGATGCACTCATTCCCAAATCTAGATTGGAACTATTTTGGTATTTTTTACAATAAGAGAAATGAGAAGATTCCAAGGTTAAACACTTGGATGTTGGATTTAGCAAGGTTGATTGTCCGAAATGTGTTTTTTGATGTATAATTTATTAGACTATGAGCCAAACACTATCACTTAGCTACCAAAATAGTAAGATTTCCAAACGACATAGTATTTGTAGAAGTAACTAGAACAACCATCATTAAGTGTTTTGACTTAAAAAGCAAGCTCTGACCAAGATAAACCTCCAGAAAAGTGAGGAGGATTATTATAGGCTGATAAGGACTCGTAGAACTGATGATCTACCCTTTTATATGAAAAGAGGCATTGGTAACAAAACAATCCCCATCTTTACTACCATTATTGAAACATTTACTATAATAAATTTTCAATATTACTTTGTGAATACATATTTTTCTCTTTGCCAAGTGTTGGGAATGGATGCTCAAAATAAAATTCCAATAGGCCTAATGATGATGATCATGCTAATTCAAAACCATGAAACTAATATTGAATGTGAATTTGCTTCATACCTTGAGAAGGCGTTAGATGATGAATTCTCCCAAGTTATAGAGGATAGAGCACCTATTACATTCATACACTATTCTCTACTGTGTCATATTATATTGTACTAGAATAGGGACCATTGGACTTAAAGAATGGACTTGGCTAGAGTAGATGAGCAAGGGAATCCCACACCTGTCCAGAAATGGTGTTATATTTGGGACAGTCGGTGCAAGAATTCAAGCTTTTTTGTATTCTACGAAGAGTTTGTACACAAAATCCTTGGAGTTCTTGGGTATGAAATACCAATATTTTCAACCAAAATGTTTCAACTATGAGACCTTTGACTTTAAGACTAGAGCAGGGTCATACAAACAATTTTGGAGATTGGTTCTTCCTCTCAGAGGTTACAATAATAAGATTTTATGGATTACCTATTACTCCAAATATACTTCTAAAATTTGTGCCCCTCAAATTAGCAATTCTTGATTTTATGTGGAAAATAATGTTGATGGAGAAAGAAGTAATGCACAAGCAAAAGAAAGGAAATTTCTTGCAAAACCAAACCAAGTGTGAAGATTGGACTATATGTAATGCCCCGCCAAGTAACCTTAAAGGGAGTTGCAATTAACATCTTAAGCGAACCAAATTTTTTTTTATAAAGTGCATTTAACATACACATTCACTTATTAATTAACAACAACCTCTAAGGTTACAAGGTTAGGATTATTTAATCCCACACATACATATTACATATAACCATAGCATTATGAACTTTATGATATAAACATCATACATCATAAGAATACCACATAACATAATAAGATAATCAACCAAGATACAATCTCATAAACATTATCTTAATCCAATAGATACATCACTCATTCCCAGAATGAGACACAAGTACAAATGATTACGATTACAAAATTCCACCTCATAAACATAAGAGGGATAAAATAACTTAAACAAGTTAAAATATTACAATGCAAGATAAACAATGAGAACCACGAGCTGTCCATCTGGATGCCTCGCCACCAAGTACTGAAGATCGATGGGGACCCAATGGTTTTGGTGCATGTTCCACCCAACCAATGTGGTACCCGAAGGCCCACCCCCCATGCTAGGAGATAGTAACAAAGTAACATGGACAAGATTCTACTACCTCTAACCAAAGGCAGACTCAACCTGACTCATACTGATATAACCAACCAAATGAATTAACAAGTACAACTCATTCACTATACAAGTACGAATCAAATACAACTCATTCACCATACAAGTACGAATCAAATACAATGCACGTACAAATCTAGTACAATACAAATACAAATCAAATACCATACATGTACACATCAAGTACAATACAAGTATAACTCCAACATCACTGACATAGGTCACATTGCTTCCAGACATAAAGTAGATCAAGTATGTTCAAATAACCATACACATAAAATAATTAACAACAGTTGCCATAGATAGAGTGTCATCGCAAGGTTTGTCATGAGATCTCCTCTGGGCATTCTTCATAGGCTCCGCACAAGTAATCCTGGTGGCCTCAACCGAATCCCGACACTCATACTCACTCATGTGGAATCAACTACCTCTCGCAAGAACTAGATAGTTGATCTTGCCATTCCAGGCCTTCTCACTCATCCCAAGTCTAAACAAGCCCTTGTGTCTATGAGTGAGGATTAAATTATCTTGATTAATGTGAGAAGTTAGTCCTAATCTTCTAAGTACATTATTTTAATTATCACTTGTTTAAATCACTCCTGAAGGTTATCCAGTTTACCTCTTTGGGCTCTGGCGCCTAACAGAAGCCACTCTTCTATTCGACAACGCACACCCAAACAATCCACCAAGGAAACCACAAGTGCATACCAACTAGGCATCATAATCCACTCCAACATAAGGAGGATACAAATAATATAACTTACTCCATACATCTTGGAGGCAACAACACATAGTCCACTCCTTTTCCAGGAGGTACAAAATATCCCACTCCAAACATCTTGGAGGAGATAACACATAGTCCACTCCTTTCACAGGAGACAACAAGATGAAACCACATAACAAGGTCACCCCATACAAGGAGACACGGATCCCATAATCCGCTCCTAAACCAAGGAGGTGCAAACATCCTCGTTCGTGAAAATCAGGTAAAACTGAAAAGATGCCATGCACTACCCAAGGGAAAACAATTGGATGACATAAAGATTCAACAACCCTTATCCTCTAAGTTCTTCTGGAAGACTTATAATTTAGGACTGACACTAAATCCCAAAACCAACAATGCAACTTGACGACATAGCAACAAAAGCATTCAAGTCATCAATCAAATCTAATATTTGGATATCCTAAATCCATATTCATTCAATAGGCAGTGTTGACAAAGTCAAAAACATGATAAGTAGATCATCTAAAATAATCTTAACCCCTATTTCCCTTTTCATTATTGGAAATCTAAAACAATTAAACTTACTTCTCTTTACTGAATACAAAGAATTAAATCCTTTAAAATAAACATGAGGAAGATACTACTTTTGGATATACTAAATCCATATCTCTTTCATAATCCAATCACAATGATTCAATTAATCTAAATAGAAATTAATAAATAATATAATTGATTGCTTCATCAATAAAATAACTTCTTAATTTATTTTTAAATTGACACAAATCTATGCAAGTAAACTCTTTCCATTTCCTAACCAAATCTTATATCTCATTCAATTTTCTATTTAACACATTCAATTAGTTTAATATAATAACATATTGTTTCTCTATCTATTTTCCATACACACTAATCAATCCATTTTTAAATCTCTATTCAATAATACATTACATGCATCTCATTAAAATAAAATACGATAATAAATTTTACACTGAATATATATATATATATATATGCTCTATATTATATAGACACCATTAATATTCCATTCACAATGACTAGATTTCTCTATGGAACTAAATAGAACATAATAACTATTTGCCTTTTTCAATGTAGTTAGTTCCTAAATTTACTTCTAATGCAACCGAACACTATTGCAAACAATCTTTTCCAATTTTCTATCCGGAGTCTATGTCTCATCAACCATCCATTTAAAAACATGAAATTTCATCAATGTATAAAAATATCTTTTGGCTTGTCTATTTGGCCACGCATTCATATTGTTTCTAATTAAATCTCATTAAATAAAACAAACATTTAAATATAAATATTTCTATAATTCTTCAATATATTTAAATATATTTCTCTATACATTTTCTACACATACTAATTATTTGTTTTAGAACACTAATAATACCCAATTTGCAAACAAAAGAATAAAATAATATAAAATATTATTCATTCTCTCAAATGGATAAATACCTTCAATATACATATACTAAATATAAATTAATATATTTAAATATATTTAATCCTTAACATATCTTCTATCCTTTACAAAATATCAAATTGATTAGTTCAAAATAAAAATATCCTTCATCATCAATATTCCAAAATATAAATATATTTTTCCAATTAAATCAAATTAATAATTGGACCTTTTACATATGGATTTAAATTTCACAATTCAATTTTAAATTATGCATTCTTTAAATCAAATATTTAACTCCTTCAATTAAACTTTAACATGCCCTTTTAAAATAAACAATAATTTCCCCATATGCTTATAATTTTAATTCCACTAATCTAATACACAAATTTTATTTAAAATAATATAAATAAATATAATACTTTAGTATTATAAATTATAATATAAAATATTATTAGATAATATTTTAATATTATAATAACAATACCTAAAATATTAATATTCATAAATATCAATTTATTATTATTTTATTTTCAGAACAGCCATGGAAAAATATCTTAACAGCAGTCTCATGTTTCAAGCATAGTTCAAAAACTACAATCTGGGTATTTGAGATTTTTGGACAGGGGTTAGAAAATTTCAAAATGAAAAAACCCTTTAAATTTTCTGAAAACTCAGTTTGTAAAAGTGAAGTTATAGGCGACACAATCAGACCATTTTACCATGAAAATATAACTATACTGCAGATTTTAAAATCCATTTTTTTAATAATAACAGAGGGTTTCATTTTCTAAAAACATTCTAAATGCCTTGTTCAATCTCTATGTTTAATTTCAATAACAATAAAATCAATTTCTCCAAATAATTTAAATTCAACTAAGGTTTTCACAATTTTCACTCAAGAATTTTCACAAGCAAAGGCTGTAAATTTATTTAATTCTTTTCTTCTAATATCAAGCTTGTTTTCTAAAACAGATTTAACAAACCAATCTTTAATCATTACTATTTTAAAGAAAACAATCAAGAACAATAAAACACAAAGAGGAAAACCCGGTACAAGAAGAGATGAATTTCTGATGCAAGCCTCCTCCAAAGATTTCCTGAATTTTCTTCAATCCTCCAATGAATCCAATCTAAAATCCAACAAATGCAAACAATCTTTCCTTCAATCAATTCTACAATCAAAACTTTCTTCAAACCCTTGTGCAATTTTTTTCAAAATTTCTTTCCTGCTGTAAAAATGTATTTTTCTAAAAACTTTCTTACCCTAAAATTAAAACATATATTCTTATAAATCAAAAATACCTAATTCAACCCTAATTCACATTACATGCAAATTAGATATTTCAATTTCAATTTCAATTTCAATATTTACAACCCTAATTCACATTACATGCAAATTAGATATTTCAATTTCAATTTCAATTTTCAATTTCAATTTCACCTTCAATTTCAAATTTCAATTTCACTTTTGGAAAACCCACTTTCAATTTAAAATGCAATTTGAAATAATAAATTAATTTCCAAAGTTGCAACCAATTTCTCAAATAAACATTTAATTACAATTTCCAATTTAATTCCCACACGTCTAAATTAAATTCCAAAATTAATTTCAATTCTTTTATTTCCTTTCATTCTCTTGCATCACGTTTAATTAATTAATTTAATTATTTAATAACTAAATTCAACCCCCTTGGATTAAATTTAATTAATTAAATAAACTAAATATAATTAATTAATTTAAATATAAACTTTTATCCACATTGCATTATTTAAATTAAATAACCATCAACATGATTTAAATGCAATTATTCTAAATATCTATTTCCAAATCAAGAATGCTTCAGAAATAAATAACATTAAAATAAGACAGACAATAACTCGACACACACAACTGACAATACACTAAGGCTAGGGTATAGACTTGACACATGTTACCTAGCTACTATCTCCCGTTCAACTTAACCGTTGGATCGACACGCTCAAACCTGTGAAGCCAGGTGGAGTCGATGTCATGTACCTGCAATCCTGCAACTAAGTAAACAACATCATACAATATATCCAGCATATAATACACACCATGAAGAAGAAATTACGGATTCGCAGGGCGCTCGCAAGCGAGTGATGCGAACTCGTCCTCTTCACCAATACACTCATCGAAACTGACACTTTCATCATAATCCAGTAATCTCATAATAACATCTCATGCTAACTCTACAACATCATTAATCCATAATGCATGTGAAACAAAATCAAATAACTACATCCCACAATAATAGTTGTCACTCAATAGTAACGATCAAAACATCATAACAAAATATATCTAGTATCAAAGTAATTGCAACCAAACATAGCATAAAGCAACTTGAACAAGAAACAAAACATAGGGGTATTACACTATAGGCTCAGACACACTAGAGGAGTTACAATATTACTTGAAGACACGATATGCATTGAATTCTGGAAAAGGAAGAGCCTTTGACCCTAAAAATCATATGAACAACATAAGGAACAATATTCTTACCAAAATGACAGTGGCACACCAAGTGGATTATGAAGAAGATGTCATAAGGAACTGCATTACTTATAATGATGTATTTAGTAGAAGGAAAAAATGGGAATATATGAAGAAGCCTAAAGAAAGGAAGAAGCAGAGGTCCAAGGATTTCCTAGGATACTTTGTTGACGAAAAGGACCCCATCAAGAGGATAGATTTGATAATGGGTAAATTTGAAGATTGTACAATAAGAAGGAAGCATATCTCCAAGAACATGATAGTGGTGCAACTACAGAGCATACCCTAGGTGAAACCTCTGAACCTCCCATGGAGCAGTTACCTCCCAAAAGATAGAAGAGAGAAAGCATTGAACAATTAGTACCTTATGAGGAGATTGAAGAGGTGGGTGATACTAAGGAAGTGGTTATAGTACTGCAGTCAATGAAAGGTGATATTGAGGTTGATCAGATCATCCATGAGACTAGTGCCCATAAACATGAGGAAAGGATGGGTGATGTAGAAAAAACAAGTACAGAGGTACATGAAGATGAAAGGGAAATTGCAGTGAGGAGATTCATAGAAGATGATGAATTCATTAAGACTCCCAAATTTAGGGATTTTTGGATGAAGATGAAGATAGAATAATTTTAAGAGAGGAATTAATGGTTAACAACATTGACATTAGCCCCTAGAAGACTAGAGAAATGGTCTTGAAGAGAAATATGCTCATTTTCCCTAGCTTGGAATTAAAGAAAAAAAAAATCTTGATCAAGTGTGAGCTCAAGAAGATCTAATGCTAGTTGTATAATTTGACTCTGATGAAGGAGTGAGTGGAACTGGTTATAACCCAAATATTGAAACCATGGCCATATTGATCAAATAGAAAAATACATAGAAGCCAAAATTGTTGGATGTAATTCAACGAATGAAAGGGGCAACGATGGTAAGGACAATATAAGATACCACCCCTTTGGAGGCAGCCACAATGACCATGCATTCGGCCATGTTCACTCAAGCAACTGTTAAGGGATTAAAAGATAGACTGAAGGAGTATGAAAAGGAAAAAAAGGTTCCTAAACAATGAATTTAATAAACTATTCATGAAGAATGTCAAATTGAAAGAACAATTAAGAGGAGAAGGACCCTCACAAAGCAAGGAGATGGTGTTATACATGCCTCCTATTGCTCCAATGGATATTGTGAAGAATATTTATGTAGAATAGGTAAGAAATCCAGAGAAGGGAGTGGATGATGTAAAGAAGGCCAAAAATCAAACCCAAGATGAAGTGAAAAGGAGAATTTGTGAAGTTATGGAAAATATTATTGAGCATAGGATAAAATCAGTTATGGATAAAGAGGATAATGTGCATGATAGTTATAAAATACTTCATCAGGAAATGGATGAAATAATGACACATATGCTTGTATTAGATCCTTTGTTCAAAAGGTGCCAGCCTATTCACCACACTTTGGTTAAGTTATGCAAAGTTCTCTAAAGAAGTCCTGATGCTCCCGCAAAATTAAAGCCAATTGAACAAAATGTGAAGATGATTATTGATGAATTTCAGTATATACAAGGGGAAGATTAAAATATTGTAACACAAATGGATTTATTTCATACCTTGAAATAGTGGTATATACCTAAAATAGAGAAAGATGGTGATCAGTTGAAGGACTTGGATAAATGGAAGAAATAATTTAGTCAAGTTATTCATAAGATCATAACTCATATACAAGAGGATGATGATATCAGTCTTCACAAGCTAAATCAGATTATGAATGGGTTGATTGTTCTTGATGCAGGATACCTAAAGTTTGTAAATGATACAAAGGAATTACTAGATAGTCGATGGAAAACTCATCTTGAAAACATGTCAAAGATCCAAGAATATAAGTGGCCATCATATTTTGTGGTGTATTAATGGGAGGAAAATTATTTGGTTTCAGAATAATAGGACACTGAGGTGAGAGAATTTGGATGCTCATCATGGAGAGGAAGAATTTTCCAGATCAATGATCACAGGTCTTCTACATTGAATAATAGAACCATACATCAAAATATCTTAAGTCTTGTTATTTCCTTAATTATGATAATTAAATAGTTGTTAGTAAAATAAGTAGTTATGAAAGGTCGTTACTTTTTGTAAAAGGCATGTAGCTTGTTGCTTCCTATAAAAATAAGAAACCAAGACCTAGTTTTAAATCATCGTCATCATATATCATTTCCATTGCCACCAGTAGAGGTAGATAGGTTTCATATTCCACTCATCCACCTTCACATTTTGAAGACTTATGTTATTAATGTATATCAATTTAAGCAATATAATGGAGAACATATTATTATCAGAGATTCTCCATGACTGTGTTATCATTCTATATTTTTCTTATGTTTTCCATAATTATTTCTTCTTATATTTGAATGAATATCAATTATTGAGCCTCAATACTATGCTTATGTGAATGAATATGTTGATACAATAAACCATTTATTGTGGATGTTTTTAGTTACATGTTCAAGATTATGCTCAACATAAAAATGGACACTATTTAAAAATAATAAAGTTAACAAAGTTGCTTATTTAAATAATTGTGAGTTATGTGCATTAATATTTTATTAACTTTGTGTCTTCACAAACATATGTTGATACAAAATGAATGGAAGAAGCATCCAAGTAATCCTATTTTTTTCTACCAACAATTCATCCCAAAGATTGAATGATTTAAGGATATTGTAATAGGTAATTTGTATCAACACAAATAATCTTAGTGAAGCATTTAAAATTTTAAGCCATAAGAATCATCTTTTTTTAAACATGGATTGCAAATAATTCTGAAAATATAGAAGTCTTGTTCATTAAAATTATTGTCTTCTACAATGTCATCCATTTTATCATTGTCAATGTTCATATGTTCTTTCAAGTATTTAATATTATCATCATCCTCATCTTGACCTGCATCATATTCATCATCATTGAAATTTGGTTGCAGACCATCTATATTGTTACTAGATGTATTTGGATCATCATTTTATATACCATCCATATTGTTCTCTTCCATAACATCATCTAACTCTAGATTGTTGTCTTCTTGTGCCTGAATATAACCATCTTCGACATCATCATGGATGTCAATTTCTTCAATGTTCTTTAATATATCTCTCTCATTTTGTTGGACATCATTGTTTTTCTCAGTATCCACTAATACATCATCAAATACATGCCTTAATCTTGGATCATAATGTATGACAAATATCCATTTCGGGTCCAAAATATCTTCATAGAAAAATACCTACACATGAACGACATACATATATTAGACATATGTTATAACAATTTTATTGATTAATAAACACATGTATATAATCGCAATAAACTATGAATTAATAGATTAATGATCACTATTGCTTCTTGTTTGAGTTAAATAAATACCTTATCATAATTAATTGGTAGAACATAAGGTTCCTTATCCTCTGGTAGGAACTATGAGGAATCTATAGAAAACAATCCACTATGGGTATCATGTCTTTGTGTCCTCTCAAATGCTTCATACCATCTACACTTAAAAATACAATATTTAAAAGAGATGTAATCCAACTCAATAATTTCTTGCATTTTCCCAACATATTGTAGATTCCCTTCAATTATATTCTTATCTTTTGAGCTTGATCGACTAGATTTCTTGAAGTCAACCATGATGCCACAATCGAAGGATCGTCTCTTTACATCTACAGTTTCTACACGATAATGTCAACCATATGTCCACATTATTGGATATTTCCTAACCTGTGAAAGACCATTTATTTTAGTGAAAAAAAATATAATGACAAATATTAAAATAGTTAATAGTGTCAAAACTGTAAGGAAACAACATTTTGTAAAATTATAATTGTAGCTTTCTTTCACATCCTCTAGACATGTTGATTTCATATTTTTTTATGTTTGAATCTATACCTACATCTTCTATTTGATTTTGAATTTGTTCAGTAACCCATTCTATTGTACAATATTTTCCCCATTCCCCAAGCAAGTCAATGAGAAGTGGAGTATTCCTCAGGCTTGATCTCTTAAACTGTCTCCTTGCTTCTAAAATTTATTCTCTCCTTTTATCTTATAGATCAATCCATTTGTTCATAAATTCCATGTGGTACAAAATGAACTTGTTGAGTATTGAAATTTCATCTACACCTATTACATGTCAACATGTTTATTTCAAACTCCAAATGTCATGTTGTTAAATTGACAAATAAATTAAGAGTAAATTAATGATTTCAAGAAAAAAAAACCACACTAATCATGAATTTACTTACTAATTTCTACTTGAACACCATTAGATTGTGGTTTTCCTCCATCAATAATATCTAATGCTTTTTCTTCATCCTAGAAGCATGTCCTATCTTCAAAATCCTTACCAAGGAATTCACACAGGAATAAAAATGCTTCATTCAATACATACCCTTCATCCATGCAACCCTCTAGATGTTCCTTTTGTTGTACATATCTTCTTAGCATTTTCATATAGCTCTCAAAGAAAAACATCCAGCTCATTTATATGACACCTGCCAATTCAATGTCATCGACTAGGTGTATAAGTAAATGAACTTATAGGTCCATGAAACTTGTAGGGAGCTCCTTCTCAAATACACATATAATTTTTGCAATTTCCTTCTTCCATTTTGGCACTTCACATTCATGGATCTCCTTGGAGGTCACCTACCTAATATAAGAATAGTAAATTAGTATGAACCTTTTGTCAAAAATTAAAATGCAATATAATATCTCTATTTCTCACACATGAACATTTCATATAACCACATACCTTGTAAATTCTGACAATCAACTTATGGCATTCCTTAATTCAATTGTAAGACAGGAATCCCCCCTAATTGCTAAAGGAATGATATGCTATAAAACACATTTATGAAAAGGTCGTTAGTATTTTTTTCTCACACAACAAAATATCAAAATATTTTTAGTACTTAATCAATGTTACCAGTAAATGTTAAATGATGATATATAATACCATAGTAAAATTATGAAAATGAAGTGTTTTAAATCTTGTGATATGTCCATCAACTGTAAAAGCTTTAGCCAATGATGGCCCATAGCCAGTAGGTTTCCTTATTGAATGGATGACATTTTTTAGTTGGTCTAGCTCTTTTTTTTCAAAATCCATGCAACTTTTGCATATGTTTCATTTTCCCTGTTTGGCCACAAATGTTTTCTATCAATTTTTGTATGCGAAAGAACAATATCTCTCCTCGAAGACAAGGTGTCCATCTCTTTGCCTGATATATGTTGAAATATAGAATATGGGACATTTTTGAAGATGTGCATAGGATCTAATAGGTGATATATTAACAGATCCTTCCTATAAGGGAGCTCATAAAATATTGATTTCCTTTTCATTCCTTTTGGAATATTAACTACAACTTGTTTTGGTTATTCAATTGAATCACCCTGATCAAAAAATTCTCCCAAGCTTTCAATTTAGCATCTTCATACTTCTTAAGCCAGTCATATGGACCCATAATCATGGGAGGGCCTCTATTTTCATTTTCTCCATCAAATTGATTCTTCAGGTGATTTCTAAACTTATGATCTAGTGGTAGAAAAACCCTATTGTTTGTGTAAATAAATTTATGTAGATATTTAGAATACCACCCTTGAAATTGTTATGCACATCTTGGACATACAAATATCCCCTTTGTTTGAATCCCTACAATTCAATAAATAATGTTAATGATGTCAAAAAAATAGTATAAAACTAAGTATGAAAGTTGGGATGAAAATAAATTGAGTGTAAATACATAAATATTTTATCTTACCATAACAAATAGCAAGACTTAGTAAATCATGAATAGTCCAATATAGCACACCATACAACATGAAAGACCTATTTGATGGAGGATGTGATATGTCATACATTCTTATGCCTTTCTATAGTAGGTGCATCTCATCAATAAAAGGTGCAAGATAAACATCCATATTTTTAACTTCATGATTTCCTCGAACAATGAGAGTCAGCATAAGGTGCTCCTTTCTAACACTCCATGGGGGAATATTGTATACTATCAATCTGACTAGCCAAACACTATAATTTGAGATCAAGAAAGAGAATGGGCACACTCCATTAATTGCAAGAACAAACCTGATACTACGGGGTTCATCTTTGAATTTTCTTGACCATTTTTCCTTTATGTGTTTCATTGCTTTCGAGTCGACCGAAATTCACATGAATCCATATTTACTCATGTTCTTTGCATGCCAATCCATCAATTGTGCAAGTGACTTGCAATGAAGCATTCACTGAAGTCTAGGTATAATTAGCATGTTATGTAAAACCTTCTTTGGAACTATAGGACCTTGTACTTCTATGTGATATCTCTTCTCTTTGCATACATGGCATTCTACCTTGTTTTGATATTCATATTTGTATAAAATGCAATCATTTTTAAATGAATGAATTTGCTTATATTCAATCCCCAACTCAACCAACAATAGGCATGCCTCTCTACAATTTGATGCTAGCACATTCTCTTCAAGGAATATTTTAGTTTTTAGTGCCTTGTAAGATTGCTAGAGATTAAATCAATTGAATGTTTGACTTATGATGAACATGTTTGATATGTCAATCTATACTAGGACTATTTATATACAATATATGGTTTTAAAATCCCCTTAAAGAAATATAAACGAATTTGATGAATGTTTGTGAATTATGTACACCAATTGACAATGCAAAGTAATAAATAGATTTCAACTCACTTCAGTAGGGTAGTGAATCATTTGTTTGACCAGCCAAATAATGGCTTTACTTCTAATTATATTAATGTTCGTGCCATTTTGAGGTTCTACTTGCACCTGATTTTGAACACGGGTGTCTTCGCTGCTTGCTTGATGGATTCTTTCAACTTGTTATCATCAAGATTATGTTGGTGGTAAATAACCCTGATATCATCATTACTGTCAACCATATGATCATTATTGTCATCATTGTTTCCATCCCCAAAGAAACCTGTAATAATTTCATTCAATCCTTCTTCATGCACATAATTTTCACTATCATGATCATCATCATTAAGGCTAGGTGGCATGTCATCAGTGTATGTGGATCTCATCAACTCTTCAAATTTATTAGAGCTAGTAGTATTCTCTTCAATGTTGCTCTTTTCACCCTAGTACTATTTAAAGGATGGTTTGGATCATCCTATCCAAATCTTAATAACCCAATTGGATCTTGTGTATTAGTGTGTGTTTCATCAACATCTTCTACCTATCAACAAATGCAAGTATTATTTAATTTTTGGCAACAATTGGATAAATCATAAATGTATCAATTTCAAAGAAATATAATCAAATATGGCTTAAAAAGTAAAAATATAAATTGTATGAACATATATACATCAATTGAATAATGGAAAATTATTTTAAAAACTACCTTTCTTATACAATAATTTAAATAAAACATAATTTTGACAACATAGTTTATAAAACACCAGTCCACACTCATTTATTATTCTTTGGCTTTTTTCCCTTAAGAACAGCCTTAGGGAGACCTTGTTCATCTCTTTTCTTTTGCGCAGGAGTGTTTTTTGAGAAGGGGTAATCAATCAATAACTCATCCCCAATGGTAAGGTCCATAATAGCCTCAACCATTATTAATATATCAACCTCTCTTTCCATATCTCCATCTTTATCGTTTATAACCTCAACAAATTAGCAATTCGGTCTTACAATAGGGTCCCTTACCTTACTACTATTTATAAATCTTGCAATGTTTTTGTGTGCGTATGCATGCCCATCTATATACATAAGATGAAATCTATTCATTTCTTTTCCACTTTCCAATTGGAGATGATTTGTATAGATACTTGAATTTAGACCATATGCTGACATGCTAGGCTTATATTTTTCTAGCCTTCTCCATTCACCACTTTAATATTATGGACCATAATATGGCATTAATCTCCTAATGGTTTGTTCTGAATTGTTTTTATGTTTAGATCCCACATGTACATTTTGGACAATAAAGAGGCCTAGATTCACTCCGTGTATATTGGAGGTTCGTATCATGTAGCTATATCCCCAAAATTGAAACACCTCGTACACTCTAGGTATTTTTGATCACTAGGCCAAGCGTAATATAATAGACGATCAAATGTCTTTTTGTAAATTGATCTCAAACTTAGGAGAAATTCATCATCTCCATCACATTCATTCTCATAGGGTATGTATTCCACCTTCCCCTTGTCTTTAAGAAAATTATGCATCTTTAAACCGGTTCTTGTTTTGTTACTTATTTCCATCAACTCCTCATCTTTCAAGTTGGTATATTGGCACATAATTTTGTTAGATGTATCATCTGATAAATGATCATTTCCCTCTAGGCTGGAAGTCGGTGATCCAGGAAACTTTAAACCAAGAAATTTACCCTGCAAGTATCCATTAGGGAAAAAATAGTTATTTAAATACTATTAAACAATGTTTAAATACAATATACATGTTATTTATATCAAATTGGAAAATTCTTTACCACAATTCCTATTGGATTTTAATCTATTGTAGGAGGCATACTATCGACTGGAAGCTCATCATATATGTAATGTCTTTGTACAATCGCTTGTTTGAATTATTTCTTTCCATGACATACTAAACATCCACAAACAACAATTTTCTCAAAGTATTCATCCCATGTACTATAGTCCTGACCAACATCTTGTTCAATGCAATCATTTGTTGTGTCTATAGGATCCATTGTCATATCCTCTTCCACCCACTATCCTCTACATGATTTAACATTTTTAGGTCCACGTCCATGTACATATCTTGTTATCTTTTTATTTGAATGCTCAAGCTCTGCATTTGCTCCAATCTCCATCTAAAATAATCAACAACATGCATTAATTTATGTCAATATTGGATAATACATTATTAATTTCAATAATATCGTGAAAAATATGGGCATATCAAAAAATGCCATTAGATTATTTTTTCCTAAGTTAAGTCAAAATTTGAGTACCTGATGTCTCACTTCATTCGTTGTGTCCTCATTTGATATCGCATGATTTGTTGCCATGGCCTCATCTCACCCCTATAACACACAACATAGTAAATAATGTTTAGTACACCAATTATATTATTTCAACGAATGTGCTATCCAACAAAAACCTCACTTTATTCATATATTTAACATATTGATATCATGTTTTGGCCATCCTAATTTTCAAAATTTTCCCTTGATCATAGAATCATATTTAATCACCATTCTTGTGCATTTTCAACCAATAAGTTTGACCTCAGAGGCCTCATGGACAAAAAAATGATTTTATCTCCTCTATGTTGTAGCATTTATGAATTCATAAATACCTTCCTCCTTTGGTTGAGGTTGCTTTCTCTTCTTACCTCTATTGTATCTGCAGATTTCATTGTCATATCTATTTCCACCCACTTTCCTCTCTGCAATTTAGTAGTTCTACGTCATCTACGTCCTCTCTCCATGGCCTTCTCTGGATTCTATAATACACAACAATGACAATAGTTACATAATATTTGTGCACCAAGAGAATATTGTTGAAAATATCTTGTTAATATGCTCACTTTTCATTAAGATGTGCTATGGAAAACAAAATAGGACATTGCAACATTTTTGTCTTCACAAAAATTTTACACGCAAAATCTTGACAACTAGAGCTCAAAAATTATGATTATAAGATGACTAAAAATTCAAATCAAAAAGACATTTATTTACAAGCTAACTACAAATAAAAATTATTACTAATAATTTTAGTTGAAAATCCCTTCCATGGTCCCTTGTTATCCTAGATGAAAGAAAACCTATTACTAATAATTTTAGTTGCTTCTCTACCTTACATTTCTTCCACAAATTCATTAAAACCATAGATATTTTCTATTTGAAAACTAGAGATTGGATTCCTTATTCTTGATTGAAACCTACTTTACATTGGAAAGTGTTAGAATATTTATATTAGATAAGATCCAAAAATTTAATTCTTGATTTTTTATTTTTCATGATTGGTGTGTATCCTCCATAGAGGCCATAGAGGCCATAGTGAAAGTAGTTGGCTTGGTTATGTAGAAATCCCCTCATCAAATAAAGTCCAACAAATATTTACAAATGGCTCAACCCATATAAGACTTAACAATTTACTACAAATTTAATGAAAGATTGATACATAGCATGACCTATTTTATGTTGTATGGAAATCATATTTGTAGCCTAATATGTTATGTTTTCATAATTAGTATTGCATGGAAGCCTATCCGCTAACTAAAACTTTTGACATCTTGATTGATTTAGCTAGCATGTATATCTTCATTAACCAAGAGAAGGTATGCGATCTGAATTTATTTGTTTGATAGGTAAAAGAGGTTTGTTTTCAAGTTATTAAAACACAATACAATTTTTTTTAAGCTCCATCAAATTATGTTTTTATTATGTAAAGTTTCTAGGATGTATCCATTTTTTTCCAAGCTAGTTGGTGGTATGTTGTTGTCACACTAGATTCCAATGTTATAAAACCCTTACTACTTAAACATTTACCTCAATTTCAAATTTGTATATGGGGATAATTTTGGTTTGGCACAATTGACACTAAATTAGGCACACTTTGTGTTGCCTTTGGAACCCCAAAGAGATTACATTTAGGGCTGAAAGTCGATGCTAAAGTCGACATTAACTATATCAACTATAGTGCTGAATAATGAATAAAAAATAGAAAATTAAAAATTCTCGCATTCATTGAAACATACCACACCACAAAAAAACACAAAACAAAACTTTCATAACTTGACAAAATTAAAAATTCTCTCTTGCGGTAGAGTTTTCTTTTGTTCGCTCAGTTTAACTTTCATACTGGGTCTTTTATGGACTCTCATGGAATTTTAGACGATCCATTAGATATCTAGTTTTAAATACATTGGATACAAAACTCTATCAAACGACACACATATCTTCCACTTCACTAAGGTACTATGGTTTAGGGCTTCAAAATGGGCCATATCTAGTAAACCTGCAGTTCACTGAAATAGATATTCCAAATGTAATTGGTCTAGACATAGAAAGCTGAAATATTATTGGAAAATGCATTTTTTATGTTTCTATTCAGGTATGTGTAACCTACTTTCTAATGGTTTTATTTTTATTTCCTTTTATACATTATTTACTTTTCTAATGGATTACAAATTATTTTATGCATTTTTTCCTTTTACAATCCTTTTCTTTTTGAAAATGGTAAATGTTTTATGATGTCAAATACATTAGTGTGACAATCATAATGCATGCAATCTCAATCAAAAATTTAATTTTCTTCCTGGATAAATACTAGCTCTGCATAATACCTTGATTATGCATAAATCAAGTTTTTTTTTTTTGGTGGCTTGCTTTCGTACCACAAAACAAAACTTTTATAACAAAAAAATAGATGAAAACTTTCATACCTAGCAGTGTGTACTTCATTTTCCTCCACAAACTGGACGAAAATAATTTTCCCTAGGTCGCCTCAAAATTTCAAGCAATAGAGGGAAGGGACAAAGGGATCAGACTTTTTCCACAAGAAGGTAATTCATTGCCAATTTAAAGATTTGTAAATGTTTCCATTGTTTCTTTGATTTTTAGTTTTTAGTTTTTTATTTCTAAATTTAAAAGAAGAAATTTATTATATATATAGGGACATGAGACTAACAAAGATAAAGAGGCATTGGGTTCCTTATTGGGGGTAGAAGTAGTGAACAAATTGGATGGTGTGGAATTGACAATTTTTTCCATATACATAGAAAAATAATCTAGTAAAGCCCCTAAAACATTGCAACCAAATCAATTGTGTCAAAGGGAATCAATTGATTCCCCAACCAATCCTAGATTGAGCAAAAGATCTAGGAGGAAATTAATAACAATAAGCTCTAAGAATGTGGAACAGGGATCAGAGACTTTCAATGTCCCAACCACTCCTAGGACACAATCTTCTTCCACCACACCATGTTTTGCATCTTGCATTGGTAGCTACAATACCAAGATATAATATGATGTGGTTTCAGGGGAAGTTCGAATGAAAGATTCTAGAAAGATATTTGTGAATAGGTTCAAGGAATCATTCCTTCAATGGTTCAAAGACCATCTACATTTTCCATTCTCAAAGATACCCATGCACCTGCAAAAATAAATTATCCATGACATGGAGACTGAATTTGGCACAGGTTGGCCTGTAAAGAAGATAAAGCTACGAATGTCTCAAAACTACAAGATATGTCGGTGCAACCAAACAAAGAAGATAAAAAACTCCCTCTCGAGCTAGGGCTAAAAAAAAGCCAATTGATGTAAGTCTGAAAGTATGGAAAGAGCTTGTAAAATCATATGAGAAGTCCGATGCAGGGGAAGTTTGGTGAGGAGAGTACGCAGGTATTTGAATTTTCTCATAAGATTATATCAAATTTATTAAATGATTTTTAAATTTTATTTGTGCATAGTTAAATTTAATTAGTATATGTTCCAAGATAAGGCCTCCAAGGCTAGGCTTGACAAACTTCATGTCATGCATCACAATGGCCAGAAAGGTTTATAGACTTTGATTTGTACATTTGTAAGTATATTTAATATGTTTTAAAATGATATTTTATTTATTTCCTAGGAAAAAGTAAATGATTGCATATTAATTAGTTTAACTAGTCCATGTGCCATGTTTTGAGAGGAGGAGAAATATGGCTGACATCTAATGTAGTTTGAAAAGGAAATGTTACAAAGCAAAAAGTAAACTGATTTTGTAATTTGGATGGAGAACGAGGTATTAATAGTTGATTTTCAATAACTTAGTTGGATAATGTTGTGTTAATATGTCAATTTTCATTTCTTGTGTTGGGTTGTTTATTGATGTGTAGGATGAGTTCTAAAGTGCTTCTCTGTTAGCCCTAGGTCCCACTCAATTGTCCCATTATTTCATGTCGAGGAAAAAATAGTTTTTGCCTTAAAGGGCAGTGGGTGACATTCATGCCTTATTTTCATCCTATCTTTTAATTAATGACCATGGTATTTTAATATCTCTTAAGTTTCCTCATTTAAATTATGAGTTGTATCATTTGATTAACTTAGTCCCATGTTCATTTTATTTATCTATTTTTCTCTCAAACATGGTATCTCAAGGAGTGCTTCCTTGAATTCAAGTTTTCATTCTACTAAGTGATCCACATGCATCTTTGCCATTCTTCCTCACAATTCTGCCATTATTTTAACATGTAATAATGTTTTGATGTGTCTTGGTAGGAATCCTATAGATCTAACACATCCTTTTAGAGCTCCTTTTGAACCAAGTTCAAGTCATCATGGATTTCTAATGCATATTCCATGAAATCACCTATGTCATACCTTGCAACCTTGTAGTATTCCACCTGATGTTTCAAGTGCTCAATTTCCTTCTTATGCCCTTCCATTTCTCATGTCATTTTAAGGATGTTTGATTAATTTTCTAGTGTTGTGGAGAAGATTGAGGAATGGCTTCAATTTAGAGTACATCCTGCTTAAAGTCTTTGAAAAAAATATCCATATCAAATTCCTTTTTCCCAAGTCCTACTCTCTCAAGGTTAAAAATTTCAATATCACTAATAGTGATTACTAAGAAATTTAATTCCACCAACTCTACCAAATATTTTACCATAGGAACAATAAAAGAAGAGGCTTTGAAAGGAACTCCATGAAAACCAAGCTCTCTAAATGGTATATCAAACTCTAGTTCAAAATATTTTAGATGAGCTTTCTCCCATAGCTCTGTTACTCGCTTGACAAATCCTTGAAACTCTGCATTGATTCTTATTTTCTTGTCCCTCTCTTGTTGTTCTTCCTCAATTTCATTAGGATCATAAATTGACCTTCTTGCCCCTCCTACAGTTTGGACCACATCCACTACCTCCACATAAAACTGGACATCCTTGTTCTTCTTGGCTCCCACCATGATATGGTTATGTAAATGAAAATGAAGCAAAATAATCATCTCCTTCTCTATTGGCTGGAAGAATGCATGCTTAATTTTTTGATACATGATGTCATCTCTCTCTTTTTCTCTCATAGTTGAATACATAAATCTATTATGGTGGGCCTCCAGAGTTCCAGTCATACTTCTTCCTCTTCCACCAAATGTTGGTCTGATCCACAAGTCTGCCAACCTAAGTGGCTTAGTTTTTGAAAGTTGGAGTTTCTCCTAAGTCACCATTGTAGCTCTCTCTACCTTTCTAAACTCTTTCATTGCTATAGATTGTATGTGGGATTTAATCATTTGTGCCACATGTTTTATGTGCTTTGAATCCTTGGATCTAAAGGAAATTTCCTTAACGTAAATACTACTAGGGAATTTCAATGTTGGCATATAGTTGGCATTAAAGCCGATACTTGGAACATTGAAAATTATCCAAGTATATAAGAATTCCCTCCATCTTGTTGGCTTGTAACACTCTTGATGGTGGCTACATGAAATGGAACCATGATGTCATATGTGGGTACCAAAACAACATCATTTTTTGTATCAACCTGAATCATAAGCTCTCTAGAAACAAGGATATCATCCAAATTTTTGTAGGAAACCATCTCAATGGATGGCTTGGAAGATCCATGTCCATATCCTATACCAATGCCCCCTACAACCAATATTCTTTTAGTCTCCTTATTCTTTTTCCTTGCAAGTTTCACTTGGTGTTGTCGGCATTGCTCTTCTTTAGTCATCTCTTGATTATCATATCATAAGGTTTCCTTGGAAATGCCTGATTCTCCTCCATTTACCTCATCCTTGGGTTTTTGTTTCACTTCCTTTTCTTCATCATCATCATTAAATGAGTATGCAACATCAATGTATACTTTGGAGATAACCCAAATTGCATTTTCAGGCCCTTTATCCTTAACAACCACTGTTTTGGGGTTACCATTCTACAACTTCAAATTTTTAAACCCAAGTGATACATTAAAAGCCATTCCAACCTCAAAAAAAAATTATTTCTTGAATTCAAACTTAAACCAGAATCTTAAAACTCGTTCCCTATTCCTATTCTTGCAGACTTTGTAAGATGAGACAAAATTTCAGGGACATCTCTTTGAACTACCTACATAGTTGACTTATATTAACATACGTGAACATGATATGACTATATACATGAAAAGGTCACTTAAAAATAGCATAATCAAAGTAAAAAATGTCCTAAAGAAATATTCTCTATATGCTCAAGTATTGTTGCATGTCATAGCTTGCTTACAAATAGAAAACTAAACCATAAGGGTAAAATAGAGTTGTGCTTCAACCATCCCCATGGTGCCATTTATAAAAATACATTGAGAGAATGAAGGAAGAAAGAATATTATATCCTAATATCATAGTGATATTAAGAAATGGAAAGAAAAATGAGAGCACAGAGTTCACATGTCGCTGTAACTTTAATAAATGTCATTCATGACTAGATTGGATTTAAAAAATGCTAAATATGCATCTTGTTAATATGACCTAAATCCTTGGGAATGTGTGCCCAAATGCTAGATCAATCCCACACCTGTGGAAGATGAAGGGCCGCTCCACATAGAAAAGTAATAAAGTATCTCATGTAGGTCAAGTAGACCAAATAATCCATGCATGAACCAATAAACAACCTCCATGATGCCTCAACATGTATGAAAGGGTGCTATGTCATCTCTATAATGCCTCAACATATGTGTCAATTCCAAATCAAGTCCCACGTGTGGTGATGAGAAGGTCGATCTATGTCAAAAAGTGATGAACGAACATGTGTGAGTCAATAGAGACCAAGTGCAACATGAACTAATCTCATATAATTTGCAGTAGAAACTTATATATAATATGTCAATGTCTTAAGAAAATAGGTATCACAATATATCACCATGGATCTTGTAATGATTCTATCGTTCATAAAAATAGTAAATCACATAAACTGTATACATAATCTCTAGTTAAAATCTCAATATCCTTGATCTAATCTCTAGTAAAAATCATAATAAATTTGAATTTCAATATTAACTCTAAAATATTGGGACATATAGACTAGTTAATTCTCAAAGAACCTTTGAAGCATATTATAGAGCCAAAATATCCTAGAAAATATCCATTTCTGAAATATAGGAGAAGAAGATATATAGACCAGCTAACTCTCAAAGGATCTTTGAGACAAACATAATCATATATAGCATAAAATTCAGAGGGTTGGCACTTAAAGTTATGTAATAGAATTTACAGTTGATAGTTAAATTGTATAGAAAAAAAAATTATGATCTTTACTAACGTTTATTAGAGTTGTTGCATGTTTTACATCATTGGAATGACAAATTAGTTATAACTTTTTTGAAATTATTATGGTATGTGCACTTTGATATGATGTAATATGATTATGGTTTCATTTCATATGTTGTAATATTAGATATATAATACAAAAATAAATTATTGCATCAAATAAATAATAAATTTTCATTTTAAATAGTTTTTTTTGTAGAACACGGGTCTTCTAGAAGACCAAGATGATCCTCATGATATAGATCTAGAATATGTTAGTTTTGGTATAGATCACATGCCAGAGGATGATGATGATGCAAATACAGAAGACACTGAGACCGATGATGATGATGATGACAATGATGATCATCATGATGATGATCACGATGGTGATGATGATGATGATGAGGCAGTTGTTGGTAGTAGCTAGTGACATTCATGATCATATAGACTGCATCATGGATCATTGTTGATATATCGTTATGATGCCTCTTTTCATGGTTACTATCATATGTATCATTTTCATGGCCTGCAGTACCATATTATTGAGTTGTATCATTTTGATAT
>CM021100.1:561237757-561281270 GCA_007115665.2 Sequoiadendron giganteum | reverse complement strand
AAGACCCATACACTAAAAGAGGTCAATTTCAAGTAGATAGAGACCGAGGCAGAGGAAGGAGAAAACAAATGAATGCCGCATGTTTCAAATGTGTTAAACAAAGGAAACTTCATGACATAATGTTGGGGTGATAGGAAGAAACCTTATGGATTTTTTGGAAGCGCAAAACATGATATATTCAATTAGGATAAAGTACAAACTTATTATAGGAATATGACACCACAATCAAAAAGTGATGAGCTCCAAATCTAAATCCATTTATAGGAGGAAGGATATTAAGGAAAACACCAAAAAATATTGATGAAAAAGACATGGGATGTTGTAAAATAGAACGGGTTGAGATTGAACTTGTGGAGACTAGTAACTCTAAAGAGAAAATTATACCCATAACAAAGCAATGGTAATAACAAGATAAGGAACCAATACCACAGATGGTAGACATGATACCACAAAGGAAGAAACTGCCTCATATGAGGAATAATTCTATCCAACTAATAAAAATATGATCAAATAATAGAAGAAACAAAGAAAACTATCGCAAATGAACAAGAGCAAGAAACAAGACAAAATGAATAATTTTGTAGACAAGTAGGCATACTTAAGCAATTGATAAGAATGTCTAAAATATCCAACCTATTGGATAAACTAAATAAATTTTATAAGTATTTATAGAATATTGTTTACACTCCATAAGGACAATCAAAACCCCCAAATCATCCAAAATATATCTACACTCCCTTGGGGGAACCTATAAAGGTGGTGTTCCAAAAAACTATCCAATAAAACCTAATAAAATTTCCATACACAATACATTTTGAATAGAATAAACATAAACATACATGATACAAAGAAAATGAGTATTTTGAGTACCATTACATAAAAGGTCACATCATCTCAAGATGCATATAGCTCAAAAATTGCATCCAAGATCTCATTTATTGTGTTGAGATAAAAGTAGAAGGTCTTACATCCTCCTCACCTAATGAGAAACTAGGCATATATAAAGAAAATTTTCCCAAGAGTGATAAAAATCATCCATCTACGTCCAAAATAATTGCATTAATACCATCCATATCCATCTCATATGATTTCATTATAGGTCATCTTGGAGAAGCTTTCTCACAAGTATCCTCAATCTCTCCTTGTAATCCTTCATCCCTAGAACCTTCGTAACAACAATCCACTACATCCCTATTCACTCAGGGTTATCTAAGGGCTATCTATAATGGATCCTCACACCAGTACTCAAATTCTCCCTATAGCTAATCATTAAGTTCAAACTAATCTAATTCTTGATACATATCATATATATATGAGATCAATAAATCCTATAATGAACATAATCATGCACTCCATCACCTATCAAGCCTAGTACAAATTTCCCTATTCAAAATCCTATATCATTGTTCCTTAATATTGATCCCATCCAAGATTCTCCCATTCATATCCCATTGTCAATTTTGGATTTTTGTCAAGAGAATAGTCCAAAGAATGAAGAAACAAGATCTAAAATAAATCAAGGTCAAATACACAAATAATCCCTATAGATGATCTTGACATTCAAGCTCATCTAATAATTTCTCAAGATTCTTCCTCTCTATAATTCCATGATGATCCCATCATCCCTTTCCATATCATCCATGATTAAAACAAGTGATTTTTATCCCATTGATATTCTAATCACCTCTACTTCCCCAAATGAGACATTTGCCTCCCTTGGACACATAAATGATTGAATAAATGACATGAATCGGGTTGAATATGTTGATAAATAAGATGATATAGATAAAATCAAAATTTTGATGATGCAACATGAACACAGAGGAAAAACCAATATCCTATCAACTCAAATTACCCACTTTTGTCAAAGCATGCCTTCTTTTTGAAGATAAAATAACCAATATTGATGGTTTACAATCATAAAAAGATTGGTTGGCATCTTATTTCTAAAATAATACACACTCTATTGAAAATATAATGTTTCATCTCATGCAATATCAAATAAAAGGATTAGGCTTACATGAACAAGGTATTTTTGAACCCATAAACTTTTTTGAAAATCCCAAATATCAAGGTCTTTATTATTCTTTAAATAGTCTACCTAATGATGTTAGTGGTGCATACATGATACAAGGGAAACATAATCTAATGCAAGCATCAAAATAGGGCCCACATTTAGTCCTTATGACAAGGTGTTTTCCAACACTCCACCCATCCACATCATAAATCATCATTCCAAAATTATTCAACTCATTGATTGGGACAAACAAAAACAAAAGTATTACAAAGCAAAAGATCAAAATTAAATTTTTGAATTCAATCAATTCAAAAATAAAATTGGACACGTAAACTAAAAATGGGTCCTAATTCAATATCTCATCTTGCTTGATAACTTAGCCTATCTCAAGTAGGAAATCCATCCAATCAAACTTTGACATAGTATTTTGACCATTGTTTAGAGGATACTATCAACCATCTACCTCAAAAATTACCCCATTGATTTTACTGCATCCTTTAACATTAGAATATTGGGTAAGTGCAAGAATTTGGGTCCATGAAGAGGGGAATTTTCAGCAAAAAAAATCCAAAATGAATGGGTAACTATTTTTAAAAATGAGTATCCATTTAGGAGCGGGTTCCCAAGCCTTAGATCAGGATCTCATTCCTAAATGGGTACTCACTCTAAAAATAGAACGAGTACCCATTCTAAAAAAATAAAATTCCAAGCCACTTTTTGCTTGGGATTTAGGCTTGGAAAAGGTTTGGTAACCCAACCCTTAGCCTTTTACCTGCATCTAAAAAACTAAGGCAATGTCAAGAGAAATTTCTAACTTTGGCAATATAGTTGATGGAATTTTTTTTAAATTAATTTATAAAATTAAACCCCTTTATAAATCACAATGTCTAGTTTTCAAATATATAATTTTTTATAATCGGATTATGTTTTCTATTTTTTAATTAATTTCTAAGCAAAATGGTCCATAAACTTGAAATTACAAGTTTTTTTTGTTTTTAAGTAACTTTTAATCTATGATTTTTTTTGCAAAAAAAATTATATGACATCAATCTTCAGACAATTCTCTACACAATAAAAAATAAAAAAATGATTGCTTTAGGTCGAATTATGGTGTTCATACACATTGATTTTCAAAAACAAAAATTAGGACCAATAAAAAAATATTCAAAAAAATATCCTCATCAATATTTAGTTTATTACACATCTTTGCCCAAAATGAGTTTGAAAAATACTTTTATTTAGGTCAAATTATGGTTTCCATTCGTGTGCATGGTATGATAAAAAGAAGTGACTTTTAAAAAGTGGTTTCTATACATGCCTATTAAAATTTAATTTGCATTATCTGGGTATTAGAATAAATTACATAATTGGAAACTAGACTCAAAATAAAAAAATTATATTATTGACATTTTTTAAGTTTCAACATGTGAGTGCTTCAAATTTTCAATTCAAGTGTGATAAATTCTGAAAAATAAGAAAAACACTTCCTCTTTTTGAGTTTTTTGTGGACACAAATTCTTGCATTAGCCCTACCCTCTCACCATATCATTAAAACTATCCTAATCTAAGCTTAATCTAAATCCCAATCTGATCTTTAGTAAATCCACATCGAATTTTTTTTTATATCAAAGAAATATTATATATATTTTCTTCCATGTTCTTCTAATCCATTTGATTTACCTTCAAAACATTTATTATCATTTATTTCATCCATGCTCATCCAAACCAATATCATGAATCCTTATTCCCCTTCAACCATCACATGCTTCTTTATAGTCATTCTTATGCTACTTTTGACAAGGGAACCCTATTTTATCCTCCATATATATCTCTCTCTTATTTTCCAATGGCATACCCCCCTCATCTAATATGTAGACCTCCATCTTCTCTTCTAGTCATATCCCAATCTCCATCTTTGAATAACCACACTATCACCTTCTCTCCTCCACCAAATCCACCATCCAATTCCTCCTATATTAATGTGGACCATCCAACTTCTCCTATCTCAATCCACCTTTGAATCCCTCATACCTTACCACTCCACCACATTCCAATCCATATCCTATTTATTGAATCCTCCACCTTCCTATGACAAGGGAAATTAAACCACCATCAAAAGTCCCCCTCCAATCCCACTCATATCCTTACTATCCACATTATCCCCATCCAACCTTACTAATTTCATCCTCACCTACCACTTCAACAATTATAAAGAGACTATGTTTAGATACCTCTAAGTAGGAGTACCAAACTTCCATCTGTCTATCTTAATCCACCATCCAATTCCCCTTGTCTTAATCCACCATCCAATTTCTCGTATCTCAATACACCTTCTAATCCCTCATACCTTAATTTCCCATCTAATCCTAATCCTTCGATCTATAACCCCAATAATCCATGTATTCCTAATTTTCCATCTAATCCCAACCCCCATATAAGCCTAAAGCATACATATATCTTACTCCAAAATTCCTCCAAGGACTCGTAATAAAGAAGCCATTACAAACTCCACATCGCATAGTGGAACAACCATGTCTATTCATTAGTGAAAAGGTCATTCTCCATCCAACACCTATCATTCATACTCCAACTCCTAAAATCATCCAACCCAATAAATCCATCCAATCCCAATCTTCATTTCCTACTCCTAGTATTATCCAACCACCATACCATGAACCTCATCAAATCTCCATCCCTCCAGCCACCCCATTTGAAGATTTTATCTAAAGATCCTCCTCCATCCAACCATCCACATAAAATGACATATGTCAATCTATTAAATCAAAGCATAAAAACATAGATTCCTCCAGATAACAAGATAAAGCACCACCATCCATGTCAATCTATGTTTTTCTTTGTTTATATTTGGGACATGAGATTGGCTCAACTTCTTTAGTCGATTCACCACGGATATTGTTCGATCGATGTGACACACTGGCCAATATGGGCTAAGCATAGGCCACCACCTAGTGCAAGGTGACATACTGACTTGTTTGAGCCTTTATCTTGGTGAATAACATCCTATTATTATGTTATGCAAACCATTATTTGGTGAGAGCTAAAAATGAGGGACACTCATGCCCAAGGCATGAGTATCTTGGTTAACTTTTCTTGAACTTGAAAAGTTGATCTTGCAGTGCTTTGTCTTCTCTTCAATTTCCTGCTCTACAAATTTTGTCTTCAGATTTGTACCTATAAGAAATCTACAAAATAAATGTTTGGGGTGGCTATATAGGATTTTACTATAGTCAAGCCCCTATTTTGGTAATTAAACCTCCACAAATAGCCAAAGATCTTATAAAAGATAGTGTATGATCACTAACCTTAAGTGTGTCTAAGGTTGTTATGAGATAAAATGCAAAGAAATCCTACTCAAGTGTGTTAGAGAGAGATTCCTATATGATAATGACAAGATCTAGTCAAGAGATAAGTCAAAACACTCTTAGAAAATCTAAAACATAATGATACCTTGCCTAGGTTGAAAATAAGATGAAACTTGAATATGAGAACACTAGGTAACAAGTCATTAGGTTGAAGGAAATATCCAAATTTATCTCCATAACCTAGAATCCATCAAGCTCTTCTATTGGAATCAACCTTCAATCATGTTATAGAACTTGATCAAATCTACAAAATAGGATGTACTTGATGATCTCTTGCTTAGTCTTTTCTCCAAGATTGTTTTTTTTCTCTCTAGTTTCAAATGGTGAAAAGACTAGGAATTTATAGGCTTCTAATCAAATTTCTCATAAATTAGATCTCGATATCTGACTTTGGACAATTGAAATTCAAATAACCAATTGTCGACTTTGACATACTTCAAATTTGAGCCAAAATAGGGCGACACTCATGCCCAGGGCATGAGTGTCCCAACCCTATTTTTTAGGTTTTTAGGAGTTAGGGAGAATGTATTAAATGAATGCATTTGATTTTCAGTTTCATTTCTTCGGAAATTATCAAAACTGGGCCATAGAATGCATAATTTAGGAGATTAGGATCTAATTAAGTGGTGTTAAAAATGCATCAATACAAAAGGCACTAAAATAGGTCCAAACTAAGCGTAAAATTGTACTATCTCTTAAAAGGGAGTACACTTTACGATGCTACACATAGTACAATAATTCACTAATCCTAAGTTGACAAATCTAGAAATGGGAAATTCTTGTCTTTTGTCACAAAAATAGTGCAAATTGTCCACTTTTTCACTATATGTATATGCTTAAATGATCACTTAAAACACTTTCAGATGTTTTTTTAGATTTTGAGGTGACCTAATGCAGATTTTGAAACACAAGTATGAACTAGATCCACTTTGTAATTATTAAAATTTACCATAATTGACTGTTGAATGCTAAATTTAATGATATTATTTTTTGTGGCAATTATGTATGCATGAATGATGAATTCACACAACCTCAGATTATACTCAAAATTTAAAATGATACACTTTAGATTTTAGAGATTTAAAGTGTAAAAACCATTGGGTTCACATAAACATTTGATTGGAAAAAGTATCTAGGTCTTAAATCACACTTCTTTCAATTTGGGACATTAGGGATTAAAATTGATTTCATTATCCACTTGGGTAAAAACCTCAATGAAAGAGTCAGAATGGTGGATCAAGATTTAAGCCTTCTTTTGTTATATGTGTTGATGATTAATTGATTTCTAATTAACTGAATTATATGATGCAATGTTGTTCCTAGGTTAACTATGAAAATACAACAAACTAAGATGATTTATAAGAAAGGCTAAATAAAAATATAGATATAAAATCCAAAAATGCATAGGGTAGACACAAAAGAACTTGACATATAAATTTGAGGCTGAAATGATTGGTCAAGGGTGTGGGGTGCCCTAGATTGGCTTCCTGCTTTTAGGATCTTATTCCAAAAGCTTATAGCTCCTAGTCTGCAAGTCCTATTTCTCTTGGGGTCACTATCAAAACTTCATCTATTATAATTAAAATCCACTTTCCTTGTCTTGAAAACTTGTAGGGATTTAATACATGAATGAGAAATTAGTCCCTAATCTTCCTCCAATTTTCTTTAGATCTAAAAACATGCACATGCATGAAAGAGGGGGGAGGGTTGTGCCATATAGGTGCTTTTCCAAGTCAAACCCCATTTTGTTACTTCTACCTCAATGATTATGATGTATAAAGAGAGTTTATCCTCAATTGGGTAGAGGCCAAATGATAAACAAGTGATAAATTGACTATAAATTATTGCAACTCACCACTCAAATTTGCATTCCTTGATGGACTAAATTCGTGTACTCATCACCTTTAGGGAGAAATTATTGTTTGATTTGAAGTCCTATAAGTGTTATTAATCACAAAATAAATGAATATAAAACATGAACAAACTTACATAAAAACATGATAAATGATTGGCAAGATCTTGACTGAAATAAATGTTGCAATAATCTTGATAATTTTTCTCTTGACTCCTCTTGATTTCTTTTAAGATGATCAATTTTTCTCAATGAATATGCTAGGACTAAAATGGTGAAAATGACTAGTATTTATATGCAACTCTTCTAATTTCCCAAAAATCAAATACCGATAGCCAACAAATAAAATTGGAAATTCAAATAATAAAATACCAACACCGACATATCCAAAATGAAGCCAAAAAGAGCTAGTCAAGGGCATGGGGTGCCCTAGTCTAGACTCATCCTTTGTGGGGCCTTAAACATCGAGGGAAAATATTAAATGCTTATTTTCATTTCCATTATTTGGTTTTTCAAATATATTTATATAATAGGTAATTAAATGCATAGTTAGGTCCAAGCACATAGGGGAGAGCTAAACCTAGAGTAAAATTATGAAGGGTGACAAATTTTTGATGCTACAATTAATTCAATTAATTAGATTTTTATTACTAGCAAGGATGATGAATAGAGAAAGCAATGATTTCTCAATTTAAAGAAGAATATTTGAGGCAAGAGAAGGAATTTGTGTAGGTATAGTTCAATATGAATTGTTATCCAATAATTTGAGAGATCCATAATTCAATTATTTGGGCATATGAGATTTACAAGCTTGGGATCAATATAATGGGATCTCAAAAGAATATACCTTTTACAAGGGGTGTGAGATAACTTGATGGAGTTTGGTTCCTAGACTTGATTTCATAATGGTGAAAGAGGAAAAAAATGATGAAGATGAAGATCTTAATTTATGTTTTTGTTACAAAATTCATGTGTTCATTAAGGGGAGTGTTGAAAACCATGGAATTGGAAACTCAAGTCTTAAACAACATTATATAGGTGAGTGTTAGTATTAGTTTTACAGTCAAGAAATTTAGCTAGAGTCAAATTTGTAGGAGTTATTCATTCCTTTCAAGAGATGTAAAATCATGTAAACTTCTTCAATTGGCTATATTCTTGGGTTTGTTACATTTACTAGTTATTTAAGAACTATGAAGACATTTTTCTTATTGTAACCTTGAGATTTATTGATAATATATCCCACTTGATAGCTAAGAATACTTATTTGGTTGATAGGTATTATGTGTAGGAATACAATTAAAATTAAAGAATGAATAATTTTTTTGTCCCAACAAAAGATAACCTTTGTAGACATGATTTTTCCACAATACATCAAGATGAGATGGTAGTGATTTTATAATATGACTATGTAATATTTTCTTAGAATTATTTGGAAAGATAACCTAATTACATTCTTTTTTTTAATTCCAAGAGGTATCCTCGCGACCCAACCCAGCGATTCCCACCAGTCCTTGCCTTGGGCTTATTTTTGCTACCAAGTTGGGGAGCCAATGGGGTGAGCTAGGGCGAGATTAGTCCCCATGGGATCCATGCAATATCCTGCAAACCACATGGATCGGGTAAGCCTGGGCCTTGGAGTCGACCTCGAGACCTATATGGGACGACCTCAAAGCCCTTAATCGACTACGCTACCCATGCGGGCTAACCTAATTAAATTCTTACTACAACTTGGTTAAACAAATTTCAAGATTATGTGTTCAAGTGGTTTATGAAACTGAAGGAAAATTCCAAGTGATAATTATGGAACTATCTTTGGTGGCTCAAATTTTATTTTTTGAGGTGTAGAAGTAGGCAATAATCAAACATGTCACTAATAGTAAAGAATCAAATATCCAATTATGAATATAAACCTGCTAAAGAAAACTTTGATGTCTAGTTCAAATTAGAAGATAAACTTGGTAAATATTCCCATTTAATTTTATAAAACAACTCACTTAACATGGAACTACATGAACACAAACCAAAGGTTGTTCAATTACAAGGCAAAAAAGGCAATTAACAATGAAGTAGATTTGCAAGTAAAAGAGGAGGAAAGCTTAAAAAGGATAAGCTTGAGGAAACAAAGAACATTTAAATAGTCAATTTTATAGACCCTCTCAAGGAATATAAATGCACATTAAAAGAGAAAATTTTGGATAATATGGATGTGCTAAATATGGACACCCACAAACAAAAAATACATGTTACAACTTTGGTAGCATCCAAACATATGTTTCATGGTAACCTTGTAGACTTATTGAAAATATATTGCATTTAATCATTAAAAATTCTTACTTGGTTGACATATATTACATCTAGGAATACAAAAAAAATTGAACAATAAATAAAGAATTGTTGTCATGATAATAAAATTCATAAGAAAATTACTACTAGACATTAGTTGAAATTATTATCTTAGGATTATGCAAAGAAAGACCTCAAGGGACTAATTTTTCAAGAGTATATGATATTGGAAGAGGAGGATGGGCCTGTTGGAGCTGAAAATTTCATGCAAATTTTAGGTTCCCATGTGTGAAATTTTCTTTCAAGCATTTAGACGTTCAGTTGGAAAATCTACTCAAGTGGCCCACTTTGAAAAATCACAACTTCAAGCCTATGCAATTTCACACAAAATAACCTTGCAAGAATGTTCATCTGGCATATAGGAATGAGCACGCCGAATTTCAGTTTCATACGATCAATTTTGACAAAATTTTAAAAGGCCAAGTTGAAGGGTTATGTGAAGGATTGTTGTCTACACATTAAAATCTATTAAAATGATCAACTTTGAAAGATAATATTAAACAATTGGAAGATTATCAAGACAAATAAATTGGTTCTACTGATTCTCCCCATCCCAATGTGCATCCATGTCAATTTTCAGAGCTTTAGGACATCATTTGGTTTTTTTTCAAAATCAATTCCAAATGGGCTTTACTCAATTTGAAAGATGTGTTTCCATGACAGCTTGAAAGAGGTCAATTTTGACCTTCAGTATTTCATGAAAAAGGTAAAATGGTTGAAAATCCTTCTGGACACCTACTAATGGAGCCTAAATGAACTAATTCCCAAAGTTAGAACATCAAAAGAGAATATTTGGTATTTTTCAAAAGGGCGAGTTGGCATGTTTATGATGGTTTTCACAACTGCAGTTTTAGAAAAATCTTATTAGGCTACTTTGAAAATTAGTATCTTTCAAATCCGATGGGTTCGTGCAAAACTATTTGGCAACTGTGTTCTCATATCATAAATCAACCTGTTCATGAATTCTCACGACTTAAGGAGAAGTTTTGATCAGTTTTTCACATCAATTTTGGGGGCTACTTGACCTATTTTAATCATAGAACAAGGTATCGATGTGGGAATAGGGGCAGAGATGCAGCAATAAAAATAGAGCAGCAAATATAAATTGCATACACCAGCAAAATAAACACATTCAACAGAAAATACGAGTTGCTCGAAAAAACACACAAAATAACACAGCAAGATGAACACAAACAAATTTCTATTTATATATTAAAAGTTGGAACAAAATACAGAGCTTCGATGCTCAAAGTTTCTTTCTTCTACAAACTTGCAAAGTTGTGTTGCTCTCTTCTTCTTCTGCTTGCATCATCCAAAAATCACCACAAAAAACAATTAAAACCAAACTCACAGTAGACAACAAAGAGGGAATAAAATATTAATTAATTTACTACCCACAAAGTGTGTGAAATTAACATAGCAATTAATGCACAATCAAAACAAATCTCCCATAATCTTCTCCAAGAAGTCATTCCTATTAAATTTCCTTAAATGTTGAGATAGTGGAGGTGAGTTGATGATCTGGCGCAATTAGTTGAGATTAGACATAATTCTAACACTCCCCCTTAATCTCAACTAGCTAATATTTTTCTCAAAAAAAATTTGGAGCATCCATCTTCAGTCTGAAGGGTTCTAGAGTATCTGCCTTTTGCCTTCTACTTTCTATCTAAAAGGTTATGGAGCATCTATCTTTTGTCTGAAGGGTTCTGAAGCATCTAACTTATGTCTTCTGCTTTCTATCTGAAAGGTTCTAAAGCATATGCCTTCTGTCTAAAAGGTTCTGGAGCATTTGTCTTTTGTCTTCTGCTTTTTGTTCAAAAATTTGTGGAGCATCCACACTTGCACAGAAATTTCTGGAGTAATCATTTTCAGCACATACACCCAAACAACTTCTCAAGTATTCAAATGCATCTTTTGGGAATGGTTTAGTAAAAATATTAGCAAATTGATCTTCTGATCTACATAATTCTAAACATATTTCTTTTTTATTAACTAACTCCCTTATAAAATGATATCTAGTATCTATTTGCTTGCTTCTTTTAAGAAAAATGTGGTTTTTAGACAGTGCAATGGCTAAGTTATTATCACAGTAAATATTTGTTGCTTTGTCTTGTTTATGCATCAACTCAACCAACATTCTCCTCATCCATATGGCTTGACATGTTGCTGCAGTGGCTGCAACATACTCCGCTTCTGTTGAAGAAAGTGTAACAATGGGTTGCTTCTTTGAAGCCCAAGATACAACTCCATATACAAAATGAAATGCATAGCCAGAAGTACTTTTTCTATCATCTATACTACCAACACAATCATTGTTCATATATCCAATTAGCTTGAAATCATCTACAGCTAAATACAAATTTCCATAATTCTTAGTTCCACATACATACCTCAAAATCATTTTTCCAACTTGCCAATGAGAGTCTTTTGGAGACTCCATGAACATTGAGATAAGGCTCACACCGTACATTATGTTAGGTCATGTGGCAGTCAAATACATGAGGCTACCAACCAGCCTTTTGAACAACTTAGGATCAACTAATGAACCATCATCATCCTTGTTTAACTTTAGTCCTATCACAACTGGAGTAGGGGTTGGTTTGTAATTAAGCATATTAAATATTTTCAATACATCACCTACATACTTTGACTGAGAAATAAAAATACCATCTACTGATTTCTTAACTTCTATTCCCAAAAAATATTTCATGAGTCCAAGATCAGTCATCTCAAACTCATTCATCATGGTTGTCCTAAAAAGACTAATGGAAAGATCTCTCACAAAGATCAAATCATCTACATAAAGACAAACTATCAACATTTTACCTTCTTCATCCATTTTGATATATAAAGTAGGCTCACTGTTGCACCTAATAAAACCATTCTTAATTAGGTAAGAATCAATTCGACTATACCATGCTCTAGGAGCTTGCTTGAGTCCATAGAGCGCCTTTTTCAGCTTGTATACCTTTCCTTCTTGACCTGCAATCTCATATCCTTCTGGTTGTTCAACATAGACTTCTTCTTCAATCAAACCATTTAAAAATGCAGATTACATCCACTTGGAAAACTTGCCACTTCTTTTGGGCTGCAATGGCTAAAACACTTCTTACCATATCCAATCGAGCTAATAAAGCAAATGTTTCATTGTAGTCAATACCAGTATGCTGAGTGAAGCCTCTAGCAACCAACCTTGCCTTATGCTTCAACACATTTCCATCCATGCCATACTTATTTTTTTAAATCTACTTAACACTTATGACATCCTTTTCTTGAGGGTGATCCACCAACTCCCAAGTATTATTCTTCTCAATAGCTTCAATCTCTTCATTCATAGCTTCAACCCATGCTTCATCCTTAATTGCTTCATCAAAGAACATTGGATCAGCAACTTCTGAAAATAAAGAAAAAATTGAAAATGAATTTGATGTTTCAATACTAAAATCAGCATCATATATGTCTCTTACACTCTTAGTTTTTTGCTGCAATAAGCTTGCCAATGTAGGATCAGATGAGCTACTTCTATCAGCTGAATTTGAAAGAATTTTTGATGATGTTACAACTGGTATTCTTTGTGGATTTTGATATACTGGTGAAGAAATCTAATTTCTTGAAAGTCTTGTTGTAGAAAGTGTAGCTTGTCCTACAACTTGTGTTGCTTGTCCGGGAGTGGAAGGAGGTATTTTTGGAGGAATACCTTGTTGTTCTATCACTTCATCATGCATTTCATCATGTGGATCAACTGCTGCTAAACTTATTATTTTTTCTACACTTCCATCCTGTGAACCCTTGGATTTGTACCTACACAAATACAACAAACAAGCACAATTTTAGATCATATGCAAGTTAGAAACAAGGATTCCCCATGAAATCCATTTACAAAATCTTAAACTAGGAAAATGAAGAACAAAATATAAAAATGAAAGTAAATCATAATTAAGCAAGAAACTTCTTGATCCCATGGGGGAGTTGGTGCCAATTGATGTGTCGAAATCAGCCCTTTCCCAACTCCTTTGTAAGATTTGATGATTTGATCCACTTGATGGTTGAATTCTTGCATAACCTGGCTAAGAACTTGATAAAAAGAGATGAGAAAGGCTATGCTTGAATATGGATTTTAGTATAATAAGTTTACTCAAATTTTGGATGTTTGAATGAAAGAAAGAGTCTTTCATTTATAGATTTCCAAAATGGAAGAGAGAGTGAAAATAAGCAATGTGGGATCATTCAACACCCAATGGCCAAGTGCCACTTGTCAAGATGTGAATGTTTGAGGAATGAGCACATTTTGGTCAATGTGCATGATAAATGCTATGAGATTCAAATTTGAAATTTGAATGTGACATGTTGGAGGGAGAAATAAATGGAGTTAATGTCACTTGGCTCAATGCACAAGGACTTGTAAGAGGTGTGAATTTTTTGTTGGAAGTACCCATCCACTTGGATTTTGAATTCAAATTTGAGGGAATATTCCCCTTTTATCTTATGTGAGGGAAACTAGGAGATTTAATAAATGAATTAAATCTATTTTCATGTGCAAGCTGCATTCTCTAGAGGATTTTAGTGATAGAGATTAAATTAATCAAGATTTGATCAATTTAATGAGAGATTAGATGATTTGACAATTTTGAATCAATTTATGAGTTGATTTAAATCAAGTTTGAGAGGAAAGGATTAATTAAATGAATGTTTGATTTATTTAACTAAAGAGGATAGTGTTAGATTAAATTAAATAACATTTAATTTATTCAATTTAATGAGAAGACTTTAATGACTTGATTTAAATAAAATGAATTATTTAAATAAATAGAGATATTAGGGTTAATTAAATTAAATTAATTTAATCAACAGTGGAGAAAGACTTAATTAAATAAATAATGATTTATCTAATTAAGAGATGAAAAGGTGATGATAAGTTGAGAGTATGATTTAGGAGGAAATGTCGTTAGTAATCAGGATCAAGCATGTCAGATTGAATTGTACATTTTTCATGTCTACACATCCCATGCTTCATTCTCCACAAATTGTACATCTATGTTGACTACAACTTTTCTTTTAATTGGATTAAACAATTTGTAAGCTTTTGTATCTTCTGAATACCCAACAAAAATACATTTTTCAACTCTATTATCCAATTTTCTTCTAAGCTCTTCAGGAACATGAGCATATGCAACACATCCAAATACTTTGAAGTGAGCAAAATTGTGCTCTCTACCACTCCAATCCTATTGAGGAATCATATTCCTTACACTTGTAGTTGGACCTCTGTTCAAAATATAAACAGAAGTTGCTATTGTTTCAGCCCAGTATTCATTTGGTAAATGCTTTGATTTCAGCATACTTCTTGCCATATCCATGATAGTTCGATTTCTTCTTTCAACCACACCATTTTGTTGAGGTGTGTAATGGGCTATAAATTGTTTGTGAATACCATGTTGGCTGCAATAATTCAGAAAATCATTAGAACTGTATTCACCTCCTCTATCAGTTCTTAATATCTTGATGTAGCACCCACTTTCTTTTTCTACAAGAGCCTTGAACTATTGAAAAACACCAAATGCATCAGATTTATGCCTCAAAAAATAGAACCATGTCTTTCTTGTATAATCATCAATAAAAGTTAGAAAATATGTGCATCCTCAAATGGAAGGAGTTTGCATCGGTCCACATATATCAGAGTGAACAATCTCAAGTGGTTTACATGTTTTTTATGATTTTCCAACATAGAAGGTCTCTCTATGTTGTTTACCCAATATGCACGCTTCACATACTCTTTATGGTTTTTTAATCAATGGCAGCCCCTTAACCATATTATTTCTATGCAATAAATTAAGACCTCCAAATTTTAAATGGCCAAATCTCAAATTCCATAACCATGATTCATTCTTCACAACTAATTGAAAATTTGTTTGAACAATTACATTACCATTTTGTTCTTCTTTAGTTTCAGTCTCAGTCTTTCCAAAGCTACCTTGTTCTATTCTAGAGCAGCCTTGTTCCTTTTTACAACAACCTTTTGGAGAAACTTTGCAGCTTTTCTCTTTTCCAGAGCAAACTTCTGGAGCAGCTTGAGAGGCGTCTTGAGAACTTTCAATCTCAAATGCTGCTCCAGCTATATTTCTTTTGATGTCAAGTTTCAGCCTCAATAGGAACATTCTGTTTTTTGTCATTTGTACCTCTAGAATCAACTACGTACTAGGATATTTATCAAGAATGATACATGCATTGTTTTTCATATGAACTCTATATCCTTTTTGCACCAACTGACCAATACTCATCAGATTATGTTTCAGACCAGTAACATAAAAAACATCCTGGATTACTTTTTGCTCCCCATTTTTGGTTAGAATGTCAACAGTTCCTTTTCCCATAACATTCACTTGATTATTGTTTCCAAGAGTGACATTTAAATTGACTGATTTGTCCAAGCTAGAAAACAACTCTAAATTTCCAAACATGTGATTGCTACAACCCAAATATAAATACCAAATATCATTTGGACTCTCTTGTACCATATTGCATTCAACTCGTGATTTTGTAGAAATTTCTTCTGCAATCTTTGCAATTGCAATAACATTGTACTTTTTGCAGAATTTTTTGGGGGATTTTAATTTTGTCTTCCTTGATCATGTTGTTTCTTCCTACACTCGAAAGCATAATGACCATATTTTTTGTAGTAATGACATTGAACATTTGACTTGTCTTGTCTTTGACTAGTTGGATGACTATGAGAAGATTAATTGTTATTTCCACTTCCACTTTGATTTGCAGGACTGCTGCTATGTCCTCTAAATGAGTTTCTTCCTCTACCCCTAGGAGTTAATCTACCTCTACCTCTTCCACAAATTATTGAATCCTGAGATGAGAAAGCATTCTCAATGGAGGTGTGTGATCTATTCAACCTATATTCATGATTTATCAAAGATGCATGCAATTCATCCATTATCAACTGGGTTAAATCCTTAGTTTCCTCTACGGAAACAACTAAAGGATCAAATTTAGTAGGAAAAACCCTTAGCATTTTCTCAACTATTCTGGTCTCTTCTAATGTTTCCCCATTATATTTATTTGATTTACTAATCCAACAACATGAGTAAAAAATAACTCTATAGATTTCAAATATTTCATACATATATTCTCAAATTATCTTCTAAGTATTTTGAGTTTTGCAGATTTAGCTTTGTCCTTACCTTCATAAGTTGTTTTCAATGTGTCCCATGCCTCATTTTCTTGTTTTTTTTCTGCAACTCTTGGCAATATGCTTTCATTCATTTCTTGATGTATGTAGAAGGGGGTTTTTCCATCCTACTTTCTCTACTCTTTCAAGAGGTCTTTCTGTGCCTAGGTGAGTGCATTGTAAGTTGCTTGGTCTGATGGCTCTACATAGCCATTCTCAACCATTTCCCAAACATCTTGGGACCTAAACAACGCTTTCATGGTCAATGACCAATATTCATAATTTTTTCCTCTGAAAATAGGGGTTTGCAGGCTAGACAAGGAAGCACCAAACGTTGAGGCTATGGAAGCCATTGATGGCTGAAAAATAGAAAATAAGTGCAGACCTTGAAAATATAAGCAAAGGGGTTTGAACAAGTGGATCGGATACCAAATGTGGGAATAGGGGTAGAGGCACAGCAATAAATATATAGCAGCAAATAGAAATTACATACACCAGAAAAATAAACACATTCAACAGAAAATAAGAGTTGCTCAAAAAAATACACAAAATAACACAGCAAGATGAACACAATCAAATTTCTATTTATATATTAAAAGTTGGAACAAAATACAAAGCTTAGATGCTCAAAGTTTCTTTCTTCTACAAACTTGCAAAGTTGTATTCCTCTCTTCTTCTTTTGCTTGCATCATCCAAAAATGACCACAAAAAATAATTAAAACCAAACTCATCATAGATAGCAAAGAGGGAATAAAATATTAATTAATTTATTACCCACAAAGTGCGTGAAATTAATGTACCAGTTAATGCACAATAAATAAAAATCTCCTGTAATTTTCTCCAAGAAGTCATTTCTATTAAATTTCCTTAAATGTTGAGATAGTGGAGGTGAGTTGGATGATCTGGCACAATTAGTTGAGATTAGACAAAAAAGACCATAGAACATGACGGTGGAAACTCAACCACAGTAAGTTACAAAACAATAAGACCATGTCTATAGACTACAATACATACACACACCATAGCATTGATGCATTCAACAATTCATTTCTCAATGGTGAGCTTATTTTACAGATAAAATAGATATACTCTTGAAGACTTCGACAATTTCCCATTTCATCAAAAGAGTCACCAGCTTAGTCACCATCCATCATCAGAACTAAAGAGCTCAGTTGAACGAGAAAACAATGAACTAAATGCTACAGATATTGCATGTAATCCAAACCACCCCTCTTAGCTATAAAGGTGAGCTTGCTTCAAATGCTCAAAATCTGTTGACAACAATATTAATGAATACAATCATCATGGCATTTAAGATTTCAAAAGAGTGAAGCACAAAATCTATATTGAATCTTTTCATATATTAGCTTTTTCTTCACTAGAAAATAGTGACACTGATGCTTTAGGATACTGGATCTTGGTTCTAGAACATCTATTTTTGATTTTCCTCGCACATTAGGATCAAAATTGACTTAAGAGAACACTTTATGGTTTATTTTTCATCATTCGACCTATTTGGTCAAGAACATCATTCAATTTGTTAAGTGCCCAAGTATGTTAAACAAAATGTACAAGTTTAAATTGCAATTTCTATTCCTTCGTATTCTATGATGATAAAGTTGTAGGGATTCTTGTGTCCAAGGCTATTTGTATTGTTATAGCCCTACATGGAACTATTTCACTAACAAAAATATATCTTTCTTTGAACCAGTCTTAGCCAAGAATGTAGGCTTTGGGGTTCTAAAAAGGAACCCCATATGATTGTTTATCTTATCAATTATGCATTTTCTTCATGGTAAACATTACAATATATAAATTATTATAGTTTTCTAACCATGAAGCTTTCCCTAGATGCAAGGTGTACTCAATAAAGAAGGTGATTCACAAACATGTGTTGTTCATCTGGTATTACCTTCTAACAAAATACATGTTGTCTATTCTGAATTGGGCATCTTTCTATTTTTCTATGAAGAGCATTTTTCCTATTGGTAATAGTGTAACCAATGGATAAAATCATTTTATATATAGACTTCCTTAGGTAATGCAAGGACATCATTTAGAAGAATCTATGTTGAGACATAAAAGATGGCTCTAGCTCTTTAGTCGGGAGGGTTTAATGGTCCATGACTCCATACTAGGGCCTCATTATTTCCATCAAGAATTTGAAGAGCTTAAGGAAATCTATATGTCAGTTTTGGGATTAGAAAATAGGAAAGAATAGGTCTTGAAAGAAAAGGGAAGGATCCTACAAGGTTTATCCTTCACTTAAACATGGAATCGTTACAACTAACAATATTCAAAACAATCTGATTTCTTGCAAGATCAAGTGAGCCAGAAAATCTAAAATGTGTTAGATATCTAAGCAATATGTATTCAGTAAATGTTGGAAATAATCTCTTGGTTCATCCTCGTAACCCAATCCATGACTTTCCAACAAATAAGGTAGGATTGAAATAAGGCATTCCTAAGGAAAACTCGTACCATCTCCTCATCGAATTCTCCTTTTCTTCGGACTTGGATTTGGTTTGCTCCAAAAATTCAAAATGGATACACTCAGTTGATCTTGGTAAGCTCCAACATGGTCAACAAGCTCAATATAGGTCAATTTTGGCTAAGGGACTTTGAAATATAACTCAAGATACACTATTGCATATTGGATTCGTCAAACCTTCTCACTACATGTTTTATGTGCTCAGTGAGAAAATTCCTAACCATATTCTCCTTAATTTCCCCTTTGCTTGGGAGAATTGAATTTGGTTTTCCTATAGTAGCATTACATTTACACAACGTTGACACAGAACTAAAAATGTAAATGGATTTCAATTATACATGTTTAAAATAGGGAGAATTTGGAAAATTGATCCCTAAACCCTAAACCACAGTAGAGATTTTTTGAATTTTTTGTGGATTATTCTATAACTTGTGTTTTAAACATTGGTTATTGAATAACCCCTGATTTTTCACATTTTTTCCAAAAGAACCTGTGTTTGACTTGATTAAAGGTGTGTTAGTTTGACACAACAACCCCTGACTATCAAGCATCAAATAATTATGATTAATTGAATATGTTGTCCATTTAATGTTTCAGTGGTTTTCCAAAAATTAACGACATGTTTAGGTGATCTTGCTCACCTCCTGCAAAGTTGGTAGGCTCAATATAGTTCAGTCATATCTAAGGTATTTTAAAATACATTCAGGAATTGAGGACCTTTTAAGAAAAACAAAAATTGTACTAGAAGTTCAATTCTTTTTTTAAGGAAGCTTTTGTGGAAACATTCAACAGTGTAATTCCTTCGAGCAAAGCTTAATGACAAGGATAGGAGAGTTGAGCTAAAATGGGAAACCCCTCATCTATATGTCTTTCCCTGTAGTAAGGTTGCAAAAGCTATCAATAAAAGGAATAAAGGCTCAATCTACTCCTCCCAAGATAGTGTGCTAAGTCAAATTTTTAAGAAGCCCCAACAAGAGGCCCTGGGATTGTTGAAGTGGGAGGTACATTTTGAAATTATCTTGGGGAACTCCTACAAACATATTTACCAACCTACAAGCATCATGCCAAAATCTATCACCCTGGTGGAAGCTCTCAGATTTGCATGAAAGAAGAACAATAACATTACCAAATTAGTGAGCAATCTGTAGAACACTATAAGGTTTATAAAATCAAAAACTCTGATGGACAAATTGATGTCGAAAAAGTCTCCTAGAGGAATCACTTATTCCAAAATTCAAATGGATAAGTTTCACATGCTACCACCATGAGGCAAGAAGGGCTACTAATTTAAAGGTAAATTGTGCAGTAGAATATCATCCAAATAGAATTCATTCACTTATAGGATGACAGAGAGTATTGGTGTGACTTTTTTTCCTTAGTAAGGCATCATCTACAAACACCCTGATGAATCTCTCGCTCTTCTAATTGACTCCTCTACTTACAAAAATCCATCGAATACATCAAACACCCCATCCTTTTGAGTCTTTTTTGCTAAGGTGTGAATAATGGCATCCATTAAAGCTTAACCATGTTTGAAATGGAAGGTTGTTGAATGTCTCGAGGAAAACAATTTTAACAACAATACTCTTAAATGAAGGTGGAAGATAAGATTTCTAACTACAAACATTTCCTTATCTTTGATCCTTCTTTATGTGATGAAGTTCAACTAAATTACTAAACTATAATTATTAGACTCTCAGAGTGTGTCCATATAGCTTGCTAAGAGTGGTTGTTAAAACTAACCTAGTCATGGATAGTCGAGATGTCTTGTTAAGAGTATATTATAGATGTGAAAATAGTTTGAAAGGGATTTTAAGGTGAACTCTTTGAAACCAACATTGCTCGGTATGAAGACTCGGGATTACGCACTCTATTGTTGTGGATAAATGTTGTCTTTCTGCAGCAAAAAATACTCTAGTAATTATGGTACATAGGTACTGCATATAGGTTGATGATGATGATTTTGATCTTTGGGCAAGTCAAGCAGTTGTGAAACAGAGATGATCATGTATAGAGATGCAAATAAGTTGACCTATTTTAGGATTTTAAGAGTGATAATGGATTGTTAGGATATTTTGATAGTTCAAAGTCAAACTTGCCCTCCTTTGACAGGAAAGCACACAGAGAATTTGCAGAACTTGTTGCCTTGGAACAACTCAATGATTAATTTTCACGGAATTAGTTAGGACTAGATGTCAATTAAAAATATCAAAGAATGATGGATACTAGGATATGGTTTGACACCCCTTACTAGATGGGTATTCTAAATTGAGATGTATGTAGGGCATATATACATCAGACAAGGTAAAGAGACACTTCAGTTTGTTGCGGCAATGACTTCCTTGTTAGACATGCACAAAAGGAATATACATTGACCTGGTTAGAGATTATTTCAAGTTCTTTAGGGCAAAGAATTTTTTGGCATACACATAAACTCTACAGACTTGGCTAGTAACTCTCAATTTTTTCCAAAAATGAACACTCAAACAACCTTCCTCACACTATTACTCAAGAAACCGACTTCTAAAGCACCAAACCTAAAACAACTCCAACTGAAGCAAGATATAAACACTATCAACACCCTTCAAGATCCACAAGACCTGAAACAATTCTACAAAGAAATGCGGAGAAAAATCATTTCTCCCAAACACCTCTGCAATGCACAGTTCACACACTGGTGAACACAACTTCCTTTGCACAACGATCCAACACACCAAATTTTGCACATAGAACCTCTAAACACCTTCGACCAATATATCTAAACCACACAAGAAGATCTTCAACATAGAAGAAATGTGGAGGAAAAGTAGAACACAACTTTGTATGCTAGAACACCTTTTGTTTCCTCTTTTTATTCAAATTTTCTCAAAAGCACTTGGAAACCAAGAACCAAAGACACATCCTCAATATCTTCAGCACTTCCTCATCACCACCAAGCCAACTACAACACAAAAACTCAACCATACATCCATAGATAGAAGCTTATCAAAGCAACACTGGAGGTTGACACCAGTAGCGTACTAATGACAACATAATGCAACTAAACAAAGCATCATCAAAGACAATCATCAACTCAATACCAACTTCTCACACTCATACAACAATCTCCTGCTCATAACCGTTGACACCATTGATAACATCAAAGCTTGTTGGCATCAATGACAACACCAACTACAAATATTTACAACACGTCTTGTATCACAACCATGTTTAGCAAGAATCTTAAATCCTTGGCCATATCATTTTTCCAAATTAATGGTTGTATTACTAACACCGGTTTCATAAGATGGATGATCATCTTTTGGAATATGTTTATATCTATTTGCAAGGGCTCGCATACATAGTAGGAGAAGCATTACCAAAGACATGACATGAAACATCAACCAAAGATCTCAAGGAAGACATCATTTTGCCAAAGTACTCAAAAATTATGAAAGTTTATTATCAACAAATATGTATTTTGAGTTAATGACTTTTACATCATAGTAAAAAAAAAATTGAAACTAGATCTGGATAGAAGTCCTTCAAAGACTCCAGTCACTAAAATCTAAGTAAAATTAACCTGGATAGGGGCATAGGATGCCCTAGACCCACATCTGAGTCAAAAATTATGACCTCAGGAAGTTCCTGCATCACAAAAAATGTTAAAAAAAATCAAAAACCAAAAATCTATAGGTGCAGCATAGTTAGCAAATGCGATGCAGTTTTGAACAGAAGCAGCGCTATGTAGCACCACATGTTTGACTGGGTGTGACACTCTGCAGAAACAGAGAGTGTGATTGCGGCGCAATTTGCAACTTTGAAAATTTGCGATGAGCTTTGAAATTTAAAAAAAAATCAGCGGGAAAGTGGGTGTGGTGCAGTTCGGAACAAGTGCGGTGGAATATAGTGTTGCACCTCTGAAAATGGTGCAATATAGTGCCGCGCAAATTTTCAGCTATGCAGTTTCTTGTGTGCAAACAAAAAACGTTAAAAACCATGAAATTTTCACAAAAACTTGATGAAATCCTTTTGATCTGCCCTCCTTCTAGCACCAAAATGTCAACCCTTGGATTTGTACCTACACAAATACAACAAACAAGCACAATTTTAGATCATATGCAAGTTAAAAATAAGGATTCCCCATGAAATCCATTTACAAAAGCTTAAACTAGAAAAATGAAGAACAAAATATAAAAATGAAAGTAAATCATAATTAAGCAAGCAAATTCTTGATCCCATGGGGGAGTTGGTGCCAATTGATGTGTCGAAATCAGCCCTTTCCCAACTCCTTTGTAAGATTTGATGATTTGATCCACTTGATGGTTGAATTCCTACATAACCTAGCTAAGAACTTGATAAAAAGAGATGAAAATGGCTATGCTTGAATATGGACTTTAGTATAATAAGTTTACTCAAATTGTGGATGTTTGAATGAGAGGAAGAGTCTCTCATTTATAGATTTCCAAAATGGAAGAGAGAGTGAAAATAAGCAATGTGGGATCATTCAACACCTAATGGCCAAGTGTCACTTGTCAAGATGTGAATGGTTGAGGAATGAGCACATTTTGGTCAATGTGCATGATAAATGCTATGAGGTTCAAATTTGAAATTTGAATGTGACATGTTAGAGGGAGAAAGAAATGGAGTTAATGTCACTTGGCTTAATGCACAAGGAAATGTACAAAAGCAATGAATGTTTTGTTGGAAGTACCCATCCACTTGGATTTTGAATTCAAATTTGAAGGAATATTCCCATTTTATGTCATGTGAGGGAAAATAGGAAATTTAGTAAATGAATTAAATCTATTTTCATGTGCAAGTTGCATTCTCTAGAGGATTTTAGTGATTGAGATTAAATTAATCAAGATTTGATCAATTTAATGAGATATTAGATGATTTGACAATTTTGAATCAATTTATGAGTTGATTTAAATCAAGTTTGAGAGGAAAAGATTAACTAAATAAATGTTTGATTTATTTAACTAAAGAGGATAGTGTTATATTAAATTAAATAAGGTTTAATTTATTCAATTTAATCATAACACTTTAAGGACTTGATTTAAATAAACAGAGATATAAGGGTTAGCTAAATTAAATTGATTAATTTACAGAACAGAGGAGAAAGACTTAATTAAATAAATAATGATTTATCTAATTAAGAGATGAAAAGGTGATGATAAGTTGGGAGTATGATTTAGGAGGAAATGTCGTTAGTAATCAGTATCAAGCACGTCAGATTGAATTGTAGATTTTCCATGTTTACACATCCCATGCTTCATTCTCCACAAATTGTACATCTCTGTTGATTACAAATTTTCTTGTAATTGGATTAAACAATTTGTAAGTTTTTGTATCTTCTGAATACCCAACAAAAATACACTTTTCACCTCTATTATCCAATTTTCTTCTTAGCTCTTCAGGCACATGAGCATATGTAACACATCCAAAGACTTTGAAGTGAGCAACATTGTTCTTTCTACCACTACATGCCTCTTGAGGAATCATATTCCTTACACTTGTAGTTGCACATCTATTCAAAATATAAACAGCAGTTGCTACTGCTTCAACCCAGTATTCATTTGGTAAATGCTTTGATTTCAGCATACTTCTTGCCATATCCATGATAGTTTGATTTCTTCTTTCAGCCACACCATTTTGTTGAGGTGTGTAATGGGCTATAAATTGTTTGTGAATACCATGTTGGCTGCAATAATTCAGAAAATCATTAGAACTGTATTCACCTCCTCTATCAGTTCTTAATATCTTGATGTAGCACCCACTTTCTTTTTCTACAAGAGCCTTGAACTACTGAAAAACACCAAATTATCAGATTTATGCCTCAAAAAATAGACCCATGTCTTTCTTGTATAAACATCAATAAAAGTTAGAAAATATGTGCATCCTCCAATGGAAGGAGTTTGCATCGGTCCACATATATCAGAGTGAAAAATCTCAAGTGGTTTACATGCTCTTTCTGATTTTCCAACAGGCAAGGTCTCTCTATGTTGTTTACCCAATATGCACGCTTCACATACTCTTTCCAGTTTCTTAATCAATGCCAGCCCCTTAACCATATTCTTTTTATGCAATAAATTAAGACCTCCAAAGTTTAAATGGCCAAATCTCAAATGCCATAGCCATGATTCATTCTTCACAAATGACTAAAAATTTATTTGAACATTTACATTACTATTTTGTTTTTCTTTAGTTTCAGTTTCAGCCTTTCCAAAACTACCTTATTTTATTCTAGTGGAACCTTGTCCCTTTTTACAACAACCTTCTAGAGAAACTTTGCAGCTTTTCTCTTTTCCAGAGCAAACTTCTGGAGCAGCTTGAGAGGCGTCTTGAGAACTTTCAATCTCAAATGCTGCTCCAGCTATATTTCTTTTGATGTCAGGTTTCAGCCTCAATAGGAACATTCTGTTTTTTGTCATTTGTACCTCTAGAATCAACTACGTACTAGGATATTTATCAAGAATGATACATGCATTGTTTTTCATATAAACTCTATATCCTTTTTGCACCAATTGACCAATACTCATCAGATTATGTTTCAGACCAGCAACATAAAAAACATCTTGGATTACTTTCTGCTCCCCCTTTTTGGTTAGAATGTCAATAGTGCCTTTTCCCATAACATTCACTTGATTATTGTTCCCAAGAGTGACATTTAAATTGACTGATTTGTCCAAGCTAGAAAACAACTCTAAATTTCTAGACATGTGATTTCTGCAACCAGAATCTAAATACCAAATATCATTTCGAATCTCTTGAACCATAATGCATTCAACTGGTGATTTTGTAGAAATTGCTTCGACAATCTTTGCACTTGCAATAAACATAGTATTTTTTATAGAATATTCTGGGGGATTTTGATTTTGTCTTCCTTGATCATGTTGTTTCTTCCTACACTCGAAAGCATAATGACCATATTTTTTGCAGTAATGACATTGAACATTTGACTTGTCTTGTCTTTGACTAGTTGGATGACTATGAGAGGATTCATTGTTATTTCCTCTTCCACTTTGATTTGTAGGATTGTTGCTACATCCTCTAAATGAGTTTCTTCCTCTACCCATAGGAGTTAATCTACCTCTACCTCTTCCACGACTTATTGAATCCTAAGAGTAGAAAGAATTTTCAATGGAGTTGTGTGATCTATTCAACCTATATTCATGATTTATCAAGGATGCATGCAATTCATCCATTGTCAACTGGGTTAAATCCTTAGTTTCCTCTATTGCAACAACTAAAGGATCAAACTTAGTAGGAAAAACCCTTAGCATTTTCTCAACTATTATGGTCTCTTCTAATGTTTCCCCATGATATTTTATTTGATTTACTAACCCAACAATACGAGTAAAAAATAACTCCATAGATTCTGAATCTTTCATACATATATTCTCAAATTCTCTTCTAAGTATCTATAGTTTTGCAGATTTAGCTTTGTCCTTACCTTGATAAGTTGTTTGTAATGTGTCCCATGCCTCCTTTTCTTGTATTGCTGCTGCAACTCTTGGAAATATGCTTTCATGCATTGCTTGATGTATGTAGAAGAGGGCTTTTCCATCCTTCTTTCTCTTCTCTTTCAAGAGGTCTTTCTCTACCTGGGTGAGCGCATTGTAAGCTGCTTGGTTTGTTGGCTCTGCATAGCCATTCTCAACCATTTCCCAAACATCCTGGGACCTAAACAGGGCTTTCATGGTCAATGACCAATATTCATAATTTTTTCCTCTGAAAAGAGGGGTTTGCAGGCTAGACAAGGAAGCACTGGACATTGAGGTTGTGGAAGCCATTGATGGTTGTCAAACAGAAAATAAGTATAGACCCTGAAAAGATAAACAAAGGGATTTGAACCATTAGCTCTGATACCAGATATGGGAATAGGGGTAGAGGTGCAGCAATAAAAATAGAGCAGCAAATAGAAATTGCATACACCAACAAAATAAACACATTCAACAGAAAATAAGAGTTGCTCAAAAAAACACACAAAATAACACAGCAAGATGAACACAATCAGATTTCTATTTATATATTAAAAGCTAGAACAAAATACAGAGCTTCGATGCTTAAAGTTTGTTTCTTCTACAAACTTGCAGACCTGCGTTGCTCTATTCTTCTTCTTCTTGCATCATCCAAAAATCACCACAAAAAATAATTGAAACCAAACTCACGATAGACAGCAAAAAGGGAATAAAATATTAATTAATTTACTACCCACAAAGTATGTGAAATTAACATAGCAGTTAATGCACAATCTAAACAAATATCCCTTAATCTTCTCTAAGAAGTCATTCCTATTAAATTTCCTTAAATGCTAAGATTGTGGAGATGAGTTGGATGATCTGGCACAATTAGTTGAGATTAGACATAATTCTAACAATCAGGAAACAAAATTTGACAAACACCCACCTCAGTTTAAGATGCATTTCATGTTTTGATGGAAATAAGGGATTTTTTGTGGAAGAGATCTTTTAAGAGTGTCTTGTAGAGCAATTGAAGTAAGTGGCATCAACAATTGAAAACAAAGAAAGCATGTATGAAGATAAAGGTGAAATGACAATTGTTTGTTTTGGTTATATCAAAGGTTTTCTATTACCTTGATGAGCTCAGTGACTCTTTATCATATGCCCTAGGTGTTTGCTCTTTGTTTAATCTGTCATAAGCCTATTACTATGTGTATACCTTACTTGTTATTAAATCCATATATGACTATGCATCTCTTTTAAAAAAACAACAAAATCAAGTAAAGAGTATTGGAGATAGACCCTAGAATAAGATTAATAGATTAGAAGGAATGCTTAACAAATGTATTTTTGAGGGCAATATCCAGCAGGATTCCCTAAGAACAGGTTAAGGCATGATGCAGAATCCTAAAATCAGTAGTGCAACACATGGGATTAGATGTTGATCTAGATGAATATTTGTCTTAGTCTCATAATAGAATTACCTCAATTACCCTGAAGCATGATTTCTTTCTCTCGATAGGAAAACAAGGAGAGTTGGTAATTCCTTATCAAAGACCATTTAAATTGCTTACCTCATGGAAATCTCAGAAAGAGCTGAATCAAAGGAAACACAACTACAAATAGGAGCATTAAGTTGTTATAGCGAGAATTGATTTGTCCACAGACTCAGAAGGCATCTAAGTCTTCTGTGTGGGAGATGATACTATACATTAGACAATGTCATGGATAGTGAACCCACAGACAAAATGCAGGAAGCATATGACATTGCAATATTGTTGCTTCAAGAGTCAGATATTTCAAAGGCAGATGCAATGGTCAAAATATGGGATGTTCCAAGCTATACTCTTGAAGTCATGGATTTATCGCCTGAAAGAAAGATTTGGGGGTTGTACAGCGACATAGAGTGAATAAGATGTGAAGAATTCTTTTGATTAACATTTCACTTGAAAGTTGAAATTATTTTGCAGCCACATATAGTCGAGATGGAGAACACTTCTTCCTACAAGATAAGCGAAAGAGTCTTGAGGGAAACGAATATCACCTTCTTTCTCTGTCATACTCATGAATTGAATTCAAAAGATGCCTAAGAGGAAGAGTAATAGGATAATTGGTTAGGGATACCTAGATCTTAGGCAGGTTCATAGGGAAGCTAATTTAAGTATTTGAAAATAATGATGCTTTGCCTTCGAAATGTTCATGGTTCTATTCTATCGAGAAGTTGCATTCACACAAGAAATCAAGAAAAATTAAAGGAAGCTTTCCATAGTGGGAGGATCTATGATACTATGGTGGAAATATGTATGAAATTTACAGTGAATGAGCTATATTATCTTCTTTGTAATCAGCATGGGTGGTAGAGACATTCGTTGGTCGCATCAAATCTGTTCATGGATATAATGGCACATGAAATGCACAACTCACCTACTGCTCAAATGTCAGAAAGTTTACAATATGGAGTGAATGTTTACCAATACGATAATCCAGTGCCCATGAAGAAGTAACAAGTGAAACCAAGACATATCCCGCAAGGAAGAAACCCTAATATTTCTTAGGAAAGCTAGGCAAAAAACCTAAAAAATATGCATCATAGTGACTTGTAGGATCAGAGAAAGTTCTTCAAATCTCTCTGATTGTGTGGGTTATGCGGATGAGGATTTTTTTAGGAAGAGTTTCACCGATAGCCAAACAATGGAACTTCATCTGTGAGAGATATGAAATCGATGGGGAAAAAATAAATCTTCTCGATGCTTTATATCACCCTGATACAACCATATGCATAAATTTCCATCGAAGGACACTATTATTCATCGATGGGAGTCATTGGTAAATCCCTCAGATAGGGCAAGAGGGATAAGTCATGATGAAAAGGTAAGATAATATTTTTGAAACTTCAAATTCCTTGTGTGGCGGTAAAAGGGGTGAAATATTATATGGTGAGTACCATTTTTTTATTGGTGAAAATATTATTTCACTTAAATGAGAATATTTATATAGATTAAAGAATGGATAATTATTTTACTCAAAGAATATTTTTCAAATAGATGCATATGGTTAAATTGATACATTTTCATCAAGGGGAGATAATTATTTTATTTTAATGATTGAGGGTAAAACATTTCATGGAGGAAATTAAAGGTCAATTTAAAGCCTTGTAATGGATAATTATTTTACCCCAAGAATAATTTATTAGGTGAAATATTTCAACCGAGCAAAAATATAAATGAGATATTTTTCACCGAAGCATTATAAAGCGGGTGATTATTTTTAATGGGTGAAAGGTGAAAATTTCCAGCAAAGGAAGATTACTATTGAATTAAATTTCATGGAAATAATGAAGATTAAAATATTTAATTTTCCAAAGGCAATTAATTAAATATTTTTGTTGAAGAAGGAGAATACTAAGGAGTTGCAACGAAAGAGTGAACAAGGGGTCATAACCCTAAAATAATGTATATATATGCCAAATGAAATCAAAGGAGAGAGGGATTAGAATTAGGAGTTAGCTAGGAGACATACAAAAAATACTTTCAGAAATTTTATCATATAAACTTTACTGTAGGGACCATGATGCATGCGTAAATTCTAGCTAAAATCAATGGAAGATCCTGTGGCTCAATATTGGTGTCAATTGTTTGTTAAATTCAAAAACAACTATCTAGTTCTCTCCACATTGATCCTTCTCTATTATTTGAAGTTACATATCCAAGTTGATATTTCAATTTCATCAACACATTTGTTGTTTTTGTGTAGTCAAGTTAATTGGTTTTCGTTGAAGAATTAAAATTATTTTAATTGATTACAGAAACTCGAGGGTAATAATTGGATCAATAAGAAGAGTTAGGTAATTGATATGATTGCCATATCATCTCCACATTGATGTTGTCTTGTTATTCAAATTAAGGGTATACTTTATTTTGTCAATACACATTTGTTGTCATTGTGTGGTTCTATTAATTGGTTCCTTCAATGAAGGATTAAAAACCTTTTAATAAATCACAGTAACCTGATGGGATCAATAGGATCAATAAGAAGAGTTTTTCCATCACATTCTTGCACGTTTATACAAGGTATAAACAAATTTTAGTGCCAAACAATTAGAATTGTAACCAATATCAGCCACCTATTATAGAACTTCTTTGACTCCGCATACCCAACAAAGCACTGGTCTTTCTATTCAATCATATATAATTCATTTTAGAAACTTTAGAAAGTGTCCATTTCCAAATAATTGCATTTTTTAGCTGAATATATTTATATACCTTTATATTGCTTATACGATTTATACCAAATTAGCCATTACATCTACTTCATTTTCCATTGCCACCATAAGTAGAATTCATAAGTTATGAGTAACATAGCTCTCAAATCTGCTTCATTAGTAAGGTCAACCAACCTAGGCCTAGTAGAGCCTGAAGAGTAGGGAGTCATCAACCTAATAGGTTAACTTCGTTCATTGGTTCAAAAATGTTGCAAGTCTAATCATAGAGCCTAGCATCCTCTTAGGACTTGAAACCTACATTTTTGAGATCCAACATGGCCCATGATCAAAACCCCATTACTAGCCTTCCCTTTTTATGAAGAAACACCATTCCAAGAAATAAGGATGTTGTGCATACATCTTAATGTAACCTCCAACTCAAATTGAATAGGCAAGACTATGATAGGGATTATGTCCACTTCTCATCTAGTGGAATGGAAGGAAAGATTCCAATATTCTCCTATGTGCTTTAAAGAAATGTATGAAGTCTACAATGTAATCTAATGATAATGTCATGGTGTTTCCATTCCAAGAAATAAGGCTATTGCACATGCATAGTAATGTAACCTTTTATTAGAACAAGCAAGACACAAACAAGGATTACATGAACACCTCTTATCAAGTTGAATAAAGGGAAAGCTTTTGATACTCTCCTATGTGCCAAGAAATTTATGAAGAACATTGTAGTGATAATAGCATGGTTGTTTGGTCCATACATAAGTTGATTCTTAATGTCTAGAAAGTTTGAATAATCAAATTTAAGTTGAAGTTGAGGTAATATCTCCTACTTAATAATTGAAATGGAAAATGAGAATGACACCCTAGCCTAATTTTTTTTGGGTAAAAGTTCCTCTTCTAAAAGAAGATTACATTTTATTATTTTTATTTGAAGTTAGTTCTGTACATTGCAAAAATAAGGGATCTCATGCTACATTATTTATAATAAAGGAGAGTCCTTATGATTCCAATGCCTAACTCATCATATATCTCCTCTCCTCTCTACAAATAGTGTTATCATGATTTGATTCCACATTCTTGGATTCAATAATTAGATAGCTTTTTCTTGTCTTCTTGGGTTACCATAGAGTAGGACTTCAATTTAAATTAAAGAATATAGTTCATATTGACGAGTATGGATCTAAACACTAGATTTTGAATTAAAAGATACTAATGAGCTAGGTGTAATTTATTTCATTTTATGCATGTTATTTTTGTATATAAGTGTGGGGAAAGATATATTAGGATAACCAATAAAATGGAAGCATTATTGATTTTGTCTACAAAGTAGATTTAATGTACTATAGTAAACTGATTGGCCAATTAAATACCTTCCCATCAACAATAGAAGATTTACTCCTGATTTGTGGGAGCGATTTAATCATTGCTTTCGGGTCCATTGATTGGCTGCATTATTTCCTCCAATATGCACTTCACTTGGATGATGGATATATAACCATGAATTTTATATTTAGATCTTAAAAATGGATAAAAAAACATATTAATTGATATACTTTCCTCCTAACTTGATGGATTTAAGCCCAAGAGGATGCACATGTACCTCAAAACTCCACCTTGCCTTTCAAAACAAAAAAAAAGCATAGGCAAATAGTTAACAAGAACAGACACGAGTGTATGTTAGTTGTTTCTTCTACACTAAATAAGTACAGGAAAATTTTCTTTTGAAGAGCACACTAATGTAGTTAAGTTGTTTGTCTGTGTGCTAAAATTTCTTGTAACCTTAGAAACTTAAGTCTATGTTCTTTGAAGCTTCATATTTTAATTTCTAGTGTTAGAAGAGATACTGATCACAATAACATTTCTGTACAAATAGATGTTAACCACAATAACATTTTACTTGTCCAGTTTCATGTGCATAGATGAAACAAGAATTATAGATGGATCTATTTATGTAGAAATTTGGGAACTTGATGCACTGGATTTGAAGTGCATTAGAACTCAAAAGATAATAAACCTTTAATATATCATATTGACAATTTTATTTTCCTTAAATAGCCCACAAAAAGCTTTGGATCCTTTACTTCAAAATGAAAACCCCAAAGTAGTCTCAATCAAGATCTTGTTAATATTAGCATATATTTGTATGTACAAATGCGATGGGAAAACAAACCAGAGCAGCAATTTTCATTTAATTATGGTATTTATAATCTCCAAATTGAGAAGAACTAAGATATTGCTGAATGGAATATTATGATAACAGGCCCTTGTATGTTTCAATGATCTTCTCCATGACAGAAAAGACCACAAAACATGACGGTGGAAACTCAACCACCGTAAGTTACAAAAAAATAAGACCATGTCTATAGAGTACAATACATACACACACCATAGCATCGATGCATTCAACAATTCATTTCTGCATGATAAGATTATTTTACAAATAAAATAGATCTACTCTAGAAGACTTCGGCAGTTTCCCATTTCATCAAAAGAATCACCAGCTTAGTCGTCATCCATCATCAGAACTAAAGAGCTCAGCTGAACGAGAAAAAAATGAACTAAATGGTACAGTCATTGCACGTAATCCAGACCACCCCTCTTAGCTATAAAGGTGAGTTCGTTTCAAATGCTCAAAATCTGTTGACAACAATATTAATTAATACAATCATCATGACATTTAAGATTTCAAAAGATTGCAGCACAAAATTGTATTGAATCTTTTCATTTATTAGCTTTTTGTTCACTAGAAAATAGTAACACTAATGCTTTAGGATACTGGATCTTGGTTCTAGAACATCTATTGTTGATTTAAACAAAATAACAGAGCAGTAGCAGCAAATTGACAACAGATCAAAGAAACAGAGCATGAGCAGAGCATTAAAGAACTCACGTATTCCTTGATATTAACAGCATAAAGCAATACATATTTATACACAAATCAGACTCAACAAGATTCCTAAAAACCTGCTAACAGTTCAACAGTTGGTTGTAGCTAATCGACAGCATGTTGAGTTTTTATTGACAGCAAACTAGACTTGATGCCAACAAACTCGAATGAATAAACAGCTCAAACAGTTTGTGGACTCCTACTCAAACTCTTCTACATGCATAATTGCATTATTGACTTATTCCAACACTCCCCCTTAAGGAATAATGGAATTATGTTGGACTCCTAACATATCTCTATTTAATACAAAGTTTATCTTGCCCAATGGCTTAGTAAATACATCAGCCATATTATCATTTGTGTTACAATATTGCAGCTCTATCTCCTGAGACTGACTCTTCTCTCTTACAAAATGATGTTGAGTTTCAATGTGTTTTGATCTTGCATGATAAACTGGATTGTTTGCCAGCTTGATTGTACTTTGATTGTCACACTTGATTGGGGTTAGTCCGTCTTGCTTTTGTCCCATATCTTCAAGAATTTGCCTTAGCCAAATACCTTCACAAGTAGCACTACATAATGCTTTGTACTCAGCTTCTGTAGATGATAAAGAAACAGTTGATTGCTTCTTGTTGCTCCAAGAAACAACACCTGATCCTATGCTGAAAGCATAACCAGTTGTTGATTTACGATCATCTGGATCACCTACCCAATCAGAATCTGAATAACCTGTCAACTCAACATTCAAATGGTTAGTATATTCAATGTCATGATCTATGGTACCCTGTAGGTATCGAATGACTCTCTTTGCTGCTTTCCGATGAGGCTCAAGAGGCTTAGCCATGAATTGGCTAAGTATGCTGATTGAATATGCAATAGCAGGCCTTGTAGTGGTCAAATAGTTCAAACTTCCCACCATCTGCCTATACAAAGTCCTGTTGACTTCTGTAGCATCATTATCACTAGAAAGCTTAACAATTTGTTCTAATGGAGTAGACACTGCTTTACAATCTTGCATATTGAACCTTTGAAGCAATTTCTTTGCATACTTTCTTTAAGTAATCACAGTCTTACCATCTTGTCTCCATACTTCAATTCCTAAACAATAATGCATTTTACCAAGATCCTTCATTTCAAATGCCTGTGATAAATCTTCTTTGATTTCATCAATCAAACTTATAGCACTTCCTGTTATGATTAAGTCATCCACATACAATGAAATCAAAACAAAATTCCCATGTTCATCATTCTTTATGTACAAATTTGGATCATTTTTACACTTGATAAACCCTTGTTGAAAGAAGAATTTATCAATTTTCTCATACCATGATCTTGGTGCTTGTTTTAGACCATATAATGCTTTCTTTAACCTGCATACCAAATGTTATTTTCCCTTCTTTACAAAGCCTTTTGGTTGAACAAGATAGATTTTTTCTTTTAGATCACCATTTTAAAATGCTAACTTAACATCCATTTGATGAAGATCCCAATTAAACTTAGTAGCAAGTGCAATCTTAAGTCTAATAGTATTCATTTTAGCTACAGGTGCAAAATAATCTTCATAATCTATTCCTTCCTTTTGTGTTTAACCTTTTGCAACTAATCTAGCTTTGAATTTATCAATAGTACCATCAGCTTTAAACTTAGTCTTGAATAACCATTTAGAGCCTCTAGGAATTATATTTGCAGGTAATTCAACCAATTCCCAAGTACCATTATCCATAATTGAATCATATTCTTCTTGCATTGCATTCATCCATTCCTTATGATCTTTAGCTTCTTCAAAATTTTGAGGTTCATCTACACTCATTACTTGAGCCATTAGAGCATAGTCATTATACCTGATTGGTGCCTTTACTTTCCTTGTTGATCTTCTTAATGCTTCATTGCTGATAGGAGTAGCTTCACCTTGCCTTACTTCATGTCCATTTTGATCATGGGTTTGCTGATCACCAATATCTGAACCTGCATTGTCTTCTTCAAGAAGTTTCCATGATGTAGTTTTATCCTCCTTTTCTTCCTCTTGAACATCACCAACAAACTCATGAAATATAACATCTCTACAAGCAAACACCCTGTGATTAGATGGATCATACACCTTGTAAGCCTTGTGATCAACAGAATAACCAATAAAAATACATTTTATAGACTTTGCATCAAGTTTTCTTCTATTCTCTTTTGGAATATGACAAAATGCCTTACTTCCAAAAATTCTCAAATGACTAATAATAGGTTTAGCACCAATAAGAGCTTCATAAGGAGTTATATTTTCTAGATACTTTTTAGGTCTTCTATTCAACAAATAAATAGTTGTACTAACTACTTCAGCCCACAAATTGTTAGGGAGGTTCTTTTCTTTTAGCATACTCCTAGCACACTCAACAATTGTCCTATTTTTCCTTTCAACAATACCATTTTGCTCTGGACTATAGGCAACTGTGTATTGCTTATGAATACCATTAGTTTTACAATAGTTCACAAAACTTTCTGAAGTATATTCCCCCCCTTGATTTAATCTAAGAATCTCAATATTTTGAGATGTTTGTTATTCCACCATACTTTTAAACTCTTTGAAATATTCAAACACTTCACTCTTGTTTCTTAATAAATACACCCAAGTATACCTTGTGCAATCATCAATAAATATAAGAAAGTAAGAAGCTCCCCCAAGTGATTGAGTTTGCATGGGACCACACACATCTAAATGTACTAATTCAAGAATATCCCTTTGCCTTTGATTAGACCTTTTTGCAAATTAATTTCTATGTTGTTTACCCAATGCACAACTATCACAACTAATTTGATCATCCTTTAATATTGGAAGACCTTGCACCATCTCTTTTCTTTGTAAAGTAATAAGATCCTAAATATTTAAATGACCATACCTTTTATGCCATAGCTCTTTTGTGGATACACATGTAGAAGCCAATGCTTGATGGCTGTCCACTTTCACATCAAGTTTATACAAGCCTCCTGTTCTAATACCTTCAGCAATCACATTACAATTATCTTTCATATCCTTTACTTGGCAACATGTTTTCAAGAACTCAACCTTAAGACCTTGATCAGTAATAGCTGAAACTGAAATCAAATTTTTCTTAATTCCTGGGACATACATAACATTAGAAAGTTGCTTTACATAACCATTAGGTAGTTGCACACTTATATCACCACATCCTTTTACATCATGAGACCTATTATCTCCTAAATAGATCTTACTACCATCGTTTTTCTCATGAAAATTTGTAAACCAATTTCTATGACATGACATATGAATAGATGCCCCTGAATCTATAAACCAATTATTACACTCATTTGTTTCAGTTGAAAGAGAAACATCAGAAATAAACAACTTTAAATCATGAAGGTTATCACTTATTGCATCCTCACCCTTCACAAAATTACCCTCATATTTGTTGTTTTTGGACTCATTATTCTTCTTTTTCCAACATTCATAAGCATAATGACCAAGTTTGCCACAATAATTACAATTTCTATTTTTCTTTACATTTGATTTGGATGATGCTTCTTCTTGATACCTTTTGTTCTCAAATTTACCTCCTCCTTTGTTCTTTGACCATTTCTTTGCTTTGAATGGCATCTTGTCTTTGGCCATCAAAGCCAAATCAGCATTCTGAATTTTGTTGTCCATGTGCTTCTTCCTCTCTTCTTCTTGTAGGAGGATACCTGCCAAACTCACAAAAAAAGGTGGCTTTTCCCTTGCAGCCAAGCTAGTAATAAAGACGTGATAATCACTAACCATTCCATTCAAATTAATTGTTACTAGATCATTATTAGAGACTTTTTCACCAATATCAACTAATTTATCCCTTAGCTCTTTAATTCTGGATAAATAATCGGTAATATTTTCATTTACTTCCATTATAATAGAAAGCAATTCGCTCTTTAAAAAAAAAATTATGTTTGTATTTGTAATCTCATACAAACCTTTCAATGTTGTCCATGTATCTTTAGAGGTAGAGATATCTCTAATATGAGGAATCATTGAATCCTTTACTGACATACGCAAGAGAATCTTAGCTTTAGATTCTCTTCTCTCCCAATCTTTAATAGTATCAGGTGGTGTTGTTGGTTTAGCCTCAGCGCCAGTTACAATACTCCAAACATTGTAACCTTCCATTAAAGTCTGCATCTTGAACTTCAAATTAACATAATTGGAACCATCTAACTTATTTGATTCAGTTAGATAAGTATCTGAAAGATTTGCCATATTTAAAAACAAAACAACAAAGAGAAACTTTTACCAATTTCTTACACCTTGAGACTAGCACTTCTTAGTCACCTTGGACACTATCACAATCAACACTCTTCAATAGGAAACTAAGGCACAACACTGCCTTTTTCAACTCCTTCAATATTCTTTGCTGCTCAACAAGACACCTTTATTGTCTAACATAGGCCAGCACTCTAGAGACCTCAAAGCTGGATCTGATACCAAAACAAAATAACAGAGCAGTAGCAGCAAATTGACAATAGATCAAAGAAACAGAGCATTAAAGAACTCGTGTATTCCTTGATATTAACAGCATAAAGCAATAGATATTTATACACAAATCAGACTCAACAAGATTCCTAAAATCCTGCTAACAGTTCAACAGTTGGCTGTAGCTAATCGACAGCATGTTGAGTTTTTATTGACAACAAACTAGACTTGATGCCAACAAACTCGAATGAATAAACAGCTCAAACCGTTTGTTGTGGACTCCTACTCAAACTCTTCTACATGCATAATTGCATTATTGACTTATTCCAACAGATTTTCCTCGCACATTAGGATCATAATTGACTTAAGAGAACACTTTATGGCTTATTTTTCATCATTCAACCTATTTGGTCAAGAACATCATTCAATTTGTTAAGTGCCCAAGTATGTTACACAAAATGTACAAGTTTAAACAATTTCTATTCTTCCGCATTCTATGATGATAAAGTTGTAGGCATTCTTGTGTCCAAGGCTATTGTTATCGTTATAGCCCTACATGGAGCTATTTCAGTAACAAAAATATATCTTGCTTTGAACGAGTCTTAGCCAAGAATGCAGGCTCTGGGGTTCTAAAAAGGAACCCCATATGATTGTTTATCTTATCAATTGTGCATTTTCTTCATGGTAAACATTACAATATATACATTATTAAAATTTTCTGACCATGAAGCTTTCCCTAGATGCAAGGTGTACTCAAACAAGAAGGTGATTCACAAACATGTGTTGTTCATCTGGTATTACCTTCTAACAAAATACATCTTGTCTATTCTGAATTGGGCGTCTTTCCATTTTTCTATGAAGAGCATTTTTCCTGTTGGTAATAGTGTAACCAATGGATAAAATCATTTTATATATAGACTTCCTTAGGTAATGCAAGGACATCATTTAGAAGAATCTATGTTGAGACATAAAAGATGGCTCTAGCTCTTTAGTCGGGAGGCTTTAATGGTCCATGACTCCATACTAGGGCCTCATTATTTCCATCAAGAATTTGAAGAGCTTAAGGAAATCTATATGTCAGTTTTGGGATTAGAAAATAGGAGAGAATAGGTCTTGAAAGAAAAGGGAAAGATCCTCCAAGGTTTATCCTTCACTCAAACATGGAATCCTTACAACTGACAATATTCAAAACAATCTTATTTCTTGCAAGATCAAGTGAGCCAGAAAATCTAAAATGTGTTAGATATCTAAGCAATATGTATTCAGTAAATGTTGGCAATAAGCTCTTGGTTCATCCTCGTAACCCAATCCATAAATTTCCAAAAAATAAGGTAGGAGTGAAATAAGGCATTCCTAAGGAAAAATCGTACCATCTCCTCGTCAACTTCTCCTTTTCTTTAGACTTGGATTTGGTTTGCTCCAAAAAGTCAAAATGGATACACTCAATTGATGTTGCTAAGCTCCAACATGGTCGACAAGCTCAATATAGGTCAATTTTGGCTAAGGGACTTTGAAATATAACTCAAGATACACTGTTGCATATTGGATTCGTCAAACCTTCTCACTACATGTTTTGTGTGCTCAGTGAGAAAAGTCCTAACACAGAATTGAATTTGGTTTTCCTATAGTAGCATTACATTTACACAATGTTGACACAGAACTAAAAATGTAAATGGATTTCAATTATACATGTTTAAAATAGGGAGAATTTGGCAAATTGATCCCTAAACCCTAAACCACGACAGAAATTTTTTGATCTTTTTGTGGATTATTCTATAACTTGTGTTTTAAACATTGGTTATTGAATAACCCCCTGATTTTTCACATTTTTCCCAAAAGAACCTGTGTTTGACTTGATTAAGGGTGTGTTAGTTTGACACAACAAACACTGACTATCAAGCATCAAATAATTGTGATTAATTGAATGTGTTGTCCATTTAATGTTTCAGTGGTTTTCCAAAAATATAGGACATGTTTAGCTAATCTTGCTCACCTCCTGCAAAGTTGGTAGGCTCAATATAGGTCATTCATAGCTAAGTTATTTTGAAAGACGTTCAGGAATCTAGGACCTTTTAAGAAAAGAAGAAATTGTACGAGCAATTCAATTCTTGTTTTAAGGAAGCTTTTGTGGAAACATTCAACAGTGCAATTCCTTTAAGCAAAGCTTAGTGACATGGATAGGAGAGTTGATCTATAATGGGAAACCCCTCATCTGTCCACCTTTCCCTCTAGTAAGGTTGGAAAAGCTACCAATAAAAGGAATAAAGGCTCAATTGGCTCCTCCCAAGATAGTGTGCTAAGTCAAATTTTTAAGAAGCCCCAACAAGAGGCCCTGGGATTGTTGAAGTGGGAGGTACATTTTGAAATTATCTTGGGGAATGCCTACAAATATATTTCCCCATCTACAAGAATCATGCCATAATCTATCACCCTGGTGGAAGCTCTCAGATTTGCACGAAAGAAGAACAATAACATTACCAAATCAGTGAGCAATCCGTAGAACACTATAAGGTTTATGAAATCAAAAACTCTGGTGGACAAATTGATTTCGAAGAAGTCTCCTAGAGGAATCACTTATTCCAAAATTCAAATGGATAAGTTTCACATGCTACCACCATGAGGCAAGAATGGCTACTGATTTAAAGGTCAGTTGTGTAGTAGAATATCATCCAAATTGAACTCATTCACTTATAGGATGACATGGAGTATTGGTGTGACTTTTTTCCCTTAGTAAGGCATCATCTAAAAACACCCCGATCAATCTCTCACTCTTCTAAGTGACTCCTCTACTTACAAAAATCCATCGGATACATCAAACACCCCATCCTCTTGAGTCTTTGTTGCTAAGGTGTGAATAGTGGCATCCATTAAAGATGAAAAGTGTTTGAAATGGAAGGTTGTCGAATGTCTAGAGGCAAACAATTTTAACAATAATACTCTTGAATGAAGGTGGAAGATAAGATTTCTGACTACAAACATTGCCTTATGTTTGATCCTTCTTTATGTGATAAAGTTCAACTAAATTACTGAACTATAATTATTAGAGTCTCAGAGTGTGTCCATATAGCTTGCTAAGAATGGTTGTTAAAACTAGCCTGGTAATGGATAGTCGAGATGTCATTGTTAAGAGTATATTATAGATGTGAAAATAGGTGGAAAGGGATGCTAAGGTGAACTCTTTGAAACCAACATTGTTCAGTATGAATAATCGGGATTATGCACTCAATTGTTGTGGATAAATGTTGTGTTTCTGCAGCAAAAAATACTCTAGTAATTATGGGACATATGTACTGCATATAGGTTGATGATGATGATTCTCATCTTTGGGAAGGTCAAGCAGTTGTGAACAGAGATGATCATGTATAGAGATGCAAAGAAGTTGATCTTTTTTAGGATTTTAAGAGTGATAATGGACTGGTACGATATTCTGATAGTTCAAAGTTAAACTTGCCCTCATTTGACAAGAAAGCACACAGAGAATTTGCAGAACCTGTTGCCTTGGAACAACTCAAAATGATTAATTTTCACGGAATTAGTTAAGATTAGATGTCAATTATAAATATGAAAGAATGATGGATACTAGGATATGGTTTGATGCCCCTTACTAAATGGATATTCTGAATTGAGATGTGTGCAGGGCATATATACATCAGACAAGGTAAAGAGACACTTCAGTTTGTTGCGGCAATGACTTCCTTGTTAGACATACACAAAAGGCATATATATTGACTTGGTTAGAGATTCTTTCAAGTTCTTTAGGGCATAGAATTGGTTGGCATACACACAAACTCTACACACTTGGCTAGTAAGTCTCAATTTTTTCCAAAAATGAACACTCTAACAACCTTCCTCACACTGTTACTCAAGAAACCAACTTTTGAAGCACCAAACCGAAAACAACTCCAACTGAAGAAAGATATAAACACTATCAACGCCCTTCTAGATCCACAAGACCTGAAACCATTCTACAAAGAAATGCAGAGAAAAACCATTTCTCCCAACACACCTCTGCAATGCACAGTTCACACACTGGTGAACACAACTTCCTTTGCACAACGATCCAGCACACCAAATTTTTCACATAGAACCTCTGAACACCTCCGACCAACATATCTGAACCACACAAGCAGATCTTCAACATAGAAGAAATTTGGAGGCAAACTAGAACATAACTTTGTATGCTAGAACACCTTTCATTTCCTCTTTTTATTCAAATTTTCTCAAAAGCACTTGGAAACCAAGAACCAAAAACACATCCTCAATATCTTCAGCACTTCCTCATCACCACCAAGCCAACTGTAACACAACAACTCAACCATACATCCATAGACATAAGCTTATCAAAGCAACACTAGAGGTTGACACCAGTAGCGTACTAATGACAGCATAATTCAACTAATCAAAGCATCATCAAAGACAATCATCAACTCAATACCAACTTCTCACACTCTTACAACAATCTCCTGCTCATAACCGTTGACACCATTGACAACATCAAAGCTTGTTGACATCAATGACAACACCAACTACACAAATTTACAACACATGTCTTTTATGACAACCTTGTTTAGCAAGAATCTTAAATCCCTGACCATATCATTTTTCCAAATTAATGGTTTTTTTACTAACTTTGGTTTCATAGGATGGATGATCATCTTTGGGCATATGTTTATCTCTATTTGCAAGGGCTCACATACATAGTGGGTGAGGGATTAATTGTAAAATACTCTCTTAATTAGAGGAGGAAAACACACCAAGCAAAGGTATGATTGGATTTGTTGGTTGTTGACAAGGTTGGGTAGGTAATATTAATGGAGGATAAAGGACAATGTTGGCTTTAAGGATAGGGGCATGTGCAGGATCATGATGGGCCAAAAAGTGGCAATAGGAAAAAGTAGTGTCTTTCACTTGCCAAAAAATGCGGAAATCCCAAGTTGACTTTTATTTTGGGTTGGGTGTCAGTACATTGCTCCATAGCAATGCCCAAGCCTAAGTTTTACAAATCGGATATCCGTTTTGAATCGGATATCCATTTTTTAAAAGTAAAAAAGATCGGATATCTGATATTTGAAAACATTTAAAAATGTATTGTGGCGGTAAAATTCTGGTTTCAAAAATTTGATATCCGATTTCAAACGGATATCCGATTTCAAACACACATAGACCCAAGAGTAATTAGGAGGTGTAGGGTGGACAAGAGATAGAGAGAGAGAGAGAGGGAAAGGGAGAGAGAGAGGGAGGGAGAAGAAGGA